>CM033739.1:3275174-3875174 GCA_019671005.1 Hibiscus mutabilis | reverse complement strand
TTATCGATATTGGGATCGCCTCGTACCGATATGCCTACCTTAGCGTACCAGTACACAAAGCCTTTCTAGGCGGTGTAATAGTAGGTACCGATACGTCCATGGCGTACCGGTACGCCAAAGCGCTACTGGAATTCTAATCAAGCAAGGGGTACCGATACACGGAAAGGCGTACTGATACGCCCCTCACAACTCGCCTTCCAAAATACAAAGGAGTACCGATACGCAGCCACCACGTACCGGTACTTGAGCCCTGATTTCGAAACCTAAAGCTCGAGAATTCACCAATCCCACCCTTAACCTCCATGGTTAAGTCCCAAAATGTTCCTACCAATTATGAAGAGTCATTAGGTGAGTTTCTAACCATTTTTACCCTTAAACATCAACAATTATAAGTTTTGCAATGGATGACTAACCAAACTCTTAACTTATCCAAAACATCACAATTCAAGCAAGCATAGCAAAATGATGATGCACATGAACACAGAAGTTAGAAGTATACTAACCTCGAATTACAAGCTAAAAAGAAACCCCAACCTCCACCTCAAGCTTTCTTCTTGCCTTGGGCCTTTGAATGCTCTCCAACCTCTTTAACTATAAGGAGATGTTGTAAACGAGTTACAACATGGTTGAGAGATTAAAAGAAGCTTAAAGGACGATTCAACAACAAGAATTGGGGCTGAAATTACCATTCCCGCTCTCAACCTAAAACCCCCACCAAAACCTTTCTTTCCACCAAAAACAACATTACTTACCTCAAAAGATAGATCCCCAAAGTTGATAACAACTCCCTTAAGATGCTAAACGAGATTCCTACAACAAACCTCAAAGGTCCAACCTTTGATGTTGTGGATTTGGGTAGGGGAAGAGATTTTGGGGAAGGATGAGAGGAATAAGGGTGATGATCTCACCACATTCTGCATTGTGCAAAAATTAAACCCTCTCCCCCCTTCCCCCAACACAATTAGTCAAAAGCCCTCATGCCATCTTCCAAACCCAAACCCAACTAGACACAAGCCCAAAAAAGGTTTATAAGGCCCAACACCATAACCCAAACGCGAGGCCCATGTCTCGGGTTAGTCCGATGCTCAGGTCCCAAAACCCGGGTCGTTACAAACCGTACCGCGACTATGCCGCACCGCACTCATAAAATTAATGAACAACTGAATTGCTAAAAAATAGTTTTTGTGAATTAAAGTTTTAGTCACTCTAATAGTTATTTTTGTACAAATTCGTATTACGATGATTTCATTAAAATGTAGGATAAAAAATTCTAGTTTTCTCACTAAATTCATTAGTATTTCTTAGTGTCATCGCTCTTCTTTTTCTTTTTCATTTTTTTCTTATGTTCCTTTTATTAAGATTTAAATAGATATTATTTTTGTTCTAATCTCTTTGTTTTCGCATATATCGAAGAATTTTACTTTTGTTTGTTTTTATGACACGTCTTTCATCTATTTTTTTGTATGATTTTTATTTTGCCTTTTGACACAGTTTTTGGCCATTGTGATGATAATTTGGTGTCCCGTGTTGCGTTTATCACGGTGCACCCTCTATCAGGAAAAGTCGACTGTCTCCAATAGTTAGACTCTCTTTTTGTGGCAGTTTGACCATGTATTTAAAATCGTTCGCGGAACAATCTATAAGACTGATTTACTCGATCTTCACTCCTACATCACTATAACGTTTAGTTTGAATAGAGACAAGAAAACTATTGATAGTTGCTAAAATTTTTTCTATACAATATGAAGATTAAATTCAAAGGAAGGTTTTTTGTTTTATTTCCACATCGGTTACTTTTCATGTTAAAAATATGTTATACTTGCTTGTACATTGATTTTTTAATGAAAACATGCAACAAGTTTAATGATACTTAAAAATCATCTCATTCTCTTAATATTTTTTAAGAACATTTTTCTAAATAAACCTATGAAATTTGTAGTTTGATTTTACTAGTTAAACTTCCTTGCCATCTTTTACCAAAATAATTTAATTTTATTTGCGAAAGAAATTAATATAGTACGCAATTATTTCAATTTAAATTAAAAAATTATATCCGTCTAAATCAAGAAATTTGCATTGAATTATTGATAATGTCTAAATCCGTAAGGATAAAATTAAAATTGTATTAGGAGGAGATAAGTTGATTAGCCGTAAAATGTATGAAGTTTAAAAATTAATTAAATTATAAAAATTAAGAGAGTTGAGGTTTAAATTACGTAATTTTTAAAATTAAAATATCTTAAAAGTAACTAAAAAAAATGAGAGGTCGGAGTTTAATTTTATTAATTTAGTTGACATGATCTTTAAAATAATAAATCAATTTTTTTAGACAGACTAAAATTTAATTATAATAATTTTAAAATTATCAGTGATTTAAAATGCAATTAAATCATTAAAGTTGAGGCAATTATCCTTTCTGCTATGTGTCATTGTCTATGTAAGTATGTCCATGTCTTATATCTTTAATAATTAATGTCTTCTAATAAAAATGTAAACGTGTGTTATTATTTTATTAGAGAAAAATAAAGAAATATGTATTGTTTAGGGTGAGTTTTACGTGCGGTATGGTCTGATATAGTTATGGTGCAGTACTAATCGAAAATATTATAAGACGCGGAATTTAAAGTTAAAAATGTTATATTTTTTATAACATTTTAGGTTGATAGTTAAGTATCGAAACTTAATTTCGAGTATCGATACTTATCACTTCTGATAACATTTTAAGTTTTTGTAAGTATCGAAATTTGTCTCGAAATATAAATATTGTCGTGAGACAATAACCTAAAATATTATTAAAAAATATAATATTTTCAATTTTAAATTTTTTATTTTATAATATTTTCGATTGGTGTCGTACTATAATCGCACCGTGACTATGCCGCACTGCATACCTACCCGATTGCTAAAGCTGTATTCATGTTAAAGAGTCCGATGCATAATTATTGCATCATGCTAAGGAGTTGTTACATGCTTGACAAAGAATAATTTTGTAGATTAAACTGACTACAAAATCAATCACATTAATTATATGAAAATATATTAATTATAACATGAATTCTAAAATATTTTAAATATATGTTTATGTTTATTAATCTTTTAGTTTACTATAAATTATAAATATTATTATATAATTAATATTATTTAAATTTTTTGAAATATTTACTAAACGAATTTAATGATTAATTCTTTGTATTCCTTGGATCATACAAGAGATTATCGGGAAGGACGCAAACAAAAGTGAGAAAATTGTCGGGAAGGAAGCAACGAAAGTTGTGCCAAACTCGGATATATGCAATCGTTATATTCGCTATAATAGTATTTGTTTTTGAAAAATTCACGATCGTAATACTTACAATGATATTAATAATATTCGTTATGTGCACAATTACAATGGACGCAACGTTACCAAAAACGCGACTACAACATTAATTTAAATCCCTAGAAGGTGGAATAAGAAGAAGATATAACGCACTTCAAGCACAGGTTGAGATGATGATGAAAATGATGCAACAGAACAGTCAACATGAATACCGACTTATATATTTGATATGCATATGTAACAATTTACAAGAACGGAGTCGGAATTTAGAGTCGGGATAAAATATAAATATTTAAAAATTAAAATATATTTATAAATAAATAATTTTTTAAAAAATTTGTCCTCATGTAGCTCTGCCCCTGACAATTCATAAATCCAATACTCGTATTCTAAAATTAACCGAAATTCATAAATTCTTGAATCTTGTGTTGTGCTTCTTCAGTCATACCCTCCTCAAATTTTTTATCAGCATCTTACATATGGAATCCTTCAGTCTCATTCCCTTGACCACCATTTCTTCAAAGAAGTATTTTCATCCTCTTTTTCCTGCAACACATTTTTAGTAAAGTTGCTTACATAAATAACGGATGTTATTGCGGTTGCTGTCGTGTTTTCATTGGAGTTGTGCTTATTGTGATTGTGTGGACATAACGGTTACGGGTATCCTAATTTCAAACAGAGCCATTACTGTTATACAGCGGCTGTTATTACAGTTGCGGGCTGCTATTTAAATCTCTGGTTTTGACATAAACCTTCAAATGAGATTTGCAAACATATATTAACCACAAAGACGGGTGTATACAAGAGTCTGAGAAACCTTGACACCCCAATGTTTGAGAAAATTTGAATTAAACCTTCTAAATTTTAAAAAGATTTTAGTTAGACTCCCTCGAATTGTTTTCCAAGCATGTTTGTTACATTCTTGGGTGCAGAAAATTTATTAAATTATGGTTGAAATTGCTTCTTCTTTCTTTTTCAGGATATGTTTCTGACGTTGCAGCTTTCTATGATGACCGGAGATTGTCTCAATATAATTCTCTCTGGGGCGATAGTCAAGTATGAATACCGATTTTGCTCGTGATTCTGCCGTCGATGTTCTGTCGAATTGGCTATTGCTTCACTTGCCTGTAATGCTCTAGGTGGCTAAGTTTCTGCTAACTTCCTTAGCTTTCGACTCTGTTATCCGATTCTGATTTTTCAGACAAGCCTTAGATTATCTTTCGTCAATTAAAAAAATTAAAAATTAAAAAAATAAATAATTAATTAAAAAATTAAAAATTAAAAAAATAATTAATTAATTAAAAAAGGGGGAAATTTGTGTGGAGCTAAAGCTTCCACATCCCCCCTTTAACAACCCGGGAGGGGATTGAGAAGCAAATGAGCCGGCCAAGGCTTTGCCCAAATAAGAGAGCTTGGCTCTCGGGTAGCCAAGGACCGGGGCAGTGTCCTCGGTTTTAACCGGTTCGATTGGGGTCCTATTTTGGATCCGATCTAGTTATTTTTGGAGTGGTCATGGTAGATCTCGGTGGGGTTCAGTCGGTGTTCGTCATTCGAACTCCTAATTAGGTATATTTTCTTTCTTTTTTATTTGTGTTGTAATTTTTATGATTTAATGAAGTAGTAGTTAATTTAAAATTGTGTTTTTTAGTTTGTATGTTTATTTATGTTTTAGATTAGTATTTATTATGTTTTAAATTTATGTTTTATATTAATATTTTATGTATGTTAGATTTGTTTTTATTTATGTGTTAAATTAATAGTTATGTATGTATCTTTTAGATTAGCATTTTATTTATGTCATATTAGTATTTTATTATGTTAGTATTTATTTATATTTTCATCACAATGTATTTATTTATATTTGCCATTTTTTAAGTTTGCATTTCGGATATAAATTGTCAATGCGGTGCCCTTTTATTCGAGCGTAAACGGGGTCAGTATCAGGCGTAGTGATAGTGGTTGGGCGTTTTACTCTCGAATAACGGGGCTTTTAAAATTTACTCGCACATATAACCGAATTTTAATTTAATCGTCACTTTAATCAGGAAAAGTTTAATATTAATAAAGCGGTAATTATTAAAGTACCAATTTTGGGCGGTGTGGGGGTGCTAATCCTTCCCCATCCGTAACCGACTCCCGAGCCCGACATTTTTAAAATCTCTAGTTTTTACGGTGTCCGGTCCACCTTGAGTGGCCGGTGGTGACTCCATTTTTAAATAAAACACGGGTTTTATAACACTCCACGCGGAAGACAATATTTTCAAAAACAAAATAAAAAAACCTCGTTTAAATAGCGAGAGGGACATCGCTACAGATGGCGACTCCGCTGGGGACATTTTTTGGTTTTCAAAAATAAGAGAGTCGAGCTTTTTTCAAATAATTACCGCTTTATTAATATCGGAAATTCTGGATTAAAGTGACTATTAAACTAACATTCGGTTTTAATTGCGCGTTTATTTTAACGCATTTAAAATATGGCATATAAACCCGTTTTTTTAAGTGGGGGGAAAACGCTAATGCTTTCGTGGAGATATCGTTCTCCCGTGTAGGCCTAGCAAGTACCTTTGGGGCTCGAGTACCTTATGCTTTCGTAAGGATATCGTTCCTTCGTGCAGGAATAAGCGAATGGGTCCCCCTTAATTGAACCCGGTTGAAAGGAGCCTATAATGGGTGATGACCGGGGGCCTTGCTACTCTTAGTAGAGGACAACAAGGACAATTCGGGTACCTCTTAGCACCAAAACTGCATATAGTGAGCCGTAGAGCCAACCCTTTAGAGCCATGTAAAACTCTGTCCGATTAGTGGTCACCCTATTTAGGCTCTGGTGCCTTATTTCTTGCTTATGTACAGTTTTTATTACTCTATTTTTTTATATTTATCATTTGTTTTATTTAATCATTTTATTTGGTACTAACTCGTTCTATTTTATTCTTATCGCATTGATTTCATCTGCATCATTGCACAACATCATTACAATCTTAATTTTGCATTGCATCGATTTATGACACATTTTGCATGCATTCATTTTCAGAATAATAAAACTGGTCCTCGGGTTGCCCCATTAAATACAACGAAGTTGGTCGATCTAGCACCTTACAAAGCCTCTTACAAAAGTTTGGTCTTGGGACATGTCCAAAAGCACCCCCACATCTTTTACAAACATTATGCCTCTAACAAGGCCTCAGTCTGGGGGCATTCGTTGCCAAGGTCCAGTCTTCATTGCCGAGTCAAACTCTTGCATCTTTGACCACAGTCTGCAAAACTGCACCCAATCCAAAAAATAATAATAATGAGTTGCCATGAACCAACACACAATTTATAAACCCAACCTAGGGGGAAACAAAATGTGCTCTAGGGATTCAAATTTGCTACAAAAATATTCTCAGGCAATGGATAAAACAAACAAAATTTTGGGGCATGCTCCCAGATGAAAGCTAATTCAAAGAAAAGTGATTGAACCCAGGACAAAGTTGGGGCACCGCCGTATAAAAAAACCAAGATCCTGACGGGACCAGTTAGGAGTCAAGGGCATCCTTTTGAGGACCGAAAAAATCATGTCACATTCATGCATGTAGTTGCATTCATCTTGCATTAAACCATTTTTGCAGACATCATACATTTAGATTAAGTGCATACACCAAAGTCACCATGCATTTAGGGTAGACACATGCATTTAGACATAAAGTTAGATACATTCATGCAATCTTGCTTGTACATATAAACAGGTTCCCGAAAGAGACTGAACATTCTCAACATAGGGGGCAATGACAAGAGGGCCAACCCTAGTCTTGAAGGAGGCCAAACACGAAGAAGATGCTTAAAATACCCAAAATAAAAGGTATCAGCGACAAAATCTTTGACAATTACTGACCAATGTTTTTTCTTTTGTATGATTTGATTCCTCCAACGATGGTGTGACGGACGCTAGCAATTTCTCGACTATCACTCCTGCCAACATAAATTCTTTCCAGATTCTACCCTCTGTCGATAGAAAAGCAGCGTAAATTTTTCCATTGTCTCGCTGTCAGTGGCGCAGTCATCCAACATCTTGCAAATCATGCCTCCGTCAGTGGTGGTATGCCAACTTAATGTAAATCTTGCCTCCGTCGGTGGTGTTGGAGATCAAATTTTCCATTCGGATCTTGTCTCTCCGTCAGTGGTGTAGCGGATCTCACATTTTGCTGATCTAGTCTCTCCGTCAGTGGTAGCAGATCAAAAAACTATCCAGATCTCGTCTTCGTCGGTGTTGCATATCAAAGTTTCCACTCGGTCTTACCTCTCCATCGGTGGTGTAGTGGATCCCACATTTTGCTGATCTGGTCTCTCCGTCAGTAGTGTGACAGATCAAATCCTCTCCAAGTCTTGCCTCTTCGACGGTGTTGCAGCTAGACCTAAATTTTACTTGGAGTTTACCTTTTTATTATAATTCTAGCTAAAAAATCTATCAAAAAAGAAAATTTTGAAAAAAAAAGAAAAAAAAAGAAAGAAAAAAATCAAAAAAGAAAAAAGAAAAAATTGAAAAAAAGAAGAAAAATAAAAGAAATGAAATAAAAAAAAGCAAAAAATGAAGGAAAAATCAAAAAAAGAGAAAGAAAAAGAAGAATAAGTTTTCAATTTTCTGATACTGGCTCTTCGTCAGAGTTGTTGCTGGATCAGACATTGGGACTTTCATCCACCGATACTGCCTCCTCGTCAGTGTTGCAGCTGGATCAAATTTTGTAGACCTTGCCTCTTCGTCGGTGTTGTAGCTTGGTCAAATTTAACTTCCAGTTCTGCCTCTTCGTCGGTGTTGTGGCTGAACCAAATCACTAACTTCCGGTCTTGCCTCTTCGTCGGTGTTGTAGCTTGACCAAATTCACTGACTCTTGATCCTGCCTCTTTGTCGGTGTCGTAGCTGGATCAACATTACTAACTTTAGACCATGCCTCCTCGTCAATGTTGTAGCTTGGTCAAAATTTACTAACTTTCTAGTTATATCAATGTTGTATCAAAAAAAGGAAGGAAAAAGAAAAAGAAAGAAAAAAAGGGAAAAAATCTAAAACAAGAAGAAAAAAATCAAAAAGAAAAAAGAGAGAAGAAAAAGGAAAAAAAATCAAAGAATCCAAAAAATGGAAAAAGAAGAAAAAGAGAGCAAAAAAACGGAAAGAGGGCAAAAAAAGAAAAAGAAAGAAAAAGAAGTTTTCAATTTTCTGATACTGACTCTTCGTCAGAGTTGTAGCTGGATCAGACATTGGAATTTTCATCCATCGGTTCTGCCTCTTCGTCGGTGTTGTAGCTGAGCCAGACTTGCCAAATTCCGATCATGCCTCTTCGTCAGAGTCGTAGTTTGATCACACATAAAAAAACTTTGATCATGCCTCTTCGTCAGAGTCGCAGCTTGATCACACAAAAAAAAACACTCCGATCCTGCCTCTTCCTCGGTGTCGTAGCTGGATCAAATCTTCAGACCTTGCCTCTTCGTCGGTGTTGTAGTTTGGTCAAATTTAACTGTCGGTTCTGCCTACTCGTCGGTGTTGTAGCTGAACCAAATTCACTAACTTCCGGTCTTGCCTCTTCGTCGGTGTTGTAGCTAGATGAAATTCACTAACTCTTGATCATGCCTCTTCGTCGGTGTTGTAGCTGGATCAACATCGCAAACTTTAGACCATGCCTCTTCGTCGGTGTTGTAGCTTGGTCAAAATTTACTAATTTTCAAATTTTATCAATGTTGTTTCTTGAAAAAATAAAGAAAAAGAAGAAGAAAAATAAAAAAAAAGAAAAGAAGAAAGAAAAAAGAAAAAAATATGAAAAATATGAAAAAAAGAAACAAAAGTAGAAAAAAAAGAAAAAAAAGTTGTCAGTTTTCTGATCTTGCCTCTTCGTCAGAGTTGTAGCTGGATCAGACATCGGAACTTTCACCTATCGGTCTTGCCTCCTCGTCAGTGTTGCAGCTGGATCGAATTTTGTAGACCTTGTCTCTTCGTCGGTGTTGCAGCTGGGTCGAACTCTCTTTAGGTATTAGCTTATTATCAATAATGTAGCAAGTGGGACTCGGTTTGGCTTCCCCAACAAACAACCCCCCATTTTGAAGGTTTTGCTTCCCCAGAGTGACAAGGTAGATCAATCAAGACAAGAAAGAAGACTTGCGCCGAAAAGAAAGAAGATCTACCAAATAAAGAAGACACGCGTCAAAAGGAGAGAAGTTCAGCCAGATAAGACAAAAATGAGTGCTTTTGATCTTTGCTTTGTTCTCGTTTCACAAGAACAAGCAAAGAGGGGCAACTGTAATTACTCATTTTTGTCCGGATTTTTAGTATTTTTAGTATTATTGTAATAATATTATTATTAATATAAAAAATAAAAAAATAAATAATTAAAAAAATAAATAATTAAAAATTGGGGAAATTTGTGTAGAGCTAAAGCTTCCACATCCCCCTTTAACAACCCCAATTGCCTATATAAAGGCATGGGGGGATTGAGAAGCAAATGAGCCGGCCAAGGCTTTGCCCAAATAAAAGAGCTTGGCTCTCGGGTAGCCAAGGACCGGGGCAGTGTCCTTGGTCTTAACCGGTTCGATCGGGGTCCTATTTTAGATCCGATCTAATTATTTTTTTAGAGGTCGTGGTAGATCTCGGTGGGGTTCAGTCGGGGTTCGTCATTCGAACTCTTAGTTAGGTATATTTTCTTTCCTTTTTATTTGTATTGTAATTTTTATGATTTAATGAAGTAGTAGTTAATTTAAAATTGTGTTTTTAATTTGTATGTTTATTTATGTTTTAGATTAGTATTTATTATGTTTTAAATTTATGTTTTATATTAATATTTTATTTATGTTAGATTTGTTTTTATTTATGTGTTAAATTAATAGTTATGTATGTATATTTTAGATTAGCATTTTATTTGTCATATTAGTATTTTATTATGTTAGTATTTATTTATATTTTCATCATAATGTATTTATTTATATTTGCCATTTTTTAAATTTGCATTTCGGATATAAATTGTCAATGCGGTGCCCTTTTATTCGGGCGTAAACAGAGCCAGCATCAGGCGTAGTGATAGTGGTTGGGCGTTTTACTCTCGAATAACGGGACTTTTAAAATTTACTCGCACATATAACCGAATTTTAATTTAATCATCACTTTAATCAGGAAAAGTTTAATATTAATAAAACGGTAATTATTAAAGTACAAATTTTGGGCGGTGTGGGGTGCTAATCCTTCCCCATCCGTAACCGACTCCCGAGCCCGATATTTTTAAAATCTCTTGTTTTTACGGTGTCCGGTCCACCTTGAGTGGCCGGTGGCGACTCTATTTTTAAATAAAATACGGGTTTTATAACACTCCACGCAGAAGACAATATTTTCAAAAAAAAGAACGCATCCTTTTTTAACGAGAGGGACATCGCTACACCTTTCCTTTGTCCATTACAAAATCCCAACATTTTGCTGCAGCTTTTCAGTATATGATATATATTATATACACTTAAGTATTATATGCATTTAACATAAATATATTTTCTATACATTCATATGATTTTATGCTCAAATGTATATATGATTTCGTATATTCATTATCTGAATCAATCTGCTTTACGTTTGTTGGTGATAGATTCAAACAATTACATCCATTTTATTTTATAGATAATGGATTCGGATTCCGTATATGGATTATCTGAATCTGCTTTACGTTTGACGGAGATGGATTCGAATATTCACATCCATCTTTTTTAAAATTCTAGAAATTCAACCTGCTACCATCTCGAAATTTAAATATGGGAATTGTCAGGTAACGGCCAGATAGAGATATTACCCCCCCAAAACAAACAACATTTAAAGGCTTTAGAAAAAGGTAATTTGGGTATTGTCATTAGATTACTGAAATATAAATGCTTGAGAAGTAGAGCTAACTGGTTTAAGGTGGGGGATGTGGTACTCAATCATTTCTCTTGCTGGTGTCAACAGGGTTTTGCTCCGAAATTATCTTTAGAACATTGACCAAAGCTCGAAGACGGTCCCAAATGTTCAAGCCATAAAGCGCCTCCACCAGCGATTCTTGAAACTCAAACCCATTCTCAGCAACAGGATACTATTGTGTTTGGCATAGAAAAAGAAAGAGAAGAATGATTAGTCGCGTAAACAAGACACTTTGTTCTTCATAAATTGCTAGGGTTTGGCTCGAAAAAGAATTCAAATTTGGTTCGGTCATCGTTGAGCTCAAGCTCAAACAATTGAGCAGGTTGAATTCAAGTAACTTACGAGCCTAATCAAACTTATTTTTTTCTAGTTAAATAAGCCTAATCGAGTGAGTTCGAGCAGTTCGATCTTTATCTGTAATGAAGCTAAGATTAAATTTCAAGACTCGGATATCAAGTCGAACTTCTTATATCTTGAGCTCCTTGATTATAACCCTAGTCTCAACATGTTCAAAGAATTATCATCAAATGAAGTAGTTAAGGATGCAAGGCTGACCTGAATAGGCTTTGGTATCTTGGTCTTTATATAAGGCCACCATCTATCCTCGACGACCGACTTTACCAGACAGCAAGCTCTCAATCCCTCAACACCGGCAAATCGCCCGAATCCACTATCTTTTACGCCACCAAATGGCAGAGACTGGAAGATCAATACACATTATGAGTTCAGTAGGATTGAAAAATAAAAAAGAGAAACTTCGACACTTGTTGGAACTGTTTTAAAGCGGTAGAAGAAAATTTGATGGAATCCAACTCAAGCAAACACGAATGGTGGCCACCTCGTATACGACTAGGAAGGAAAAGAGAAGTACCTGGCACATATAAGTTGATGCAAAATCATTAATTGCAGCAACTCCACATTGTATTTGGGAAGCTATCTCCTTGGCACGCCTTTGACTTCCCGAAAATACAGCACAGCCGAGCCCATATCTTGAATCATTTGCAAGCTTGACAACTTCTTCATCCGTGCTGAATTTCATTATCGGCATGATCGGTCCGAAAGTCTGCATGCCACTCAAGTTTTATGACAAATTAGCAAATACTCCCCCACATAACCATGTTCACGGACTTGGTTTTCTTGGGGAAATATTCATTGGCATTCTAGTTTTGTTAAAATAGCGGGAACTAGTCAAGCACAAAAAAAAAGTTCGGCACTGGAAATTTTAATAAAAATAGCACAACTTTTCTTACCTCTTCTTGCATCAACTCCATTGTATGGTTTACATTTATGAGCACCGTAGGGGGGTAAAATTGATCAACTGCACCTTCACCTAGATGGCCAAAACTTCCACGAGCCACAATTTCAGCTCCTTTGTCTACAGCATCATCTACAAGGTGTTGAAGCTTTTCAGAATGCTCTAGCAAGCATATGGCACCCATATCGTATCTTGCAGCTAGTGGTGGGCCCTATAAAAGATATCCAAAATCAGAAATCTAATTTCATTTCACAGAAGGCGGATCTAGCTTGTAAATTAGTGACAGGTCAGCAATCAATGCAGCAATTAAACTCCATAAGTAAGCACACAAGTTATATACCTAACGGAAAGCTGAAACTGCAGATTATAGTTTATCAGCCATAGGTGCACGCAACAGCCAAATGGCAACGGATGGCCGGTAAATATTTAGATTTAACATTAATGTAACATGGAACAGACTATAATACTGGCCTAAACAGACAAAAACATTTTCCATGGAGGATGTATTAGAAGGGACATCTTACAGCTGAAACAGACTTCACAATCTTAGTCACTTGATTGACAAATGAAGTATAAATATCCCTTTGAACATAAAATCTCTCCGCGCCAGCACAGTTCTGCCCACTTGATTGAAGAGCGGCTCTAACAGCAACTTGCGCAATCTGTATCATGGAAAACGGTCATGCTCAACAGCACTGATCAGTGCGATTTCAGCTCAGTCAAAATATATGTTCAATCATATTAGTTATCGGAACAGGTGGAAAGGGTTCCTACATGTGGAATATCTACGTCTTCACACACAATAAAAGCATCTTTCCCGCCGAGCTCGAGTGTAACTGGTATAAGAGTCTCAGCAGCCTTCGCCATTATCTGCAATAAAAGCAAACATGTCAAGCTGTTTGCAATTAAAACAATAAAAGAAGTCCCATCAAGATAAAACTCATTGATGATGAATTCCCGCAGCAACATGAGTCCTAGCTCATAAAACTAACATATGAACAGAGGAAAAAGAGAGTAGTTTATTTTCCATTGTTTGTATTAAAGAACAGTGGTTTTCAATATATACTTTTTGTAAAATATCGTGACATATTTGAAGACCACGTAATCAATAATGATAAAATCCAAACTGAATAATAGGAAGGTGAAATCAAATTTCTAATTAGTATTGGGAAAATAAGATTTAATACAGCAAAGCCATTCATGAGATCGTACCATCTTCCCTACACTTGGTGATCCAACAAATATGATTTTGTCAACAGAAGATACCAGCGCTTCTCCTGTTTCAGCAAAACTACAAAAGAGAAGTCCAATTAAAATTACATGAATAGAAGCCAAGAGCATAGTGTGTCCAGAATAATTGGGATAAATACATACCCTGTAATTACCTCAACCAGATTTTCAGGAGCTCCAACTGCAGCAAGAGCAGCTTGGATTATCCGAAAGTAGAAGCATCCGGACCAGCTTGCATGCTCGGAACCCTACATTTACAATCGCATAGTTTCCAATGTGCACAGTGATAAATGTCAAAATTGACTGTCAATTCCAGTGAGACAAGAGAGCAGTTCTGTAACTGATAAGATAAAGGATGGAAACAGACTAAAGCATTAGGATCCATCATTAAGTACCTTAATTACCACACCATTTCCTGAGAACACAGCTGCAAGCATTGGATTGAAAATATTATGAAAAGGGTAATTCCAAGAAACAATAGCCCCAATTACCCCAAGAGGGTGAAATTCCACTTTGGATTTCTTGTGAAACATTGATCTTCCAGAAGATCTGCACAAGTTCAAATGAATATTGACATAGAAACACAGAGTTTAATGATAGCAAACACACAGGGAACCGATTCCAAAATAATAGTAAGCCGCTTAAAAGTTAATTTTTCAGAAGAATTGAAAATAATGCTGTTGTAGAATATATAGGCATTCATTTTCAATGATTATGACACAAAGCTTGCAGACAGAATGTTGATAGCACAACAAAGTAAATATATGCAACAAATAATTGCTTGAAATTCCATGAGCAAATGGAGTTAAAAAAATTCACTGATAAAAAGTAACATGCATGCAATTATGGATATTCTCTTGTCCAGATACAAGCAAGAATGTCTAGAAAGGAGAAATAGTATTCAAAAGCTGGAATTACCGGTATTCAGGCTTGAGCCACTTTTCACCTTGTGATAGAAGCCAGGTTATCTTCTCACATGTAGTCATTATTTCTCCTAAAGAGGCATCAACCATTGTTTTCCCAGTATCGCGCGAAGAGACTCTTAAGTAAGACGATGAAACAATAGGTCACATAAAAGCATTCAAGTAATGTGTTTAACTTTTCTAGTATACAGAAAATAGAAAATACATGAAAGAAAAACGAACAATATAAAGTTTTTAATGTGAGAAAAAAGGGGAAATGAAATAAAATAAAAACAAGCAATCACTGTCCATATAAAGAACACAATCCTTACTCGCATATAAGCTCTTGGTGTTGAAGAATGTATTTTAAAAGAATCCGCAAAAACTGTCGCCTTTGCTTGAAACTACTTTTTGCCCAAATTTTCTGTGCTTTCCGGGTTTGCGCCACACGCTCCTTGACCTAAGCATACCATAGAGACAGTTATAACAATGAGTAGTAGAAACACTATAAATCCATTCACACAAACATGCAAACACAGAAGTGTTCTGTGGCCTATGTGTACATGCATGCACCCAGAAGCTTCGGCAAAAACTAACAAAGTGAACCATTTAGGGTCTAGCAATGAACATATAAATGCTCTTTCACTAGTAATTCTAGTAAATGTACGGAACACCACTAACCTCAGCAGGCGTTAATGCTGGGAAAAAGCCCAAGTATTTCATAGTAGCTGGCTCGTAGCATTGAACTTTTCTGTCTGATTGTTGTGTCCTTCCTCTCGGTGGTATCTGCACAGCATTTCCACATGAGATTCAAACAACCAAAAACTACACTCTTCTGCTTATAACCTTTTTTTCTCCCAAGAGTAAAATACAAGCAGTCAAAAGTCCAATCAAACATGTTGTAAGATTCATATAGCTATACAAATTTATCATATATAGAAAATTTATATTCTAATTTTACATGCAAAAATTACATTCAATTAATAAATCAATTTCAACAGAATTTACCTCAGATTCATTCCATTCCAGTAAAAGGAAGTTTTTTTGTTTTAAATAATAGGAATAGAACAATACTCCGATTTAAGAATTAACAGGAAAAGGAAAGCTTGAATCTGAAGCAAACTGTAATAGTTGTTGAAGTTGTTTCATTAAATCGATAATCATCTATCTCATTTCACACAAAAAAGGAACTATGAAATTATCATATTCAAAATTTACGTTCTAATTTGACGTGCAGTGATGCAGAAATTACACTCGATTTCTAAATCAATTTCAATCAGGTGTATCTTAGATCCATTTCAGTCCGCTAAAAGAAAGTACTAAAAAAGATAATCTGATTTAAGATTTAACTGGAAAATAAGCTTGAATCTGAGCCACATTGTAATAACTCGCTAAGCTGTTTCATTAAATCGACAATCATTAAGCTCATTTAAGTAATAAAAAAAATCACCGAACAAACCGAATCTTTATAGTTTGAATTGAATAAATTACTTCAAAATGGATAAAATTGAAAAAAAATCAAAATAAATTAAGAAACTAAGAAATACTCACGTAAATGAAGCTGTTTTCTTGAGTTTGGTTCCCGTCATCCAAAACTGTGTTAAACAAATTCAAGGAAAGAGTTAACAGCTGCAGCGAGTATAAAAATACGTATAAGCAAAGAATAACAGTTTATACGTTTTTTCTGTATCCGTATACGTACCGTCGGAGGCATCGACATCAATGGATGGAATATTTGGGGGAATGAGCATCAGTAAGAAACGACAGATCGCATAAGCAAAGGCGAGAACGATGATCGGCCACCAAAACGCCATCGTTTCCGATCTCCGGAGACGTAATACTTTTTCTGATCTTGAAGATGACGGAAGAACTGCTCTGGAGTAAACTAAAAAGTGAACGATTCCTTTCCGTCGCTCTTTTCCTTGGGATATTTATTAAATTAAAACTATTTATAAATGAAAGAGCAAAAGTGTTTTTTGATTTCAAAGCAAAACAAAATAACTAATAAGATTCTGCAGCGGAAATCATATGCCTTTTTTTTAGGAGTCATTTGCAATTTAGATCATTGAATTAATCATCAATTTTTATATAGATCATTAATTTTTGATTTAATCAAATTAAATCATTAAATTTTTATTATTAACAAATTAAATCATTCACAATAACACCGCTAATTATTTTAAAAGAAAAGCTGATTTAACATTTTTACTTGACATATTTTTTCATGTCAGTAAATTAATATTAATTAGAATTAAAAAATATTTAAAAAATTCTCATATTAAATTATTAAATAAATTGTGGTTTAATCAAGTATCAATTTAATAAAATTTTCAATCTTTTTTGTATTTTATTCTCCACAACTCTTTTTCAGCCCGTTAAAAGAATAACTCTTTTTATTATTAACAATTTTTTTATTTTTTAGAATTTTTGAAATTTAATTGATCGGAATTTAGTTTTGTTATACTTAAAAAAAAACAATAGTAGTTGGATTTCATGGCATTGGATTTTTAGTGAGATAATTCTTTGTTTATTTGCTAAGAACCCTAAGGGGAAAATAGTCGTAGTTGTCCATTAATGTTTTTTATTTCATTTAATTATTAATTTGTTGACATAGAAAATATGTCTAGTAGGAAGGTTAAGTCAGCTTTTCTGTTAAAATAATTTAATGGTGTTAGTATTAATAATTTAATTTACTAATAATAAAAGTTTAATAATTTAATTTAATTAGTAAATTAAAAGTTAATGACCTACATAAAAGTTGAAGGTAAGTACAATGATGTAAAATGTAAAATGTAAATGACCCCTTTTTTTAGTGAATAAGCTATGGCATTTATCGTAATTTCAGCTTTTCTGGAGGTTTAAGTTTAGGACGTGGTTGGTTAAGTTTCATAAACTACATTATTTTTCGTGGGTTTAAATCTGTTTGGAATATTGGTCCAATATTTTTTAGTGTGTATATTGGATAATTTTTGTAGGTGGTCCTTTTTGTTTAGGTCATGTTTTATTTTGGTCACACAATTTTAAAAAGTATTGTTCTGATCACTTTTATTTTTAACGTTTATCGTTTTGGTCACTCGATAAGTCAATTGTTAGTTTTCGTTAACCTCGTTAATACGATGATGTGACACGTTCATAAAAAATTAATTTTAAATTTAACTCTCAAACATTTAAAAAGTTTATTTTTTTCACCATCACCAAAAAAACCCATTTGCAATTCAAACTAGAAAACCAAAAACGAAATTAAAAGGAAACCGGAAGCTAAGAGGAAGGAAAACCAGGGGCACAGCATCCGATTGGCATGGAACCTGGGGTGATCCAAATTGAACAGATCAGATCAAAACTGTATAAGATTAAGAAATCCCAAAACAAAACAAAAAAACAAAGCTGTGAATTAGTACCGTAAGATGTGAGTTTAAACATTGAAGACGACATTGTTAAAAGAGGCAGCCTTGTATTTCAAATATAGACCATAAGATGAACACGCATATTACCAAAAAAATAAATATACAGATTTTCACACGGTATATATTTGTAATTTAGTTCACACAAATAAATTGGGATCAAATGTAAAAATTGAGAAAAATATCCAAGTGGGTAGTTGAGGAAGAGGAAAAAAGAGGACGAGTTTTCTTTCGTAAGACTGCAAGGCAATGAAGGGAGGAAAGGTGATGTTGATAGAGGCCGAAGGCTGTGGTATTATAGGAGAGGTCAGGGTCTGGGTTAGAGAATATTTTAGAGTAATTAACATTTTTTTGATGAAGACGGTAAAAAATAAATTTTTAAAAGTTTGAGGGTCAAATTTAAAATTACTTTTTATTAACGTGTCACGTCATTGTAATAATGGGATTAATGAAAACTAATAGTCGGGTGACCAAAAATATAAACATTGAAAACATAAGTGACCAGGACAACACTTTTTCAAATTTGATGACCAAAATAAAAAATACCCTAAACAATAGGGACCACCGGTGAAGATTACCCTTCAATAGTTTTTAGTCTTTACAAAATTATATTTATAAATAAAAACAACACGCACATCAACAAAGTATATTAAACAGATTTTATTAATAATATTTTTGTTCAAATTAATCTGAAACTAGATATTTTTTTCAACTTTATCTCTAAATTTAGATTTTATTATGGATTAAAATATGTGATAATATCTAAGTTTAGGTATTGAGTTTAAAGTTGTCAATATGGGCAGAGGGACCAAACTGAAAAAATATCAAGTTCAAGGATTAAAAAAAGTTTAAGTCTTGGAAAAATCGTCAAATTTTGGGAATAAATGTTATTTTATCTAGAAAATAGGAATATCCACGTGGCGCAACAACAATCTGACAGCAGCAATACAACCTGATCGAACCTCCACAGTAATCGAACCGTTGGATCTCCTTCAAAACCCTCTCAAGTCTCCATCAAGCGGTCCGTAAAGATCAGAACTCATATACCAAACCACAAGCCGTAAACGCCCGCTTAAAAACAATGACTTTTTCCCGTCTCGTCCCTATTCTTTCACTAAACTCGCGCTCCTTCCCTTTTTTCGTGGATTCCCTATTTATTCGCCGCCCTATTCCCATATTTGAAGTTATAAAAACACACTCAAATTTTCTAAACAACCATCAACACAACAGATCAATCCATAGGAAGAAGAAACACGCATAATCTCCTTTTGTCTTTCTAGGCAAGCCTCTCAACTTGCAAATATACGTATAATTGTATATACGTATATATCTACGTTGAGAAAATGGCGGTTGCTAAAAGGAGAATTGGTGTGGCTATGGATTTCTCACCAAGTAGCAAGAATGCCTTGAAATGGGCTATGGAAAACGTTATCCGGAAAGGGGATCAGCTTATCCTTGTTACCGTACGGCCTGAAGGGCATTACGAGAAGGACGAGAAGCAGCTCCGGGAAGTCACCGGCTCCGGTACGTATATGATGATCTTCCCTCTTTTTCAACTTTTCGGTTGTTGTTTGTTTCTCGAGAAAAAAAACAGTTTTTGTTGATTGTTTATTCATTTATTGAAGCTTTTATCCCTTTGACGGAGCTGTCTGATCCTGCAACCATGAACAAGTATGGAGTAAAACATGACCCTGAAACAGTGGACATTGTTAGCGCCGGTGCTAAGCAAAAAGAAGTAATATTTCGATATCCGATTCGGACCATGATTCTTCACAGACTTCTCTTGAAAGAGTCGAATATTATAATTTTTTCAATATATATTTATGTATGATTCTTTCTCAGGTTGAGATTCTGATGAAAGTTTACTGGGGCGATCCACGTGAGAAGTTATGTGAGGCCATTGATTGTATCCCTCTCAGCTGCATAATTGTGGGGAATAGAGGCCTCGGCAAGCTTAAAAGGTGAGACATTTCGTCGAACAGATCTTGAACCATATGGCTCTGATTATTTGTTGTGTTTTGCTTTTTCTTAGGGCTATAATGGGCAGTGTCAGCAAATATGTGGTGAACAATGGCTCCTGCGCTGTGACGGTGGTGAAGCACCACGTCTAAGGGCGTTGCTCCGACTGCTTCCACGACGTTTTTCATCGATTTCCGGCATGGTTGGTGTTTTGAATGGGGTAAAGATGTAATGTTTTATGAAATATGGTTTGTAAATTGATCCTCATTTCTATTTGTACTCTTCTTGGAAGTTGAAAGAGCCTCATGTTGTGTTGTATATTTGGATTTTGTGTTGAACTTCCCGTTGCCAAATTATAAGTGAGCAAAAACTAGATTCTAAAAATTGAAATTCTTTTACTTAATTCGACATGAAAAAATTTAATTTTTCTTGACTTGATTCAAAAAAGTTTTAAATAAAATTTGAGTTATAAAATAAAATTTTCAATAATTCAGATAATTTAAAATTTTTAGTAATTAATTGATCGATTTTTAAGCTCGAGTTGAGTCTTTCAATTATGTCTGATATATATACATATATATATCATATGAAAAAATATATGTGTATTGTATATGATTATAGAAAATTTGTTTATATTGGACCTAATTAGTATCATAACATTATAAATGTTTACAATTAAATGAACATAAACTTAAACAACTAAACTCGAAAAAAATTCAAATAAAAATTATAAAATAACACTATGTAGCGACTAATTTTAATTTTTTTTTAAAAGCAATCTAAGCGATCAGCAACATCAAGTTGCTAAAAAAGGCCCCGATAACCCCACTACGCAAGTGGAACTGTAGATGCAGTAAAAAAAATTTGGTAAAATCGAACTACCCCAGCTTTAATAAGTTCGGTATCATCACTCTATTCTCCATTCTCAAGTTCCATCGTAGTATAAGTGCTTTGTCATTGCCGAACTTTAGTAGTTCTATGGTAGTACTTGGTACTTCGATCCCTATTCTTGATCCACTAACTACGCGAACGTTGAAACCACAGACTTTCCTCCTAACGAAGAATAAGGTCCAATTCCCCTTTTAACTTTTTCTCAAGCTCGTGCAAATGGTCACTAGTAGAAAATTTTGATGCTCTCTCAATTTCTTGAATATGAGCCATAAGTTTCCGCTTGCGTTGACCAATGTACCCAAAGGTATTCACATTCTACTGTTTAACTTCCTTGTGAAAATTTTTAATATTAGAGGCCATAGAGACATCAGGCTTCCAAGACCCCTTTAACATGTCAGAGAAAGACGGATCACTCTGCCAAGCTACAAGATATTTAATACTCATTTTTTTTCTCAGGCTTGCCAGTGGAGAGCATTACTACAACATCGGGCGATGATCAGAACCTAAGCAAGCAAGATGCCTGATTGAAGAGGTAGGCCAAGCTTCACACCAAGCATCATTAACCACACATCTATCAAGTCTTTGCTGAAGGTTCTCTTGGTTTCATATAAAACAAGACCCCTCATACCCCAAATCGGTCAGATTAGTCTGATGTATAAATCTCCAAATTTGCGACAAACACCACTTCGCCGCGGAGACCCCCAAGCCTTTCACACGAAGATAGAATTGCATTAAAGTCTCCACCAATAACCCATGGCACTTTTTCGTTCAGTTCAAGAGCCCTCAAATAGTCCCACAATCTATTTCTATGTCTTATATCCGGGATCGCATAAACAAAGGTAAAAATATTCCGAGAACTAGACTGTTGATCAATACAAATAAAGTGAATATATTGGCTTGAGACTGCTACCACATCCAGACAGATATTATTCTTCCAAAGCAACCATATTCCCCCATAAAAACCATTGGCCTCAACTCTGAAGGAATTAGGAAACCCATACCGACGAATGATACGATCAACCTTCCTACCCTTGATTCTTGTCTCCATCAAGGTCACAATATCAGGATCGTGCTGTCTCAAAAAAAGCTCAGAAAACGGTTAAATTCAGGGTCAAAAACACCCTGTACGTTCTAAATTAAGGCTAACATTAAAACTAGATTGTTAAAAAGAACTAAAAACATTATCGGACCAAATCATCATCATCAAATACCGTGCTATCACGCCATTGCACTCCTGTAGTGATACATGAAGTCTCGGACCCAACCAATTTATCATTAGACCCTCGCACCCCATTCAACATTTCCTTTGAAGTCTTCGCAACCCATTCCCCAAGATTAACCAAGTTCGGATCACAGTTCTCTTGTTAGACCTACGGCTTCTTTAGTTGTGGGTAAAGACCCGATCGCGCAACTCTTTTCACCTTAGAGAGTCTTCTCACTATAATTGGGCCCGACAAAGACTTCTCCCCTTCCCATTGCAAATAACTGCCATTTGGGCTAACACTCGGAACCTTAGAACTCACATCAACTATCTTAACAGCAACATGGTTGTTCGAGCCAAGAGAGACTGAGACCGAGATCACCACACTTGAGGATGCCACATCGCCCTTCGAACCAGTTTTGTTCTCTGCCACCTCAGTGGCTACAACATTTGTTTTCTTACCACTGTGCACACCCTTCTACATGTCCCTAATGTCCTCAGCCCTCAAACTCTTCCTTGTTAAACTCTTAAAGCTAACCTTATCCATTGAGTCACTTTCTTGACCCATACTCTCCTTGCCTTCCCGACGCTCCTTGCCCTTACCATGTTTGTCCACATTAGGAATATCGGACCTGGTAAAAGTATCCTTACCAGAAACATCCTGTACCATGGTTGCAATACTTAGCTCAGCAGGCTTAGCAACATATCCGTGTCCAACAATCCCCATACCATTCTCTGTATCATCCACAATATCCTCATCCGCAATACTAAGTGCTGCGAAACGGCCCAGCCCTGTACTAGGAGCCACTCTACCCGCATGACCAACGTGCGCATCACTCACCTGGAGTACGCCTTGACTTCTGACTCTGAACCTACATCCAGGGTTTATACTTCAGTTCAGTGATCGTCATATCAGTAACCCCAGTCTCGTGGTTTGCTATCTCAGTGTCTGGCTTAGGCTTACAATTCGCCTCCATGTGACCATATTTCCCACAAGAATAAAAAATCATAGGCAGCCCTTCATACTTAATCCGCTGTCTAACTCTATCAATAATAATACTTGACGGTAACGGTTCATTCAAATCCACAACCACGGCCAAACGCACAAACTTACCCCTCTTCCCTTCTGTAGTGTTATAATCAATCAGAATAATCTTTCCCACTATCCCAACAATAATGCAGAAGATGCTCTTCGTGTAATAGCGATAAGGCAACCTCGGTAACTTTACCCACACTACAATCTTAGCCGGATAATCGATAGAGGTGGAAAAACTACGACCTCAATGCTGTACCGTGAGGTAACAACTATAAATAATCCACGACCCTCCTATGAGAACTTTCAAACAATCCTCAGATTGGGCAAAACGGATAAGGTAATAACCATAATCTAGATCGACTAACACGATTTCTCCACTCGGCTTCCATAGCGCCCGAATCCTCGACTCCAAAGCCGAGTAGCCAATCGAACGTCCCAACAAATGGACAACGACCGAATTGGACAATTTAGCATCAATCAAGTCATGTAATCTATCTGAGAAGGTAATCATTGGAATACCATCCAGTGAACTCACTTTTACTTCTTCATCCCGAACTTCTACATCCAACTCAGGTAATCTAGTAACAACATTCGAAGCAATATGATTCCCAGCCACCATGTCCCGGAACGAGACCTTTGAAATGATTGGTGCATCAGCATGATCAAGCGTATTCTCTGCTGAGGAATTCGTAGCAACTACAACAGCCCCACTTAAGTGACCAGTAACGTCCCCCTCATTAACAACATCCATAGCAACCACACCCTTATTTGCACTAATAGAACCATCACTCACCTGATTCGCAGACCCTTCACCAGGGGATTTAACCATCCGAGTATTAGACCCAATACCTGTAAAGACCAATCCACAGATGGGAAAAGAACGTATCATGACCGTCTGGCGGCTGACCCTCCGACCCCGCAGACGCCGGCATACTAGGGTTACCATGGCAATCAACACCAGGGTTGACTTTCGAAGGTTCCACACTTTTCGGAGGAAAAAAATACATTACTATTGAAACATTATTTATAATATAATAAATTTATTTTATCATCAGTATTTTACCTGTTCATCAGTATTTATAATAATAATAATAATAATAGATATTCTTAATTCTTTGATAATTGGCATACACCTTATAGACAAAAGTGATTTAAACTTGTGTCATCTAGGATGAATATCATCTACTTTTCTATTATGACCCTTGTTGAGTTCATATTGTTATCTATTTAAATATTTAATAAGTTTATAAATAAATAAAATTAAAATTATACGAAATTAAAGTATAAAAAAATATAATTGCACGACTAAAATCATATTTAGACTTAAATGACTTCACTATTTAATTCGAAGACTTGGAATGACAGCCGCAGATCAATATGAAAAATAAATTCTGCTAAATATATAATATTTTAGTATTTATTTAACATTAAATTTAGTATATAAATATAAAAATGAATTATATTCAACCTACATTTATATCGAGAATTATATGCATGACATATTTACTAGATTCGTCTATTATAGGTCCACAACAATCTAATAATAAAAATAGGTTAAGGTTTAGTTGGTAAGTCAAAATTGAGTAAATATATTTAGTCGGTTGGCTAAACTGTTTATCTTTGTTTCTTCATATTTTTTTAGGTTATAGGTTTTAGACTTATTAGGAATATTCTCTTTTTTTCTCTAAAATTTCCCCCTTCCTCACCCTTTTAGGTAAAGATTAGGATTAGAATTAGGATTTGTCAACAAAATAATAAGTCAAAATTTAAAAATTTAAGTACATTAAATGTATGAGGTATGTATTAAATACATAACTATAATACTTATGTAACTTTAATTTCATTTTTAAAACAAATTTCATCATTTTACAATTTGGTCTTTCAACTTTATATTTTATTCAATTTAATCATAATCCTGCAACTCTTTGCAAATATTTTATTTTCATCATGTTCTTGACTCATTTATACTCTTATTAATGTATTTTCTTCAAAATCCTTCTTTTAAAGAAATAATATTATAAATGTATTATATAATTTTAGACGGTATTTGATTTATTAAATAACTTTATAAATTTTAGTCATACTTGTGAAAAATAAGAAGAAATATATATATCTACAAGTTAACCCATCAACTAGAATTATTAAACTTTTAAATGTTACAAAATAATCATTAAAGTTATCAAAATTTATTAGTATTTATAATGTCATAGAGATATTTTATAACAATTTGATAAATTAATGATTATTTTTTAATATTTCAAAGTTTAATGATCATAAAAATTATTTGACATAGTCTGGTGACCTCTGATGTACTTTACCCAAAATGAAATTGAAAATAAAAATGGAGCGGAAAACTGGAAATTCACACTCACAGTATCCTTTACCAAAAGCCATTTCCGGAAGAGCTAAACCCTCTGGTCTTTTCTCAAACCCAAATTTTCTTCAAAACTCAAAAGCTAAATAAAATTTTACAAACCCCTTTCTCTGTAAAGGGATTACCTCTCTTTTTCAGTTCTTGTAATTGGGTACGTGTGCATTTTTCTTTGTTCATTTTCTACTTTCATCTGTTGGTTTTTCTTACCCTTTGTTTGTTCAGTAGGAAAATGGTGTAGCAAGCTTTGATTTTTACTTTTATTTTGATCTTTCAAATATGCATACTTTGAAGCTAGTTTCTAGGGAACTATTATCTTTTGTTAAGCTCCAAGTTTTAGTTTTTAGGGTGAAAAATGCAGCCTTTTTTAATGAATCTTTGCCTTAGCATTGAGAATTTTGAGCTTCACATTGACTGTTATTTTTTAGTTTTTTTATTTATTTAATTCTTTGCCTTATTAGATAAATATGAGATGAAAACATGTAGGATTGGTTTCTACTAAATCTTAACTTGGTTTGGTTGATTTTCCTTGTAATGAGAAATTTTCTACTATATTAGTACTGATTTAGACTTGTAAAAGAAGTTGACTAAAGAAGTGTGAGATTTAAAATCTGCTGGAATTTTGTTCTTTTTTGTTAATTTATTGTAAACATGATTATTGAATTTATTTTGTGGTATGGATTGGTTTCTTGGTTTTTTTCCACTTGTTTGTTTTGAGCTTACTTGTGTCATTTTCTGCTAAAGAGTTGGATTCCCTGGCCATTATGGAAAGCTTTGGCGGGTCGAAGTTAGCTATCGTGGGCTGTGCCGTGAAGAAGAAGAGGAGTAGCATATTACGTCGTCCGCGTGGTACTCTGCCGACGTTTACACATAATTACCTTTTAGTGTCATCACCAACACCAACCATAGGTTGTGGTGGCTATGAAGAGCAAAATTTTAAGAATGGTTCTAATGGGTTTGGAAGTGAGAATAAGCTGAAACTTAAGCTCAAGCTTGGTGGGGTTACACGTACGATCCATACCAACTCCACCGCTGATCATGCCTTTGGTGGCTCCTATTTCTCCGAAGCTGCTCAAACCGGAGAGAAGTCCCTTTTCCTGGTATCTTCTTCTAATTTGAACATAGCACTGCCTGGTTATATTGTTTGTATAGAATTTATTTGTCATGATCGGCAATCTGTTGTTGAAATCGATCCTTCTCTATTCCATTTATCATTGCAATGGGGAGAGGTTTCTCGGACAGGTTTAGAGAAAACAAGTCTTTGATCTAGTCTCGTTGACATTTATTACTTTTATTTTTGCCATATATACGCACGCACGTGTGTGTATATAAATTTATTGCATCTCATTTGTTCTTCGGACATTCTTTATAATGCAACTTAACTTCTTGTGAGCTGATGGTTTGATGCATAAACAATCCCTGCAGGGCAAGAAAGGCTCCTATCTTTCTGATAAGGGAGAAGGCTACGGAGTTCAAGGGAAGGATTTATCCAGAAGTGGCGCCGGTTATGGAAAGGGGCATTCTTCTAGGGGAAATGCACGTGGGATTGAAACTGACAGAAACGAGCCAACTCGTAAGAGCAAGCGGGTTCCTAAGAGGCGCATCTTGGATGTGAGTATAAATAGTGATGATGATGATGAAGACGAGGAAATCCGTTATCTAGGGAGACTGAATGCTTCGAATGGTCTCTTGAATCATAAAGATGAAGAGGATGAGATAAATGGGAGAGAGAGTGCTATTTTTGAGGATGGAGATTATGTGGAAGAGGACGAGTGTGAATCTGACGATGAGCCTGAATCTAAAAGGAATAAGCTGGATGGAAGAACCGAATCAACTCCCTCTACACGTAATTGTGTGCTTCAGTCTGGGAAAGATCTCTTATCTGGTCCAGGTGCCGGTCTTGTTGAGTTCCCCGATGGTTTACCTCCAGCGCAACCAAAAAGTTAGCAATTCCGTTACTCACTACTTCGTTTACTTCCTTTTGTTCTTTCCCTACTTCAATACTTTCACTTAACTTCCTCTTAATAACTTGGATTGGTAATTTATCCTCAATGTGTTTTTAAGTATATTTGATCTTTAAATGCTAAACTGAAATTGATTGTTTTAATAATGACCGGTGATTATAGAGCAAAAGGAGAAACTTTCTGAAGTGGAGCTACAGTTGAAGAAGACCGAGGCTGCACAGAGACGTAGAATGCAGTCTGAGAAAGCAGCCCGGGATGCTGAGGTTTTTTACCCATTATTTCTTTTGACTCATTTTACTTTTTCTCCATGATCATTCGAGAAACGTTATTCAGTAGGGTCTTTGAATTGTCTTAGGCTGAGGCAATCAGAAAAATACTCGGTCAAGATTCCGCGAGAAAGAAAAAGGAGGATAAGATGAAGAAGCAGCGGGACGAATTGGCACAGGTCCATGACCCTTTTTAAGTATCATGCATCTTTCTGTATGCTTTGTAGTGTTATTTTCATTCATTTCGATGTCGTAATTGATGCAGGGAAAGGCTACCAAATCCGAAACTCTTGCACCAAACACGGTGAGATGGGTTATGGGTCCTGGTGGAACAACAGTTACATTTTCTGAAGATATCGGTCTACCACAGCTATTCAATTCAGTACCACTGAGGTACTCCTATAAATTCGTTTGTCTATTGCTTTTGACAACTTATGTATGCCTTTCTTACTGGTAATTTCATGTTATTCATGCATTTCTTTTCCCTCTAGTTATCCCCCGCCACGAGAAAAATGCGCCGGTCCGAATTGTACAAATACATACAAGTATCGAGATTCCAAGTCGAAGCTTCCATTATGCAGTCTTGGTTGCTACAAAGCAATACAAGCGAAGGCTCAACCTTTGACTGCATGTTGAGATGTGTCCCTTTGATTTCACCGACTGATGCCTGAAATGGTTCCATTATAGTATTTACCATTGATCTATGTCATTTTTGTTCGAGACTTTGAGCTCGAGCTCCAATGAAGTGACTGAGCTCCCGCTCCCTCATTGTTGCCGTTGTACTCATTTTGAACTCCTGTTTGTTCGTGGACAACGTATACATTTGCCTAACCACAGTAACAAAGCTCTACCATTTCTCTTTCCCTAAGTTATATTTTTGAAATTTTCATGTGTTTGGAGGGGTTCGGAAAATTATATCTCGATATGCATCGAACATTACTGTCGAATGCAGGTATTTCTCCTGTATTTCAAGAAAAAAATGAAGTGTTTGGTAGATAGACAGAACATCTTGAGGTTGTGCATGTCTTCGGCCATCATTTTACTATCTGATCGAATACTGAATTGCCGTAACCTCTGTCCGAATAACGAATTAAACCTCTGTATTTATATGTTATTTTTTTAAATAACTAATAATATAAATTTGAGAGAAAATGAAAGGGGGAATAATAATAATTTCGAAGAGCACATGGCAGTTTACTATTGGAAGGTAGGTGGCATTTTTTAAATTAAAATTAATATGGGATTGGAAATGACAAATCTATTTGGGCTAATTTTGTATGAAAACCCCCATTACCTTGGAGCTTTTAAGTACTAAAGATTTAGACATGTGTTTAATCGTTTTGTTTATAAGGTGTGTCTGTATTGTCAAAGGGTTAATAATATCTATGAACCGATACTACCTTATAAATTACATTTAAACTACTTAAAAAATTGGTTAGGTTAAAAGAACGGTTTTATTTGGTTACATGGTTTTAGTGTCATTAGTTTTTTTTTTCATTTTAAAAATAAGAGTCATTTCTATTTTTAAAGCGAGCGAGTGTCTTGATTAAGGAAGGTCAACGATCTAATATATTTAGATCTTTTTATGGTAAATTTGTTGATGTAATCAAAATTAAAAGTGGAACGGTTTACGATATTGATGGAGTCTTTAGATTTTTTAAAGAAATTATTTTAATTATTCTTTCTGACGTTATGTTAATGTTTCGGCTTCTCTCGCGCATCATTTCCATATTAGTTTTGTTGTGTTTAGTCGTAAAAGAACAGAAGACATGTCAATAGTTTTCAGCTCCTTTATGAAAGATGATGTAAGGTTTTAAGGGAAGAGATAACCTTTACTTTTATGTTTTTCAAGTCCTTTGGATTTTCACGTTGTTAATCTTCTATCCTTCTTTAATTTTGTTGGTGACTTCGAACTATAAAGAGACATACTGCAAGACTTTTTTTTTATGTTGGGTACAGTGGTGAAACTTGCAATAAAAATGTGAGGGGGTCAACTTATATTTTTTTTAAATTTAGAGGTTTAAATAAAAATTTTTAAAAAAATTGAGAGTTTAACTAATTTTTTAAATAATTTTGAGAGATTTAACAAAAATAAAATAAAAATTTGAGAGAGAATTTAGTTAAAATATTTAAAATTTTGAAGCTTAATATGACTTTTAAAAATCTTGAGAGGGCCAAATTAATTTTTTTTTTAATTTAGAGACAAAATTCAATTTTCTAAAATTTTGGGGGCATTGTGACGGGTCTCTTAAAGGATCCGCCAGTGGTTGGGTGTGTTATGTATTTTTTTTCATTACTTTAATAAAATCTAACTTCTTATTCTTGTTTAAGGAAAGGGTTGGATTGAGCAAGTTCATTTGACCAGTTGGTCAAGCTGTTTATTTTTGTTTCCTTGTATTTCGTTAGGTCATACTTTTTAGACCTACTAAAAACATTCATCTTTCTTCCCTTAGAGTCCATCTTCTTCTCTCTTATAGGTAGGATTAAGTTTAAGATTTGTAAAAAAAAAAAGAAAGGGTTGGATTGAAAATAAAAATTCAAAATAATAAAAAAAAATCATACACTTATGGTGAAAAATGACTAATTTGGGTTTAGAAGTTTACTTTATATTTAAGGTTTAAGGAATTAGATTTGGAGTTTTAAATTTAGAATTTATGGTTTAGGTGCTAAGATTTAGGATTTTGGGTTTAAAGTTGGGTATTTAAATTTTATATTTGAATTAAAATAGACATGTCTAGTATAAAAAAAGTACACTTTATAAGCATCAAATATTAATCCATCTTAAAACTTTATAATTTTTTTTTTTAATATCATATTGCTTTCTTAATTATTTGACCACGCACACACACCTTGTATACACAGATATTCGAACTCGAGTATCTTAAGATGAACATTATTTTCTTTTAAACTAGAGATATTATGTTGAATTTTATAGTTTTATTTCAATAATCAAATGCTTTAACTATTTAACTTCATACATATAATTAAATCATTTGAAAAGAATCATAAATAAATTGCTTTTAAGTGTTAAAATGAGATCATAATAATATTATATCCGAATATTTGACTTGACCTAAAAAGTCCTGGCAGCCATTAAGCTTATAGATCAGACCATTTAAAATCCCAATTCTGTCAAGAACAAGATCTTTTTGGAACTCTGGAATTGTAAAATTCTGAATGATTTTAAAATCCAAAGCTGTGACACCATCATCATTGGAAAAAACCCAAGTTGATGACTCAGCTAATAAGTTGATTTTCCTCCAAAAATACATAAAATATATACTTATTAAGGACAAAATGTAAGTCAATTACTTGGCTGTCAATCTCAAAGCTCCGGTCTTTGTTGCGGGCTGCATTGTAAGATCTCATTTTTCATGTCCTATTCAAACTTTTACTGTATGATTATTCAAATCCATTTGATCTTTTGCTTCTTGTTTGCTTACCATTCTATGTTCTTCTTAGTGCTTGTAACCATGCAATTGTCTGATTCATTACTTTCCCGACAATATGATATCATGCAGATTGTGACATATAGATACTCCCCCGACACTTCGTTTTTCTTGAAGCACTCGTGTCCAAAACAATCGTTTTGGTCATATATTCAGAAAAGAAATTTGTCCATATTAGTTCAAGTAACATAGTTTAAACCCGGATACCAACTGTTTGTCTAATTGTGTCACAGAGTTCATTATTCCAAGCGGCATTCAAGTAAAAATGGTTGGTTTCCATCAATGGTGCAGGCCACCTTGGAAACATCAAAAATATATTAAGGTTGCCATGACTAAGATGTAAGAATCTGTCATGGAACAATATACTATAATATTCCTTGTTGTTCATTAAAAACATCTTGTTTACATCATATAGAAATAGTTGATTGCTTTCTATTTAATTTACTTGAGGGATCTCTTAGTTTCCATTGCTGTGTACCATGGGGAATGATGTGTATTCTTGGGATGATTTTAATGTTTATGCAGCTCCAGATAAGTTAAGTTCTTCGGATAAAGAATTCGAGAGCTTTAATGGCGGTGTTAAAGGGAAAGAAAGTGGTTTCTATGGAGCTGAAGATTGGGGTGAAACTGGAGCAGTTGATTCCTTGCGTTCTGATTATGAATTCTATGGAGATGAATCGATGGCTGCCACGGGTTTCGGTTTCTCGAAACAAGGCCTGCAGCAGCAGCAACAGAATTTTACGGGTTATGGTCTTCTTGATGGACTGAGTTTCAATGCTCAATCTCCATTGATTCCGACGTGTTTCGATGAAATCGCGGAGCTCGGTCGGATCAATGATGGAGTTTGTGACGATATTGATGAGACAAAGAAGGGGAAACAGCAGCCTCTTTGTTTACCTTCCCTTGGACTGCTGAACAACTACGGCAATGGATTCAAACGGTTGCACGGCAAAAGAAGAACCGACGATGATATAACTGTATCCAACACTCGGGATGATGAAGACCGAAAATTTTCAACTGAAGAAATCATGAGGATTGCTGGAGGGATGTTTATAAAGTCATGTGGCCAAACTGTTGATGGAATCTCCATGATTGATCATCCTTTTAATGTTTGTTTTTCGGGATTGTCGGATCGGGAGAGGAGAGATGTCGAGCTTGCCGTGCTTCTTCTAGCTGCTGTGGAGAAAATAGGGTGCCAACAATATGAAAGCTCTAGCAGATTGCTGAAACAATGCGATTACATGTCGTCGAAAACCGGAAATCCGGTTCAGCGAGTAGTCTATTATTTCACCGAGGCACTTCGAGAGAAGATCGAAAGAAGTTCATCGAAGGGCTTAAAGTGGAGACCGTTGTTTAATATCGATGAGGCGATGATGACCATGAACCCAACCGTATTGGCATGCCATCAAGATCTTCCTTTTGCTATGGTTACACAATTTGCAGGGATCCAGGCCATTGTGGAAAATGTTGCCGAGGCGAAAAAGGTTCACATAATTGATCTTGCAATAAGACATGGTGTGCATTGGACTATCTTAATGCAAGCTCTTGTATCTCGACCACACGAATGCAGTCTGGAGCTCCTGAAAATAACCTCCGTTTCGACCGAAGAAAAGGCTTTAGTCGAGAACACCGGCAAGAGGCTCTCGAGTTTTGCTCAGAGCTTGGGAATACCCTTTGCTTTTAAGGTTGTTATCGTATCGGATATGTTAGATCTTAAGGAAGATCTGTTTGAAATCGATGCTGAAGAATCCCTTGTTGCATATGCGGCGTTTTCTTTCCGGAGAATGCTTGTGATGCCGAACCGGATCGAAAATATAATGAGGGTACTCAGAGTAATTAATCCTTGTCTAATGGTGGTGACTGAAATCGAAGCCAACCATAACTCTCCGATCTTCGTTAACCGTTTCATCGAAGTACTGTTTTTCTTCAGTGCATACTTCGATTGCTCCGCAACTTGCATGAAACAGGATACTAAAAACAGAGAGATCATGGAATCAGTGTTCTTCAGTGAGGGGATTCGGAACATGATAGCGACTGAAGGCGACGAACGGAAGATCCGGCACGTGAAGTTCGATGTTTGGAGGGCGTTTTTCGTTCGGTACATGATGGAGGAAACAGAATTAAGCATGTCATCCATGTACCAGGTAGACCTTATTCTCAAAAGTTTTGCCTGTGGGACTTGTTGTACACTCGATATGAACGGAAAAAGCCTACTCATCGGTTGGAAGGGAACGCCGATGCATTCGATTTCGGTTTGGAAGTTTCTATGAACAGACGGATTAACGTCCCTAATCTTTGATGCTTCCATTCAACTGTTTGAAGTTGTATGCTTTTGCTGTTTTGAATATTAGTTTTTTTGTTTTATTTTCAAAGTATTCGATATCCGTGTCTTTGTATATTTAAAAAATGGATATGGGAATATGATTCTCCAAACATCTCAAAATTTACAAAAATTCAAATATACTTGTTCCAACACGTACCGAAATTGTGTCTGATTTGAGAACTTACATGTTAAATCACATGTTCTATAATTAAATTACGGAAGAAAGAACAATGCATCCGCTTCATTGAAGAGCTTCACTGTTAGCCGTAAACGAGACAAGACAGATTACGAGTTATTTAAGTCTGATTCAATTAGATTCGAGCTCAAACTCGACTTGAGTTCTTACCGAGCCTATCTGAACTACTCGAAAATATGATATACTATTTTTTTTTTAATTTTTAAAATTAAAATGAACTAAAATGTATGTTTTTTGATAATAATAATATTATTATTGTTGTCATTATTGTTGTTGAATAAATCCACTCAACAACAACAATAATAATAATAATAATTATTATTATTATTATTATTATTATTATTATTATGAGACAGATCACGAGTTACTTAAGTTCGACTCGATTAAACTCGACCAATACTCAACTCGATTGGATTTGACTCGAGCTCTTAATGAACCAAATCGAGCTCAACACTAATGACTCGATTCGAGTTCTAAACAAGCTGAGTCGAGCTCAACACTACTCGAACTTAACTCTTTTACACCCCTAACTACAGATATAGACATTCCTTGTTGTCGATCCGCATCTTTGCTTCTCATCCTAATCTTCCCATTGCAATATTATATATATATGACTATGAAGATAGAGTAAATGATAAGTAACTGGAAGATTCTTCGATCTTATTCTTTCCGTCTTTGATTTGATGGGAGATGTGAATTTAGAAATGGCAACCCCTACTTTGCTGTCAAGAATATGAACTCTACACCGTGTGAGATTCCTGATAAGGAATATATATATATATTGAAATTTCAAGCACAAGCTTTATTCCCCATGTGTTGGATATAGTAAGCGTATCTATACCTGCATGTGTCATACATGAGGGAAAATATAGATAAAATCTTCGTTATAAATACAATGATGGAGTAACAAGCACGGGCAAAAGCCAAGAAAGAAACAAAGGCCATGGGGAGGAACCAGCAGGTGAGGAACCATGCGAGTGATTCAGTAGAATACGGAATCGATAAGCTGCACCGTGTAGCCGAGCAGTTCCTGGTTTACCCTTTGGCCGCCGTCGAAGAAGCCATCCAAGGCGCGGCTCGAGGTGTTCACAACGTCGCCACTCATAAACACCATTTAGATCGAGCCGATGGCGCTGGCCACTATGGCAAGTGCAAGTGCAAGAGCAGCAAACCACATGGTTCTGCATGTGGACAGCATGCCGGACCGTCACCATATGAATTTTATAGCTATACTCCCTCCTCTGCTCCTCTTGCGCCTCCGCCAGCACCGGCGGGGCCACAACAGTTTCAGTACCACTACCGCCCGGCGTTTACGGTTCCTTGCCGCCCTCCCTACTAGTTGATGACAGCAACTGTTATTGTCTTGTAGCAATAACCATGTCAAGCATATGCATAATGAGACAGAAAACATATTATATGTGTTATTTTTATATAACCTTGGGACTTAAGCTTTATTTGGTAAATTGTATGGGGTGGTTTTAAGCTAATGTTTTAAATTATAGTTGTACTTTATGACAGCTTTAGCAATCAAAGTAAATTTAATTACATGTATTACTACTAATCAAAAGCTTCTTGCTAATTGTCATTACATTTTTATTTTAGTTTGGGTCCAACAGAGCAGGCTCAACATGACAAAACAAGAGAAATAAATATTAGATTATAAATAATGTTTAGTTATGTTTAACTAATCACAAAGTAGCTGTAGTTTAGTGGGAAGAATTCTTCGTTGTGGCCGTGGAGACTTAGGCTCGAATTCCAGCAGCCACATAAATTGTTTTTTTGTTTCTATTAATGTGATTACAGAGTTGCCACCAATCCCTTTTATTATATTAGGCGGACCGAAAATTTAAAAACAAACTAAAGAGGGGAAGAATTAGTACCCTCATCACGCCGCAGAATGACGCTTACTTGATCACTAATATTTTCCTTGGTAATCCGGATGAATGTGTGCAAAGATTAATGTAAAAATTTGCAAAGTTCTAAAAGTGACTCGAATTCGCTCATGGCTGAAGAAACTGTAACACCCACATATCGATACGGGTAATCCAATCCTATCTAAGGTATCACATTAGGGTCACCAGAGCGATCCACATTAAGAGTTCAGATAAAACAATTTTCAAACCTTTTAAAACTATAAAAACAAGTTCTAGATTAAAAATACAAATTCTGAAATCATTCAAACAATGAAACAAAGATCATGATACAAGTTTCAGACTTTGATATAAAAACAAGACGTGATATATATGCCTCTAATTACACAGGTATCGTACTCCGCAAGCAGTGCTTAAGAAACTCTTATGTTGATGCCAATAACTACACCATGATCAATCTTTTAACCTGCAATGATAAAGAACAACATGAGCTTAAAAAAACTCAGTAATACAGAACCACTAAAAAATGCTAAGGGCGCAGGCAGGTATATGAAAAACATAATACTGTCATGATGTTCCGGCAACAACAAACTCTAATTACGATTCGATATTTTAGTAAAGCATTGTATTTAAGGATAATAGAGTTGTTATTTATTTAATCACTGAGAATCAGGCAAGAAGCCTATAGTCCGAAGAATCAAAAGAAAGGTAGATTACAGAAGTTGAACTAACGAGTTTAGTGTGTTCCAACAAGTTCAGATTGAAACTTACAGTAAATTTTAGACATTGATAAATTAATTATGCTTGGTAGATTTAAAAGAGGCATAAAAGTTTTATTTAAGGTACCTAACTATCCTGCCACCCAAACACTGACAAGCAGTTCCCCAAAAATTGCATCTAGGGAGATTGACCCTCGGCCCATTGGGGTAGGAGCCTACTTAAGGGGATGTCTTTGGTCCAGTTGGAATCATCCTAGCCGAAGCTTAGGAACCTGATACAGTAGAAATAACCTTAGCCGAAGCATAAGAACTTGATACAGTAGAAATCACCCTAGCCGGAGCATAAGAACTTGATACAGTAGGAATCACCCTAGCCGAAGCATAGGAACCTGATACAGTAGGAATCACTAGCTTGGTTAGGGTTGAACCTGCATACACTTCACATCATATCCCAAGTACCATAGTAAAACAATCTAAGTAATAATAACATTAATCAGTAGTAAACAGTGGTAATAATAGATATAAGGCAAACAATTATTTTCAGTGTAGCATGCTATCAAATCAGGTTCATAGGCATAAATCATACAGACGAAATGATCATGCTTAAAATCAAGAAACATGTCATAGTTTTGCAAAAATCAGAGAATATCAGTCATGTGCACACGATCAGTTCAAACAAAACATTTAAAACATTTATATAGCACACAAGGGACACTAATTTTTTCAATTTTATTCTCAGAGGCACTTGGTAATTACAGGAAAGGGAACACTGATCTTTTGACAATTTCGAACTGATTTTAGAAACGAGATCCTTAATAAAAAAGGGTTCGATAACTAATGACTCGACCCAGGCATCCAGGAACTGATCTATCAAAATCATGCAAGATTCGGCTATATTAGTATTAATCTCATCATTAGGCCTACAAGGGCATTTTAGTTATTTTGACTTCTAGGAAAATTTTGTAATTTAACCCGATAAGGGTAAAACAATGATTTGTAGCATTAAAGATTTCTAATGGTTCAGCAGGCCTCTATTTCTAACGGTTGAATCAGATGTTCTATTAGGTCAAATATGAATTCACTAAACTTGAATTTCTTACATGTCATTAATTTCTTATTCGAGTCATTCAGTCTTAACCAGTTTATTATCCTTTTATCGAAATTAATACAACTTTAAAATATTCAACGATAACACACGAAAATCATATACATTCATACATTAACCAATTTACCATCGAGTTCCGTAAAGTATTACCTCAACTCTGAGCTACAACGGTCGACCTTTGAAACTCTATTCGATCGCTCTTGAACTCTAGTTCGACGTCCCTCAACACCTTAGATATATGGCAAAATGAATTACATTAGAAACAGAACTTAAACGCGATAATTGAATTAGATCAAAAAATCAAACGCTAAAAAATAATTTATTGGGTTTGAATTTGACAAAAACGGACCTCAAAAATGAACTCAGTGTGTCGAAAAACACAAAATAAGACTTTTTTAGAAAAAGTCAACTCTAATCAAAGTCAACCTAGCAATCAACGATCAAAGTCAACCTAGTCAGGTCAACGGGTCGGGTCAGGGTTGAACAAATTGGGTCGAGTTGTGTTTGGGCCAGTTCGGGTTCAGGCTTAACATGTTCGGGCTTCTCTCACTAATGGGCAGTAGACTTGGGCTCAAAATAGATGGGCTCTCTAATAGGTTGCATCTGGCGGCCCAATCTTAGATGCCCAAGGAAGCAGAATGAGAATTAGGGTTCTCTGCACCCTTGTCGGAGCCGGCGGCTTATCGACAATGAACCAACGATGAGTCAGGGTTGAACAAATTGGGTCGGGTTGTGTTTGGGCCAGTTCGGGTTCAGGCTTAACATGTTCGGGCTTCTCTCACTAGTGGGTAGTAGACTTGGGCTCAAAATAGATGGGCTCTCTAATAGGTTGCATCTGGCGGCCCAATCTTAGATGCCCAAGGAAGGAGAATGAGAATTAGGGTTCTCTGCACCCTTGTCGGCGCCGGCGGCTTATCGACAATGAACCAACGATGACCCCAAGGGTAATTTTCGGCCAAAACACAGAAACAATAATCTCTACCAAAATCAATAGCAAACGAACCCAAAATCGCTTAACCAAACTGGGTTTTCACGAGGCACGGCGGAGGAAATCCTGACGGCGACACGGTGAACGGAGGGAAGGGTTTTACTCGCAGGACACTAAGGAACGCGATGATGACTGCAGTGTTCACTACGGGGGCAGACGGCGGCGCAAAAACGACCGAAATAGAATAAATTTCTTCAAACCCTATGCCAAAACTAGGGAAGGCGAGTAGTGGTCAGGGGTGCAGTCAGGACGGGTCGGCGGTTCTGTTGGTGAAGGCGGTGTCGATCACGGCGGGCCGAGATCGAGTCGGAGAAGATTGGGGAAATTTTTCAGAACTTTTTGGACTCTTCTCTTCTCTGTCGATTCAGATTCCATTCCCGTCTCCCCCTGGTAGGCGTGAATCAGATTTTTATTTTATTTTTGGCATAACCATTAAACATGGATTAACAATAAATCAGTGCAAGACTTAAACAGATATCAAGCTTAGCACGGATAGTTAAGGCTTGGGTTCACTTAACAAAAGGGCACATGTTCTCAATACCCCATGTGCTGAAATCCCCCTTTTTTTCTTTCATTTTTTCTTATATATTTATTTTATTGGGGTGTTACAGAAACTCCGGTAAATTTTAAACGCAAAGAGATTAAGATATTAGTCCCTAAAATCTAAAAATATAGTATTGTATACGAGTTTTAACCATTTTTCAATGGTTATAGAAAGAGCGAATTAACCCTATTTGAGAAAATATCTCACTTTATTTAATTACTTATATCTAAGAAAAAATTTATTTATTTCTCTAAAAGATTACCTTTAATTGCTTACAATTATTTATTCACTTTTTTAAAAATTACCTAAGAGAATTTTATTTATAATTAAGTAGAAAGTATTATTTACTTTTTTAAAAAAAAAGAATTACCAAGTTAGCTATATTTATTATTATTTACAATTAAAGGAAATAAATTATTTATTTTTTAAAAAAATTACCTAAATGATTTTATTTAATTAAGGGAATGTATTATCTTACTTTAAATAACTTACCAAGTGAATTATTAAAAGGTATATTATTTTAGGAATCTAAACCCTGAGCATTTATGATTAAATTTTATTGTTGGTGAACTAATCCTACAAGACAAAAATATTTAAGTCATCTATTAGAGAAACTAACCTAAAAGTGTTTATTTTAAATTATTCTATAAGCTTTTATTACAAAAAAAAACACAATATTAATTATTATAAAGTGTATTTACCTTAACATTTTAACATGTTAAATTGCATAAAAGATAGATAAATTAGACAACACGATAAACATGAACAAAAAAACAAGGTTAAAGTGCATAAAGCAAGAATTAAAAGAACTAAATTAAAATAAAAGAGGGACTAGAGTGAAGAGATCGCAAACAGTGAGACCAAAGCCTGAGCTTGTCAAAAGTGGGGTACAGGTCGAACCACGAACCATTCTGCATCACCGTTGCTGCTGCTACGCCAATCACCGTTTACCGATGCCGCGTCACTGTTGTTGCCCCTACTCCAGTGATGGGGCGACGGATCCTCCACGAGCTTCACTTAATGAGAACTCGTACCCATCTTTCTCCTTATTCGAAACCAATTAAAAAAAAAGAAAAATGAAAATAAAATGTAAAGAAACATCATTTGGGTAAAATACCTCCAAAAAACACAAAGAATTGTATTGCTCATGAATTCAGTGTGTTAGAATGAATGCTTGGCCTTTTATAGTCAATTACAAGGTATAAATAGAAGAAGAATTCCAAAAATTCTTTTTCGAATTACAAAAAATAAAAAACCTAATATCTATATGATTTTCTTGCCCAGTTAGCTTTATACGATTTGGTTTTTTCTTCCTTTTTTAATTGATTCAACATTTAATTCCCTTTTCTTTGCTTGCAAGACACGACCGACCAAGGGAGATGATGCATGCGACGACGGTTGTGGTGGCCGATGGTGGTCACAGCGACAGTTGTGGTGGCCGGCCGAATGAGGGGTTGCGCCGATGGTGATTCAATAATAAAGGGTGCGACACAAGAAAAAGATAAAGGTAGGGTTTTTTTACATAGAGGGTCTAATTAAGCCTACTGTATATGAATTCTTTTGGGTTTTTATATTTTATGTATTTTTTTGAGTTTTTATAATATATACACATAAAATCAAATAAAATACGAGATCGGATAAAATCAGGTGACTACAATTACATGTTTGTGGATGAGAAATTTTGCTACTTTTAGTTTGTTGGGGGATGAGGATGATAAACACAAGGGCAAGTACTAACATAGGCATGACTACCAAAAGTAGTGAATTTATGTCATCATCCTGAACCCTCCTTTGCTTGTATATTTATAACAGCACAGCCCACACCCACCACAAAGGGGAGGGGACACTAACACTCGTACATGGCAAGTTTTACTGCCCATTCTATCTGTCGAGGCTCAGTATGTTAAAAAATATTAGAATATTTGTACAATGTGAAAAATTAGCCAAAACACAGGTAATGTTCTACAGAAGCATCAGTTTGGTGGTGAGCTCAAAGCATCAGAAAAGGCCTGGCCGTAGCCTTGTTTTTTCCACATAATTGAGTGTAATTTCCCCTTCCCTTGCCCCTCCGCCTGCAGCATAACAGTTTACACAGGATCATCCATCGCCTCCCACAGACAAAACAATCCGGATTTCCTTCTCATCGACTACCTGATGCTTCTCTGAGTCCGGTTCTTTGGTAGCCCATACTGAGACCCTTTAGTCACCAAGCACATCCTTGAATCGAATACAACAAACAAGAAAACAAGTTAAACTGTGCATAATGATTCTCCAAAATTACCCTTAAGATCCATTAACAGCCATTTCAGGTGAGGATTTCTGTGGTATCAAGGGACAGTCCTCGCAGTTTAGTTGGCTACTGTCTGAGGGGCTATGCAAACAATCTGAACAGTTTCTGGGAGGTTCCTTCTGTCTGTGGTTGTCCTCTTCTGAACTACTTTTATCATAATTTCTCGGACTGTTAGATTCTTTCTCTGTATGATCTTCCTCACCTGATCCTTCATTCCCATCAGCTGATCGACAAGATAAAGGCATGGCGTTTGCAATTGTCTTACTTGGCAGCACTGCCTGGCTTAGGGTTGAACACAGAGTCGCAAATACTGATTTGGAGCTTTTACCCAGACCCTGCTTCTTACAAGCTAGGTCGCTCTCATGCTCCCTAGAAATCAACTTTCGCTTCAACTGACAGGACACCAGGGCACCTTCATCCTCCTCCGAGGTTTTGGTCTGCTGCTTGGGAGGTAGTCTGTAGTCTTCGTCATCCTCATCATCATCATAGTCCACGAGTACGCCAGATCTTGGGCTACAAAATCAGAAACAAAAATATAAATTATGAACCCAAGCACACCATCCAGCATTTCCAGTCATCAACCATCTAGGATGAGGTCGCTGAAATACCTTAATGAAGGGTAGCTTGCAGCAACTCCATCAGACGAAACAGGTTGAGATTGTACTTTCCGAGTGCGAGATTCAGATGTTGTATCCTCTTCGTCGCTGCATATGCATCCAGATATAACCACTATAGTGGAAATGGCTCAGAGGAAAAAGTGTGAAGTCATCTGTTGATGAAACTTGAAAGCATACCTGTCCTCGTTGAAATAGTCTTCCTCCTCTTTCTCCAGAGCACGCTCATCAATTCGTTTTCTTGAGTCCGATACATTAACATCCGCTTCTGTTCCACAATTTTCCAAGCACTGCAAACAGACAAGTCATATCGATGAAATTCTAGATCCAAGTCTCAGCAGTAAAATAGGTTAGTAACTGGAATACCTGTTCATATTTGACTTTCAGAGAGTGAACCGAAGCCAAATTCTCAAACTTAACCAACTGATCCCAGAATGAATCAACTATGTATTTAACTAATAATTTCAGATTTTCCTGCATGATACAAAGTTATTAGCAGAAACAATCATCAATAAATGTTTAACATCACTATATAGAGCAGATAAACATTGCACCTTGCGGATATATTCGAAAAGATCCAAGACTGCAGAGTTGAGCAAATTGTAACGATCTCCATTAGCAACAAAAGCATCTACAACTGGTTTGAGAAGGTTTTTCTTAACAAAATGATTTATCAGATGTTCATCCTGCAAAATGAAAGCTTAACCATTTAAAACATGTAACAGCTTTTAATCAAACTGCGTCCTAAAATTGCTAATTTGCAATAAATTGAAATAATTATAAAAAGGGGAAATCAAAGTCCTACAAATTGTAACTTACAAATGCACAAAATGAAAAAAAAATACAAAAAATCACGAGCATAACATGCTAGGAGGAAGAAGTTCAGAAAAGAGAGTGAAAATGCACCCATCCTTTCCTTTTAATAATATTATATAGCAAATATTCAAACAAAATAACTCAAATTTTAACTGAGCCATCTGAAACGACAACAGTAGAAACACCAGAGAGAAGCGAACAATTCAACTTTGATGGAATAGAATTATTCTAAAGCTTAAACTGAACTCACTTACACGATGAGAGAGAATAGTGCGAACAAAGCGAACTGCAACAACTACTAGGTATTTTTCCCTTCTCCGTGTAAGTAACAGAACTTTGTCTATGACGTTGTTAAGGAGAAAATTACACCTGAACAATTAAGAAAAGGCCAATTAATATCTTAGATTAATAAGCCAAATTTTTCTAGATGATACACAGAAAGTATCCAAGAGATTACTTTATTCTACAAGGATGGTGCACAACACAAAAGCAAAGCAGTTCACATATGTTTAACAGAATTTCAGGCGTTGTGCTATTTTGACTTTCAACTGTTTCAGCATTGCTTGCCAAAATACTCGTTGACTGACCAACCTCATCAGGACATGATAATATTATGACTTCAATCAGCTGACCCAAATGCTTCTCATAAAAGATATCAATAATTGTATCTCTCTGCAATAAAAACAATATGAAGTCAAACACTTACAGGAAAGAAATGAAACAAGTAAACAAAAAAGGGAACTAGCAATGAAACCAGCATAAAGAAAATACAGTAAAACTTATCTGAAAGTTTGACATTTTTCCAATGATAAATAGATACATATAATAAAACAAAATTCAGCATCCAAAACTTTAACAGCTGCACAAGGGAACGCAAAAAATGTTGCGGATTTCAAATATTGTGATAACCAAAATATGAGGCATGAAAGTCAAATTCTAAACTTTCTTCTGCCATGATATCTAAGTTATATAGTAACAAGCTCAGTAATCTGGCAGCAACCAGAGGATCAAACGTACACCTGATGAAGCTTTTTTAAAACAAAGCCTAATGAATTTTGATTAGGCAAGTTACACGTGTAAGTAAGAATTTAGCCAACTTCTGTGAGAACTCATCTAATTAATTGACCCTATATGCATAAGAAGCCAATTCAACTTGTTTTCAGGATTCTTATCTTCCAACCACGCTAGAATCTAATTTATAGAATTCTGTGCTTCTCTAAGAACTGAAGTAAAGAAAAGCACCATATTCTCATGCAAAAAAAGCAACTTAAGACGCGTAAAGGTTGGAAAAGAGGATAAAATAACCCAAAAGTCACGTGACCTTGAATAATTCATGTAACTTACCCCAATTATTTTGTAATTTAGGTTAAGTGTAAGTCTACAATTTCCCATCTACAAAAAATATAACATTTGTAGATAAAAATAGAGATAAAGGTAAGGCACCTGGGCTCCCGAAAATGAGAACGAATCCATTAAACTACGGAGAATTTCAAGAAACTGGCAGTGCATATCATCCCCAAAATCTGTTATCATCCCTTTAACCTGTGAGCATACACCTATATTAGTTCTAATTCTATCTCCACGTAGAACATATTTAACACAGTGATGTATAACTCGCAATCCAATGGCAATGCTTCTATATAATAAGTACATCATATCATCCAAAAATCTCAAATAAAATACGTACCAAAAGTCCTAAAAGTGGAATTCCTTCCGGCCGAACAACATAAGACCGTACAAGATTTGGATCCTGATTCAAGAACAGTATGAGGATGTCTGTCCTGCATCCATTATAGATACCTATTAGTAGGACTGCAATTAGGGGGGAAAGTTTACACACTAAGCTAGAAAGCAGAAACATATTAAAGAGAGATACTAAAATTGAATTACCCGGTTAGTACAAGCTTTTTATCATGACTAAGCAGAGCATCAGTGATAATGCCAAAGATACCTTCATTTATAAGATCCCTAAATGATAGGAAAACATAAAATATAAACAATCAATTGTTTAAAATATATTTCTGGATAAGTTGTAGCTTTCGGAATCAAGATAGCAACATGAAAGGAATGCAGACATGGGATGTCTAACTTGTAGAAAAGCCTACCTAAATAGTTGAAGCTGCTGCACCATCTGCAGGCTCTTGCTTAAACTACAAAATTCGCGCAAGAAATATACCTATTGAAAAAAGAAAAAGTCAACACGATGCCAAATCAATTGGAATAGATCATATAGTTGAACCATGAAAAGGGATTATTTAAGTACTAATAAAGGTAAAAGGCATATTTCAGAGCAAATTAAAGGTCAATGACATATTTTTGTCAAATTCGGTTAATGCCGTATTTGGGTACAATTGAAGTATAAGCACTTACCTTGACAGACCGATAAAGTTCAATGGATTTTTTTTGTTATTTCAGCCTAAAATATAGATTAATATCATATTTGGGTACACCAGAAGTATAAGGATGTTATGGTCTCTTGAACTGAATCAAGCTATGGGTCTATTTAACAGGGGAATGGAGTATGAAGATCAGGGAACGGGGTTTTCTTCTTTCAAACTATGATTGCAATAGTTCAGGCTCTAAGGATGGAATGGAACCCGATGACATCTTGATAATAAGATGAATTCTGAAGTACAAATTGTTAACTAATTTTCTGATGTCATGACTACAGAAGAGAAACCGACAACTGCGTAGGAAAAAACAAGTAAAAGACCTTCTAAAAATTATTTAACAAGTTATTTTACAGCCTACTCTTTGACTTGACCCGTGAGTGTAGTGCTTGTAAACCCGATATGGATTGCTAACAAAGGGCTTACCTAGACAGAGTGATAAAATTCAAAGGATTTTTTGCTATGCCGCTCATACCAACTAGTTCCAAAGTAAATGAAGAAGCATTCATAACCAAATGAAAAATAATTATACAATTAAACTTCAATGTCAGTAATTACCAAATTTTTCTTTGATTCAGCAGATGTGGTGGATGATTTCAATCTAGCAAACAATTCCTGAATAAAGGTGATGTCATCCTTCAATAGCGAAATAACCTACAAAACAATACCACCATTAAGTGCGAAAGAAACAAATAGCCTAATATATTAACAAGAAGCAATAAAAATCTTACTATAGCATTGTTAGAATGAATTATAGAATTGAGACCGGCAACTGTAGCCTCATCTAATACCCTTGCCAAAACAACATCCTGAAAGAAGCAATCAGAAGCAAGAATTACACATCTAAAGACATGAGGAGGATTCATAAGTAAACATTTAAGATCCTTACCTTCAAATAACCAACTCGGTACGTCTGGTGAATTTTTGATAGGACCATTGGATTTTTTATTGGAACAGCCTGCAATATGAATAAACTTTTTTACATTCTTTCGCCAGATCTAAACTCCCTATATACACCTACACAGTATGCAGTAAGACCCATTGAAGGATAAATTACCTCCTTAAAAACAACATGTTCTTTCACAAAATTACGATAGTATTGCACCCGAGGAACATCAGGATCATCTGCAAACCAAAGAAGATCTTACCAAAACAAGCTAAACTATCAAGTAATAGCCAAAGGTAGTTAGCATAATGAATAATTGAACATGACTTTATTACTGGAAGGCCAAATCCAAACATTCATATAAGTAAAGTTGTAAATTGAATAACCAATTCAATCCAACAACAGTCACTGATGATAAATTTGTAAACAAACAGTGATATACTTACATTCAAGAGAACCAATAATATCCATGATTAATTCATCCTCAAATATTTTCTCGAAAATTTGAGCACTGTTGAGCAAAACTGTAAGACAACCAATAACAGAAATTGTAGGTTAATATGTAAATAATAAGAGTTGTAAGTCAATTCTAACTAAGTAGTTTAGAAGAGTTGTAAGTCTATCCTAACTAAAGTAGTTTAGTTAGAGTCTAACTCTATCCATATAAGGGATAAGAGTCTTAGCCGAGAGAATTCTACTCAATGTAAAACTACTTGTAAAAGTCTATAAGTAGACTTTATTTTTCTGTAAATCGAAATAACAAGAGTAGAAAACTTCTCTAACCCTATTTTCTACATGGTATCAGATTAGGAAGATCCTACCTATCCAACAACTTTTTTTTTCCTTCCAATCTCTCTGTCGATCAAAACCTTCTTTTTTTTCAATGGCTCATTCAGACCCCTCTGCTTCTGAAATCAGTTCTCAAAATCATCCTCGTCCCTCTGAGTTCCAGCTTTCAGATTCATCTCTTTCTCCAATTACATCCTACAAACTAAATGGAAACAACTATCTCCCTTGGTCTCGAGTCAAGTAAGGCTATATATTACGGGAAGAAGGAAAGCTTCCTATCTCTCGATTCAATGCCTATTCGGAAGAATCTGATCCAGCCTATTCTAAGCTGGTTGAGTGAGAACAACATGATTATGTCATGGCTAATTAATTCCATGGTTCACGAAGTTGGGGAAAATTTCATGCTCTACCAGTGCGTGAGAGATATGGAGTGCGGCCGGGGATACATACTCAGTGTGGATAATACACGAGTAATTATTTGGGGTTGAAAACCAGATTAAGGATCTCGGACAAGGAGATTTGTGCAGTAGTACATGATATTTTGGAGTTCTCACTAAGTGTTGGCAACAAATCGATTTATATGAGGCCAATGAGTGGAAGTGTTACGATGATGTCAACTTCTATAGTAAAATCAAAAATCAGAGGAGAATCTTTCAATTTCTTTTCTGGACTTAATGGTGAGTTTGATGGGGCAAGGAGCAGAATTTTGGCTACTAAACCTCTACCATTGGTTCGGGAGGCCTTTTTCGAGATTAGGAGAGAAGAAAGCGGACTCTCCTTGATGGTACCGGTGCTCATGCATGCAGATGCTTGGCACTAATTACAAACTCTAATCACGGGAATAAACAAAGGAGGGGGAGACCATTATGAACACTTTGTAAAAAAATTTGGACATTTGATGGGCAGTCTTTGGAAGCTACATGGAAAAAACCAGAGACCGAAACCCTCTAAATCCAGATTTTGAGAAGGAAGCAAATGTTGCATCTGAGAACATAATTCCAGCGACTTGAAGACACGGCCAGATTGCGAGAACTTCAACAAATATTCAGCCAACTATCGTCTAAAACTCATACTCTCGCTTTTAACAACATCCGAAGGTAGAATTTCTTGCTTAGCAACAATTAATACCTTACATTGGATAGTAGATTGGGTGCCTCGACCATATGACAGAAATATGAGTCTACATTCGAGAAAGTATAGCCATCACAGATCTCCTCCTCGATCAAGATAGCGAGATGGTTCCCTCTCACTTGATTAAAGGGAGTGGCTCTATTGAATTAAGCAAACATATAGTATTATCGATGTACTTTATGTTCCTAAATTAGCCTTTGTAATTTATTATCGGTAAGCAAGTTGATTAAGGATATTCACTTTGTAATGCTATTTTGGGGGTGATGGATGTATTTTTTTGAGCAATGGGGCTCGAAGATGGTGATTGGCAGTGCTAGGCTATCTAATGGCTTATATATCCTTGATGGAATATCCTACCAGAACTCCTTCATTCCCAGTTGCCTTCAAACATCAGTTTCATCCACAAGCTTAGGTTCAGATAATATTATGCTCTGGCATCTTAGATTAGGACATCCCAGTTTTTATTACCTTGCAAAGTTGTTTCCAAATCTCTTTATCAATAAAAATCCCTCTTCTTTTACTTGTGAAGTATGTCGGATGGCAAAACATACCAAAAAACCATATGTTTCTTCTCCTTTTAAACCTACTTCACCATTTGCTATTATATACAAAGTGATATTTGGGGCCCTTCTAAAGTTGAAACATTTACAGGTCTAGGTGGTTTGTGTCTTTCATTGATGATTTCTCTAGGACCACTTGGACATATTTAATGAGAGAAAAGTCTGAGGTTGAAGTAATTTTTAAAACTTTTTATCAAATGATAAAAACACAGTTCGATAGAAATATCAAAATGGTTAGGAGTGATAATGGGAGTGAATATCTTAGCAAGTCTATTAGGTGTTTCTTTCGAGAAAAGGGAATTGTTCATCTCACCTCATATGTCAATACCCCTCAACAAAATGGAGTGGCTGAGAGGAAGAATAGACATCTAATGGAAGTAACTAGGTCCCTTTTGTTTTCAGCTAATGCACCTAAATATCTTTGGGGGAAGCTCTTCTTCATCGCAACCTACCTTATCAATAGGATACCTAGCAAGACTCTAGGATTCAAAATACCCACTGAAGTTCTGTCTCAACATTTTCCACACTTTAAACCATTGTCCTCGGCTCTTCCTCTTGAGTCTTTGGATGCACATCTTTTATTCATGTGCACAACAACAATCGTAGTAAACTGGATCCTAAATCATTAAAGTGTGTATTTATAAGCTACTCCTCGAGTCGGAAAGGGTTACAAATGTTCTTGCCCCACTAATAGGAAAACCTATATTTCCTTTGATGTTACCTTTTTGAAAATCAACCTTACTTTGCGAGGGCTGACATTCAAGGGGAGAGACCTAAAGAATCTCAGTCCATACAGTCCTTTATTCCTATGCCTATCCTTCCCGAGCTTTGCCTTGGATATCATTGAAACTGCTGTCCCTAATCTCTGTAGACACAACTTCTCCACGGTCCAATACACCTTCTCCACAGTCTAAACCCTCCGGTCCCTATACAACACCTCCTCCTACACTCGAACTATATCACACTGTGACTCCACAACCACGGAGAAACAACTCAATGTCTATACAAGGAGGAAAAGAAATCAAAGCGAAGATGTTGGTCACCTAGCACTTGCGGGAACCAGTTTTGAGTTACGATGCTATTGAGACAGGAGGTAATATTATTCCACAAGATTCTACTGTAAACTTAGATGACTTTCCTATTGCTATTAGAAAAGGGGTAAGGAAATGTGTTGCTCATCCTATCAATAAATTTGTTGCCTATGGGAAGTTATTATCTGGTTTCAAAGCCTTTTGACCAGCATTGATAGTGTGAAGATCCCCAAGGCAGTAGAAGAGGCGTCAGAAAGTCTGAATGGAGGAAGGTTTGTTGAAGAAGAGGTCAAAGCACTGAAGAATAATACTTGGTGTTTGGTGAGTTACGGAAGGGAAAAAAGGCTGTTGGGTGCAAATGGGTATTCACGGTCAAATATCACTTTCGGATGGGAGCATTGAGAGGTACAAAGCAAGGCTAGTGGCTAAAGGGTTTACTCAATCCTATGGAGTAGATTATCAAGAAACCTTGCCCCAAAGTAGCTAAGTTGAATACCATCAGTGTTATTATCGATGAGCTGTTAACAAGTCTTGGAAGTTACACCAATTGGACATCAAAAATGCTTTCCTCAATGGAAGCTTGGAGGAAGAAGTATACATGGAGGTTCCACCAGGTTTGGAGGAAAAGACCACGAAGAAGAGGACAGTGTGCAAACTCAATAAATCTTTATACGGATTAAAGCAATCCCCTAGAGCATGGTTTGACAGATTTGCTAAGGCTATGGTTCAAAATGGGTACAAGCAGAGTCAGGCGGACCATACATTGTTTTGAAAGGTTGCTCGGATGGTAAGAAGACCCTTCTAATTGTCTATGTTGATGATATGATCATTCTGAGGATATCTTGAAGAAATAGAAGTGCTAAAAACTGTTCTAGCTAAGGAGTTCGAGACTAAGGATTTGGGAAGCCTTAGGTACTTCTTAGGAATGGAAGTAGCAAGATCGAAAGAGGGGATTGTTATAAACCAAAGAAAGTACATCCTAGATCTACTTATAGAAACTGGGATGCTTGGAAGTAGACCATTTGAAACTCCAATGGAACCCAGGTTTAAAGTTCAAGAAAGGTGAAATGGGGAATCCGGTGAATAAAGAGACTAGTTGGGAAACTAATCTATCTCTCACTTACGGGCCCGATATTGCATACTCGGTGAGCATAGTTAGTCAACATATGAGTGACCCTCGAGAAGAGCACATGGATGCAGTCAATAGAATTCGAGATACTTGAAATTTACACTGGATGCGGACTACTTCTCAAGAAACATCAGGATAGGACAATAAAGGTCTACAGTTCAAAGTCGGGCGGGAGAACCGCGGATAGAAGATGCATTAGTGGCTATTGCACATATTTATGGGGAAATTTGGTCACTGGAGAAGCAAGAAGCAAGTTGTGGTTTCTAGAAGTAGTGCAAAGCGCGAATTGAGCCTTGGCTCTAGGGATATGTGAAGGAATGTGGATCAAGAAACTTCTTATGGAGTTAGAGTTGGATGGAAAGGCAGAATTTGAAGTTTATAGTGACAGCCAGTCAGCAATGAGCATTGCTAGAAATCCAGTACAACACGACAGGACCAAACACATTGAGATTGATAGACACTTCATCTATGAGAAGGTCAACAAATGGGGTTGTAAAACTTCACTATATTCCTACTAAAGACCAGCTAGCCGATATTTTCACCAAAGCACTTCCAAGAGTGAGCTTTGAAGAAATGTCATCCAAACTGGGTGTACATAACATATACACACCAGTTTGAGTGGGAGTGTAGGTTAATATGTAAATAATAAGAGTTGTAAGTCAATTCTAACTAAGTAGTTTAGAAGAGTTGTAAGTCTATCCTAACTAAAGTAGTTTAGTTAGAGTCTAACTCTATCCATATAAGGGATAAGAGTCTTAGCCGAGAGAATTCTACTCAATGTAAAACTCCTTGTAAAAGTCTATAAGTAGACTTTATTTTTCTGTAAATCGAAATAACAAGAGTAGAAAACTTCTCTAACCCTATTTTCTACAGAAATCATGGATTCATGAATCAGATGTAAAATACAAGCATGTGTTAATAAAATTATAAAATTAAAAAGCATTCAAGTGAAAGTGTACTAACTTATCCCCTTGACTATTTTAAATATCATGTGAAGATCATCCATATTTTCCAAGTCTTCGCACATTCTAAATAGCTCCATCAGCTTCTGAAAGAAATCTTGCTGCATTGAGATCAAACTCAGTTTAGCCTGTCTGAATATTTAGAATTAACACGGGTAGAAAGTCGAGACAAAATTATTAAGCTATAAAGTTGAAACAGAAACAAAGAAAACCAGGAAATCAAACAATAAAAACATAGGGAAAATTTTAAAAAAATAACAAAGAAATAAAGTTCACAATTACATGTAGAAGATGTTTAATCTCTCTCCCATATGACATGGAAGATCACTGAGATTACACAATCTCAGAAGGTCGAGAAGCCAGAGGAAACCAAATTACTAACTTCATAACACATCCACAACTAATACCTTAACGGCTTAACATGACAGCATACATCATTATCAATGGTTCAATGGCAGTTAATCACAGAATACTATACTGCACAAGATCTAGATACAGAAGAAATCAATATGCTTGCACAAAGTTTTCAAATAAGCATACATAATTTAATAGCATTTCTGTCAGCCGCATCTGATCAGCAATGCCACTCTCAGTCACAGTCTGCAGGGAAAAATCGATCAACTTTATGAAAAAATGTATAAACAGGTATTCTTGAGCAGAGTAATCTGAAGAAGCTTTCCAAGAAATATAAGCAGGGCATACAGAAAATATAGGGACTAGAAAATATCACGTAAAGAAAACAAAAATAGACCACTTATTCTATACTACAATTTACAAGTAATTATAACATAAGCTCAAATATAGATAACCAAGACAGGCATAAATAAAAAAACAAATAAACAAAGGGTTATATTTTGATACACAAGCTGTGTAAAAAAAATTTACACAACCCTTCATATTTAAACTATAAAATCTAAAGCCTAAATTCTTAACCCTAATACCCTAAACTCTAAATTCTAATAATAAATCCTAAATTCTATACCCTACAACCTAAATCTCTAAACCCTAAAATTGAAAGACTTGTGTAAACTGTGTATCAAAGTATTTTCCATAAACAAACCCCCTTAAATTCAAATGAAAAAAAAAGAAGAGAAGAGAATAAAAAGCATTCTGACTGAAAATATCCAAAAAAAATTTAAAAGAAAGAACCCTCCCCAAAACTCACACCAAGCAACAAAAATAAAGCTAAACAGAATGCTCAAGAGGACTGAATCATTCATTATAACCTTGAGGATTATTGGGAGAGTGGCAAGCTCCACAGCTGGCAACTCCCTCAACTCACTATTCATTGAGTGAAATGTTTCACCTGTGGTAATAACATATGAAAGAGTTGTTATTCATGATACTCCAAAATTGCAAAATGTTAACTTTGATATTATGCCTAATACAAAAACACTGCACATTCTCAGAAAACGGTTGGTTTGTGCATTAAGTCCGAAGATGATGACCACTCAACAAAAGAATCCCATTTAAGTAACGTCTTCCTACCTCTAAGACAGAAGAAAAATATATTATTTGATTAAAAAGAACATTTTGCAAAGTTTCCAGTTTCTGGAACTTAAAGTGTTTTTTTGGACCAGGGTTACTAAGAGAGTTAATCATTTACAGGGATCCAAATTTGGATCAACTTAAGTTAAGAGTTAAGAGCTTCAAGGATTTCAAGCGAAACTTACTGTTGAGAGAACTGAAATGCATATTTCTTTGCACCTTACAGATGTTGTCCCTGCAATAGAAAAAGAGGATGAATTAAAGGGGAGAAGAAAAGTAAATAAAGGTTGACATCATAAACTTCCAGCATGGTGAATTGGAAGAGAAAGGATATAAAAATTGAGATCAAAAGCATTGAAAGAGGATGAAGCAATTTATAAACATTATTACCATATGTAAGAGCATCCTGTGTTCTCCTGAAAACTAAGTGCTAATTCTGTAGAATACTCGGAGTCTCTCCATGATATAATTGTATCTGATAATAAATGCACATACCATCCAATCAAACTGATATTTTCACAGACAGAAGCGGCTATTAGTAAAGGCAAAATAATACCTTCTTGTTTTCTGTAAATATCATCAGGGCTGACACGGTGTACAAGCAACGTCTCATTGTCTTCTTCATCAAAAACAAACAAAGCCAGCTCTTCTGATCTCTGAATTATAACATGTACATTCATTTAAAATGAGGAAGACATTTTCATCTAAATAACGTATTTTCAAAAACCAAATCCAGTATATTCAGACTCAAAACGGAGAAACCTGAATCAAATAGAAGATTTGAACAGACCTCCAAGTAATCAACAGTAACATTCCCAGTTCCTTGATCATCCCATTTACCGTCGTCCTTCAAACGATAGACCTTTACTCGCTGAATTTACAAGTAAAATAATTTGACCCAAAAGGGAAGGAGATGGGTTAAATAGCATTTGAAGACTCATGCAAAATTCAAGAAACAAAAGTCAGAGACTGAAAAAGGGTCTGGTGTACTAAAGGATTATATCATTAAAACTTTAGCTGCTATCTAAATAAATGAAGAGAATATTTAAATAGAATTCCCAAACACGCTGAATTCACATAATATACGACACCAGCCGAAAATGGTACAAATCTAGTTCAGTAAACAATGATATCATTGCATACTCCCAATAGCCGAAGTTGAACCTGGAATGCTATTTAAGTTATCTCAAAGTGACAAGAAAAACTTCTCTGATCTCACAACCCCCTCCCCAAAATAATCAACAAAAAACAAGAAAATCAACACTATACAATTGAGAGCAGTGCTATGGCCCTCCAAGATAACAGAAAGTTAAAATCTTACACTAAAATTTGTCTATCCGCAGAGGACTTTTCCCCCCAGTTAACTAGTAACCGAACCAACAAAAGCATGATACCAGGTGGAATGAATAACTACTTATTTCAAACAGTTGGAACAGTCTAGTACACATCCTTTGACATCAACTAAAGTAGAGTCATACTGCAAAATGAATCATAACTTAATTCAAAATTTCTCGCATAGTACAAAATGGCGCAAGGCGCACTAAGGCGATAAGGGGTCCTATAGCCTAGTCGCAGGGGCGCACCTAACTGAAGTGAGGCGCAAATTTTAAAAATTAAAGATATACTTGCTAATCTACATATATAACACTAAAATAAACCATTGAGTCATATAATAGTTCAACGAAAGCTCTCTATTTCATTAATTACCTTTAACTTTCCAATCAAAAAACATATATCACATTTTATCATGTAATAGGAAGCATGTATACTATAAATAGACAAACCTAGCTATATGATAATGTCAAAAAGGATATATGATAATATAACATCATATGTAATCATCTTGAAATAACACATTATGCTCTAATATTGTTGGACGAGTCCCGATAAAACGGAAACATTGTGTGTTATAACATCATATGTATCGAAAGGATATTATGATAACTTGTCAAAAGGAAATATCATACATTATGCTTTAATATTATTGGACAAATCATGATAAAAGTAACTTGAACCAAGATTAATATGAATTTAAATAACTCTAACTTGAAATAACTTTGCAGTGTATCAAACAATCAATTTTAATTCAAACTTGAAAACTAGACGAAGTTAATTTAAATTTCATTTGATTGATTTTGTTTTGTGCGGTCTAGATGTGGCCGAAGTTGGTATGTAAAAGATAATAAAAACAAAAAAGACAAAAAACAAACAAACAATTTAAACTAGGCGTTGCCTCAGCGCCTTTTGCTTCTCTATGCGCTGCTTCATTGAAGTCACCTCGCCTAGACACAATTAGGCGCTTTGCTTGAGCTGGAGGCGCCTTTTTAAACAGTGATTTCTCGTGCGTAAAATTTATTGAAGACTAAAACAAAGCCCGACCACATTTTATAAGCTAATTCACTTCACCAAACACTTCAAACCAAAAACCTAATAACTAATACTATGGAACAGGGAAAAAGTGTCGCAACTTTACCTAGCAAGAAGAATCTAATTTAAAACTAATCGAAACATAGGAACTTCACTTACTCCTTAAATTCCAATTATTCCTCAATAGTGAAAAATAAAACTCCAGAAGCCGAAACGAAGACCCAATCATTCCTAGGAATGAACTGGCAGAAAACAAGGCAAGATTCTAGGGCCCAAATAAGAACAGCGAGAGATGAACTGACCTGAAGCGAATTGGAGTTGCCTTGAGATTTCTCTTGAGCGCCCATCGCAGCTTCTCGCTCACCGATTCCAAAATTTCTTGAATCCCAAAATAGCCTCGTGAAATCGTGAAGATTGAAAACTCGGAAGCAAAAACTTGAGAGATTTAAAGGAGATTCTGGAATTAGGGCTTTAGGGAAACAAGAGGGGAGAGAAAAGCTCGGGAATTGGAATAGTAGGCGGGAGAGAAATAAGAATTTCCTTTGTGAGAGGGGATCAGTAGAAAACCCTAACCGCCATTAACGAAAGCTAAAGAAACTTTCTTTTGTCTTACTAGTCTTGCTCTTCTTCCCTAGAGCTTGTAGTCCTTCCCCGACCTTTCAATTAGCGTAAGGAAAAGGAAAGGAAATTAAAAAGAAAAAAACAATTGAAAGTCTATTTGTTTTTTTTGATAAACAAATTTTAATTCTAATTCTTATAGAAAATGTGAGAAAGAAAGGAATATTCGACCTCTCAAAATAAAATAAAAAGATGAATTTTTTATAAATAATTTGATAAACCGGTCAAATACGATAATGTAATTCAAATTATTGAGTGACTTTTAAACGCGCTTATTGTTTACTAGGAGGATTATAAATAAAGAGTATTTTGGTGAATTATTCTTGAATTATTTATAAATTTTTGTTTATTTATAAATGAAGAGTGTTTGGTGAATTCTAATTATCCTTGTAATATTTGTGGATATACTTAATTATATGTTCATAAATATATTTGCGAATATGTCCATTCAATGATCATAATTATATACATTAAATAATGGAACATGAACACTCAAATTTAAATAAAAAAATACAAACAAAATTTTAAAATTCTTAATAAATACAATCAAATTTAAAAACAAAGAAAAAAACTTAAACATATACCTATTTATTCAAACTCAAATCATTTACAGCCACATAAAAATATTTTTTTACAAGGATTTACCGAAAGTTTGTTGGTTAAGGAGTCAAATAACCTTTTAAGAGCGATGTGTCGTGCTCAAATATAATCGAGACCTATATGACTATTGAACACTAAACGATCTCATGAATATAGAACATAATTCGCTTCAACACTCACCCCAATACCTACAACTCCCCTATCCTCATATTGAACCTAAGACATGAGGAAGTAGAGATGGTATTCAATGGATTGGAGACTTGAATCCAAGCTTGTATCAGTTGAAATCCACAAGAAAACTGAAAATCTTCTCTAAGAATGAACTAGCATGCAAATTAAGGTCAATGTTCTGATCAATAGTGCTAAATGAACAATGGCAACTTTGAGTATGATCTATAAAAAAAATCAATGACAAATCTTAGAAGAACAGAAACGATCCACCAACACTAGAAAAACTAGTACCAAAGCCAGTAATCATATATCTTAGTAGGCCGGACATTGATACAAGATATGACCCTCAGAAAACAAAGAAATAAAATAAAACCGAAAATGTAGGACGCAATAACGGAGTCCAAATAACATAGTTTCTAAATTTTCAATTTGTACCATGAAATGCATCATCAATAGCAAAACAGAGATCTACTTGGACTATAATGCATCATCCATACCCAACATCAAAGCATCAAACCACAAATCCCTCTGGTCCAGAAATGAAACCGTGAAATGCACCAAATAGAATCAAAGTCCATGCATCGTCAACGGCTAAAAATCCCAAAAAATTCAATATCAAATCAACTAACTACACGAACATAATAAGAATAAAAAGTATATAGCAATTAGTAAATAAGCTCAAATTATGCTCTTGATATTCATACGCTCAAAAATTCAAATCTTTTGTAACGAATATAAAATCAACAACCCCAAAATACCAATACTAAAGCTCAGTAAACACTAAAATCCATAGAAGAAAATAAAACAGCACTAATTAGAAAACCCTAATCAAGGCTAATTTTTTTCCCCATTAAAATTTACTCTTCCTCAGTGGCGGACTCTCCACTCTTCTTGTTGTGCTTCCTCGCATACCTTTGGTTCCTCAAGAACTTCGGATCCATCTACACAAACTCAACAAAATAAAATTTAAAAAACAACAATAGTACAAGTTTACTCAATAATCAATCGAGGAAAAGGACACAAAAATGATACCCCTTTGGTGGAAGTATGGCGGTGCCTCTTGGGCTTCTTGATGCCATTCTTGTGAGCCTTGTAAGACTGATTGTGAGCGGTGTGGTTCTTCGACTTGGCCATTTCTGCTCAACCAAAATCTGAATCAAATCCAACAAAAAATTGAACAGAAAAAAGCGGCGTTAATGCGATTTACTAAAGAAAACAAGTGAAGACGGAAGGGAAATGGGGTTAAAAGCTAACCTGATGTCTATCAAGATGCTATTGCTGAGAAGTGTTTTTTTCATATTTTATATATGGGAAAAGTTTGGAACCCTAATTTGCCTGGTTGTTTGAATTTGAAAGACGATAATGCCCCCCGGAACTGTATATTAATATATGGGTCGGGTTTTAGCCATCTCGGAAAATCGGGCTAAACTCGTTTATCGGACCTCATTTTGGGCTTCAAAATTTTCTATAATGGCCCCCCTTTTCTTGGAATTTCTCTCTTAAAAATAAATGCATGACTTGATTGTATAGGGACATTTAGAATAAGCAAAACTCGACTTGAAAAATTTAAATTTTTTGAATTGATTAGAAAAGAAAAAAATAGACTCATCTTGATTCGAATCAAAATTTCATAAATTAAAATCGAGAAAATTTTAAATAAAATTTGAGTTATAAAATAGAAATTCGAATAACTTGAAATTTTTAGTAATTATAGGGTTGATTCTTAAGTTCGAGTCGAATTCCTAATATATATACCAATATAAAAAAATATATGCCACATATGAAAAATATGAAAAAATATATACCATGTCTTATATGATTAGACAAAGTCGTTTAAATTTGAATCAAACTGTATTGTAACATGATAAAAATTACAATTAAATTTGTATCGGAACTCGAAAACTCAACTCGAATCGAAAAACTTTTAAATAAAGTTTGAGTTGTAAAATATTACGCGTCAACTCGAATAACTCGAAATGTTTTTACTCGACTTGACTCGATCGAACGCTCATCCCTAGGGACATTTTGCTTCTTTTTTAACTTTTATATTTTGTTGATCATTTGTGATTTGTGAAGTGTCATTCATCGAATATAGGTAAAATTCTTGATAATTAACAATTTTTTAATTTAAATTTATCTTTCGATTTTAATTGAGAATTTGAGAGTATTAAATGATTTGCATATTCAGGGGGGGGAAACATATTATTTGCATGAACATATTGACCGAATAGGTAAAAATATATGAAACTGAAGGGTGTCACATGGGGAATAAAACTCATGTCCTACAACATTTAGGACATTTCAAGTCAAACCAGTTTTTAAAGACTTGAAGTCGCGAGCAATACTAAATGCATAACTTTTTACATTGATTTTTTAAGTCAAACCAATAAGTTAAAATTTTTAGATGTTGTCTTTTAAAAACATTTTAGTTTAAAATAAATCATAAGTCTAAAATAACTGTTCAAATTATACCTTTTTCATATGGGTACTTAAAAAATTTTCGGGACAAATAGATACCTAACATTTTGTAAAGTTTTTATTTAAGTGTCTTGTCGTTAACAACCATTAGAAAAATTTATTGGCCAATAAAAACATGACATGTGGCATGTTTTATTTTCAAAAATATCCTAAAATTCTCAAAATAGTCCTCCAAATTCTAAAATTCTTAACTCCCAAATCTCGATTTCAATCGTTGTCGCCGTCAATCGCCGACGACGTGCCCACCACTTTCGTCGCCGGACCTCCACGATCATTTCTCCATTCTCACGTCGCTAATAGTCGATGAACGGCGTGCCTATCTCGAAATAAAGTCGAACTCGCGAAAAAGCGATCAACGGCAAATGGCGGCTGATTGACCGACGACCGACGTTCGAGTCTTATAGCAAGAGAAAAAAAAAGCTTCATTATGTTGCCAGCAGCGTAATGAACGGCGACGACAATGACCGAATTTAGGGATCTATGGATTTTTAGGATTATTTTGTGAATTTTGATAAATATAGGGATTTCTTTTAAGTAAGTTAACGACGAGGGTAACTTTAAAAACGTTAGGCACCTACTTGACCTGAAAAAACTTTGGGCACCTATCTGAAGAAAAAAAAAGTATATTTTGGGCACTTATTTGACACTTAAGCCTTAAAATAATTATTTTTAGAACCCATTGAGTGGTCTCGGTGAAAAATGGAGGTTGTTATCCTTAGAATATCTGAGTTCGAACGGTTCGTTTGTACAGTGTGTTCACGTTTTTAACGACATAAAATTAAAGATGATATAATATCTTGTAATCACACTGTAATATTACAAATAAATATTTTTACTTTTTTTAGAATAATTTCTAACTAGGAGAAAAAGGAAGGAAAAATATACTCTTAATGGATTTCGAACCCAAAACTTAAGAAAGATAAGCGAGTGTCAACTAAAAATTTTAATCACTTGCTTTAAGAGTTGTTGACAACTATTTTTACTTATTATATCTACTAACTTATCTTGTACTTCATAGTATAATGTCTAAAGGGTATGCATTTTATATTTCTAAAACTATTTTTCACAATAATATTAAACATCTAAATTTTGAACTAAAATTTTTAATAATTATTTTTAAATCACTTTTTCACATATATTTCTAAAAGCATTAATAGAATATACATTTAAAGTATATTATGAACAGAGTTTTGAGTTAAAATTAAATAATTGTAATATTTTTAAAGGATCGGCAAATCAAATATGATATTTTAATTATTTGATAAAAATATTATAACAATGAATTTACGTGAAAGTGGTGTTTTGAGTTTATAAGATTGAATACAAGAGTTCTATCTTACACACATATACTGTTTCTGATGCACTCTGTTGGACCAGATCCTTCCTCCCTCATGCCACGTAAGGAATCATCGTCACACCTCCAATGGACGTTTTGTTCTAAAATCAAACGGCCACGCCAACCCCTTATGACGCCTGCCAACCAATCACCGTCATCCACGGCGGCATATCTTTTAAAGTAACCGGCGATTTCCAGTAACTTCTAGTTCCATTCCACGACCACGTCAGCACCGTCACTGGCCAAACCAGTCCCATTTACGCATCTCACTACTATATATATCAAAATCCCGGAAAATTCTTTTCAAAAACCACCAGCCCGAAGCTTAGAGAAGAAACTCTCCTTTTAATTTTCTTTTCAATTCAATTTTCAAAAAAAAAAGGGAAATGTTTCTTGTTGATTGGTTTTATGGGATTTTAGCATCTCTTGGTTTGTATCAAAAGGAAGCAAAGATCTTGTTTTTGGGGCTTGACAATGCTGGAAAAACAACTCTGCTCTTTATGCTCAAAGAGGAGGTAAATTCTTCTCTTTTTTTCAATAAACTTTCAAAGTAATTAATAATCAGATATGAATACCCTTTTTTAGCTTTAAGCTAATTTGCTCAAGCTTATGAGTTTGATTGGTTGCTGAGAAACTAAAGGAAATGTCAGCTTAGTGTATTGAATTTGATTGAATTGAGGTTTTGGTGAGTTGAAATTTGCAGAGACTTGTTCAGCATCAGCCAACACAGTACCCCACATCGGAAGAACTAAGCATAGGGAAGATCAAATTCAAGGCCTTTGATCTGGGTGGCCATCAAATTGCCCGTAGAGTCTGGAAGGACTATTACGCCAAGGTATTTGCATTTATGTGTATGTGTATTGCGTACGTATATGTATGTATATATATTGGCACTTTCTGGCAAGTGTTAATCAGATAGTCTGGGGTGCAGCAGACCGTATGGTTACGATTCAGCGCCAACCGAAATATTACAAAACACGGAACATAAAATATTACGCACCAACTTAAAACGTTACACTTTTTGATAATATTTTAGGTTGATGATGAAATATCGAAATTTGACTTACCATAACCTGTTGTACATTAGACTGTCCGTCAATGGACAGTTGATGATGGTGAAAAGAATCAGAAGTCAGCAAACTTTTTGCCTAATCTTTCTTGCCATGGATCCACATAATGAGTATTTGCTTGGTTGCATACCCATATTTCTGCTGTAATTTTGTGAATAGACAGTTTTGTCATCCTTTAACGAGCTTTGATTTTGAATGTTTTGATCTGCATTTAAAGGTCATTTCTATACTAGCTATACATATAGTAACCTTGAAAGTGATTGTATGGATATGAGCTATAGTAACATTAAAAAGTGTTTTTAAGACACCCATTATTTGATTCTTCAATTTGGTTGTTTTTGTATTCCGCTAAAGTGAAATGTATGCAATCTCAATTGTAACCTAGGTCGATGCCGTGGTCTACCTGGTCGACGCATACGACAAGGAGCGATTCGCAGAGTCGAAAAAGGAGCTTGACGCCCTCCTTTCGGATGAATCACTAGCAAATGTCCCGTTCCTCATTCTAGGGAACAAGATCGACCTACCATATGCAGCTTCAGAGGACGAATTACGTTGCCATATGGGGTTGACAAACTTCACAACAGGGAAAGGGAAGGTTAATTTGGAAGGCACCAATGTGCGCCCACTCGAAGTTTTCATGTGCAGCATCGTGCGTAAGATGGGATATGGCAATGGCTTCAGATGGCTCTCTCAGTACATTTAAGTAAAAGCAAAACTTAGAACACAATCGCCAGGTCTACATAGCTAGCAACTTTCCTACAAGAAATCATGTGTTGTATTTGTTGAGAAGTTTATTTTAATCTAGTATTTTAGGTTTGGAACTCTGTTTGCTTTGTTATGTTCTTTGTAGAAAAGGGGTAGTAAAGTTACTTTGGTTGCCAGTTTGGTGTGTGAATCAAATATAGTTGGGGGTGATGACTCGGAAAGGAAAAAAATAGGGTCTAATTCTGTCAGAGGTCCCTGTAGTTTTATCAGATTCGTTATTGTTAACAGTTGGAGCGCAAAGACAAGACCAAGCAACCCTGCAAAATTACAAGAACTCTAATATTAATTGAGTAAGCATCTTCTGGATATCAGAATTCTCAATACTCTAACCTTAGAAAAGTGATAATGCAATACATGGCACATACACCGGACCGATATCGCACGTTACCCTAGGTCTTACACCCGAAGCGCAGCTGACTGAACGGATCACAATTGAAATGTAAGAAAACTAAAGGATCTGCAGTAACTTACCGTCTACCCTCAAAATCTTAAAACAGTGACAAGGGAACTGATGGAAATCGGTTGCATATGCAAAAGTACAGCTCCCTACGGTTACTCTTCTACTTGAATGTCGCCATACTAAGCTTCAATGTCTGCAAGCATCCATATCCGAAGGCAGGCCGAGAAGGCTTTCATATTCCAACTGCAAAACCGGAAATTTGTAGGTAAATGATATACAAAAAACAGAACTTTTTCGAAATTTTGGAGAAATCGCTTACCTTTGCTTTATCATGAGCCAACTTCATTCTCCGGTACTCCTGCTGTGCTTTCTTCGACCGGAACAAAGCCTGAACTCGTACAACAGCTTTTTCAACACGTTCTTCAGCTTGTTTCCGGCCGTCTCTGTAGAAGTCATCTTCTGTGTCACTCTCTTGGCCTTGCTCCGCAACTGGTTCAGCTGTGTTGATTTGTAGTCCGCGGAAACCTTTTCTCTTTAATCGCCAACGCAGAATCGCTTTCTCGACCACACCAACTGACCAAAGAATCTTACGGTAATGCCTCCTTACTTGGAAGCCCCGGAAAACAGCCTGCATTATATTTGTGCAATGTCAATTTTCAAAGAATCTTTTCTATTCTAAGCAATCTTCATTCAGACAGAACCTAAGAAAGTAATCCGAAACTCTAGACATTATATTTTGGCCATAATGAGGTCGCAAGTATGCGGTTAATGTAAAAAACATCGGCTGACCGGTGAAAAGACAAACTTTAGTTAAAAGTTTGAAAATTTTCAAAGTCAGTTTAATAGGACCCATTGAAGAGAAACCATGCCCGTTGACAGTTACAAACATCAAAAGGTCTAGAGTTTGATATAATGTATAATAAAGATGCACATGAAAAGAGAGTATTTACTTGGATTTTGATAGCCTGGCGGCGCATGTTAAGGAAATCTTTACGCATTTTCCAAGTACGGAACCTGTACTGAATATGGGCAGCAGCAGCCATCTTTTTCTTTGTCTCGTAGTTGCGAAAGGCACGTTGAATCTTCATAGCTGCAACTATGTTCCGTGCTTCATCCTCCGGATTAGAAGCCTCAACTGCTTTAGCTCGTATTTTGAAGGAGTGATCCCTGAATGCTGTCTGTATCCGTGCAGCAGCAGCAGCGGCTGTTCTATAAGCTGCTAAAGATTCCTTCAAATATAGTTCATCTTCATTAAGGTTCTCGACGTTTGTCGACTCTGTTCTACTAGTTCGAAGAGAACCACTAGCATTTCCAGCCACGGCCATATCGTTGAAGTGTGCCACTAGAGCCTCTTCTGAAAGATAGGCGGCTAGCCCTTCGCAACCCTTCAAAGATGCAAGATCAGCAGCAGTGAAACCATTTGGATTTCGGGTGGTGGGGTCTGTCACCAAGTTTGGCTTTGCCCCTGCCGACAAAAGAACACCCACCATTTTTTCCCTGCATATGAATGTTTTTCAAAATCAAATAAACAATTCGAAGATGCTTCACTGATTGAAAAGTTGAATTTATAAAGAACAAATTGTGAATAAGAGCATGGTTGGAAAACAAATTACAGACAGAAATAAGATTAACAATCATTGAAAGCATACCGCCCATAACATGCTGCCCAATGAAGAGCTGTCCATCCATATTTATCACGAAAATCCAGCGAGAGACCAGACCATGAAAATAGATGAATAGCCCAAGTATAACCAAGAATGGCACACAAATGAAGAACTCCTTGACCTCGAGTATCGTATTCAGTTAATTTACCGCCTTCAATTATTCTTTCCAACAGCCAGTCCCTTAGTCTGTTCTTTAAAGCAATTTCAAGTAAACTGTCTTTAGCTTGTGTAAACGAAACCCAATTTTCTTCAAATGACTTGATCAAATATGTCCAACAATCGGATATGTTAGTAGTCTTTTGAGCAAACTTCTTAGCCTCTTTCAGGGTATTTGGTGACACTATACTCGACAAAATGTTAAGGCTCTTGGAAGTAGAGAAGAGCAAATAAGCAAGCCTCAACTGCAATAGAAACTCCTCCCACCTGGACTCATCTTCTGGAGGAGCTATCGGATCACGTGAGAAAGGAGTACGATACTCGAAACTAAGCACTTGGCTGATTGGTTTATGGCCGTCAACACTCATATACAGGTTCACTAGTCCTGGGGAATGCTGTGATAACAAACAGCGATAAACCCCGACCTGCACAATTTCTGCTGAGGTACATACATCACCGCATATGCAAAACAAATTGGACTTAGCAAGATGTTGACAATCTTGATGAAAGACTCCGGTGACCAAAATCTGCAAAATTAGTAGATAAATAAAGTTCAAGACATCAACACAACCAAGATTAATAATTGCAGCACGACAGAGAGATTTCTAACATAGAAAGTGCAAGGGAGAGAACTTTCAGAAAGAAAAAAAAAAAAACCTTGGTTTTTTCGGTCGAATAGGCCCATCCAGGTGAGACTTCAGTGATGCTAAATATTTGCTCTGGAGAGCTGAAGAAGTCTTCGGCAGATGAAATTGACGATTCTAGCACCGGGTAACCTGCTGAACCTAGGGGTTCAGTTATAAAGTCGTTGATCCACTTTCCAAAACTATCCTGACTTTGTAGACCGTCATTGACCAAAACTTCCAACGAATCACCAGTCCCTAAGGCACAAGAACCTCTCCTCAGCTCAGTACTATTTACTTGGCCATCTGATATCTGATTGCAAAAACACCCCAAAGTGCGAGGGTAAGCATTACTGCTCTGAGCAACTGGCTCAATCGAACTAACATGCAAACTGATTTCTGTTGATAAATTATGGGCAGGGATAGGGCCACCCAGCTGGAATGAAGCAGCTTGAGTGGTTATCAAGTAAAACAATAGAGTAACGGAAATGGAAACAGGAGAATACTGAGTGATCTCGATGATATAGAGAAATGATGGCTTACATGTTAATAAAAAAGAAGATGAACACACAAAAATAAGGATGAAAACAAAGACATCCAAGCGGATGCTTAACACATGCAAGGCATATATGAATGTAATAAAGTGCACATATTTCTAGAGAAGCGTAGCATAAACCTGAGGTCTTAAAATTAGTTTAAAGTCTATATTTTCAATTTCTAGCTTCTGCACTTCACGCATAAAAACAATGGGTATCACAGACAAGCTAAGAAATTCTTTACTAAGATAAGATGCAAAAATAAGATGCAAAACAATCAACTCTATTTGCCAACATGCACTACTAACGAGTTGCCATGTATACTAATGAAAAAGAAGATTAAAAAAGGTAAACTTAAAAAATATAGGAACTTCAGAGCTATGAAATGGTTCAACTTACATCATTTGAGAAGCCATTTACTGACATTTGGTTTTGTTGGTCAAAGCAAGAAATTTTGTCTGCTATCACGACAAAATAGGTTCAGCAACGAAAGAAGTGTTTCTGTTTCTGTTTCTGTTTTTTTTTTTTTTTTTGAAAATAGAAACTAACATGCTACCTCTTTTAGATGCCATTGAGTCATTAGCATCATTTGTCACAAGAAGCTCATCCCATTCAAGTGTATTAATCTCATGGATCCTCAATTCTTGATTTTTAACCTTAACACTGTCATCCAGTTCTGTTCACTTCCCATAACAGCATTCAATGAGAACATATTGTATTTATGTCGGAAAAACTATATAACAGTTAGTTATGCCATTCAATGAGAATAAATGTTCACATGCTTAATCTTGAGAAAATTTCAACATCACTTAGAGGTCCTCTCTCACCTTCATAAAATGCATCAGCAATTCCAGAATCAAACTCTTCTGTGACAAGCAAAGGAGTAGACTGATCCGTTATTGAACTGGAATTTGAATTCACCTGTGTGGCTGGAGAAACCTGCAATTGTAGCACAAATCAACAAAGGTCATTCACAAACTGATTACAAGGAAGAAGAAACATTAAGCCTGCTTTATTCGGAGATAGTGCCTCCAAGTTTCTAGTAGTTATTATTTTAACAGCAACCTCCTTTGTTTCACGATAGTGAACAAGAACTATATGTTCCAGAGACCTGAAACAATAATAATAATAAGGCAGGCTAATCATGATCAAACATTAACAAATGCAAATAGGGAGAGAGTTTTATAATATTTATTTCAAAACAAATTATTTGGGGGCAAGATAGGCGAGGATAACTTCAAGTGTAAGTTACATAATACATACTTATCTAGCAGCCAGTAACACCTGCGAACAAAAGTTGGGTTATCTTGGCCACGTGCATAGTATACATGAATCCTTTCTGCATCACCAACCTGGAACGTGAACTAAATCAACATATAATACTTCTCGACATAATTACATTTTGTCCAGTCAAAATAACAAATAACATAAGTTCCCAAGTCGGGGAAGAAAATATGGAAGTAATGTCAACACATTTAAGGTGAGCAGACTAAGTTTAAAATGAAAAAGAAGCAAAACGGAAAATAGAACAATAACAGATACCAAGAATTTGAATCTAGATATACCATAAAGTGCTCATGAGCTGTATTGGTAACAGGTTGCATTCGCAAGACAAAACAAGAAGAAAAAAAAGCTTACTTTTAAGTGCTCATGAGCTTCGTTAATAGTCTTTCCGTCTTTTTTCTTTTTCCAGCTACGCCCATCTTTTCGAAAGTTCCTGAGCATCTTTCTGTCAAACAATACAATAGTCCCACCTACAATGTCAATAATAGAAGTTATGTTCATAAGTAAACTTTTTTATTCGATCATGTTAAGTATAGAGGTTGCAAATAAGCCTCCATCTCATAGATGCTTTTGCAATTTACTAGATGCCCTTTTCGGCAAAAAGAGCAGAAACAAAAGCTTCTATGAAATGGAGAATAAATTTTGAAATTGTACAGCATTAAAATTCAGTGACTAACATTGAAGAGATTCTTGGTTCATGAAAAAGCGTATGAACGGGGCAACAAACGGAATAAAAATTAATTATCAGTACATTCTTACTTTTTGGCAAGTTCACTGGCTTCACATGGATGGTGAAACATTTATGGTTGCAAAGTATAGCATGAATTTCATTTGGACGTAGCCATCTCGACTTGGCTTCTTCGAACATGCTTTGAACATCCAAATCTGTTCACCAAAGAGAAACAAATTTTAAAAAATAAAATTAGCAAAACAGCGACATTTGCACAACTGCATTCCGGAGCATGATATTAACCAATTATTAGAACAACATTTTAACAAAAGCTCAAACAAACACTTCACACATCCGTTTATACAATTTTAATCTGAAATATACAGACATTACTCCTGAAATAAAATCAATCACTTCTCAATCTCCAAAAGAGCAAAAACTCCAATTCATCAGCATTTTGAGCCAAAATTAAAATTAAAAAAAGTAGGAAATTACTCACAAAAAGCTAAAATTATAGTTTGCGAGCGATCAAACATATTTAAAATAAAATTAGCAAAAGAGGCAAAAACTAAAACTAACACTTCACAAATCAGTTTATGTAATTTGAATATGAAATACAGAATAAAACCAGAGCCTTCTCTATCTTTCAAAAGGGCAAAAACTCCCACAAGACTCCAATTCTTTAATATTTTGAGCCAAACTTGAGATTAAGAAAGGTAAGAAATTTCTCACAAAAAGCCAAAAATACAGTTTACGAGTGATCAAACAAGTCCAGCAAGTGAGAGAAAATATCACAGTAAAGGAAAATAACAGTATACCTTCCAACGTAGGGAATCCATGAATATCAACGCCGACAAGACGGGCAGAACCGCCACCGTTCATCGCCGAAATCAGACTCCGAGAAGAAAACTTCCGATTTAAGTAACTCTCCACACTAAAAAAACCGAAATTGATTTCAAAAGGTTAAACGCGTGATTATCAAACTAAAATATAACGAAAAATACTTAATAAATGACGAAAACAGCTTATTCTAAAATCTAACCTTCTTCAAAGCGAGGCTGTTGTTGGAGATTAAAGCTTGGTATGAATGAAAGAAGGAGACAAATCAGCAGAGTAAGAGCTTAATAGAAAAGTCTGGAGATGGAAAATTTTCACATTATTTAACTCAATAAAAAGAAAATTAAAAAGTGAAAAGCGTCAAATCAATTTTTCTTTTATAATCAAATGTATTTACTTATTAATGGATTAGTTCTTACTAATAAATATAGTAATTACTAATTACATTATTAACCACGAGTATTAATTAAAATAAGTAAAGATTTTTATTTTAATTAAAATCTCAGTTATCCAAAAAAATCTTTACTATTTTAATTAAAATTCATTTTAAAAATAAATTTATTGGGCTATGATATATCAAAAATAATTTGAAATGACTTCCTATAATGCCAGGTCAACAGAAAAAATAACTTTATATTTATAATTTTATAAAAATATTTTCTGATCGGTGTGACGTTATTTTAAGTTAATAACTTTGTTTATATAACATTATTACGTCAGTATACACTGTTATGTAAGTTCGTTACGTCATTTCAAACTATTTATCATTAATTGATAAATAGTTTTAATCCTGCTCATTAGTATAATAATAGAAAATAAATTACAAGACACTTGGCATCATTCAAACACTGTTTACGGACAGAGACGAAAGCATGCAGAAAGTGGGAGGTGCTCTAACGCCTCCAATAATGTTTGGTCTAATGATGTTTTAGGTTCCTGTTAATTATTTATCCCCTCAAATATTTAAAATTACATACTTATTGAATCCTTATTACTTTAAATTTATACAATATATATATTTTTTAATGAATTTGAATATGTCTCTAACGATGTATCAAATAAAAATCTATTCAACTAACGGGGTTAGTCCAAGTGATAAGCAACTTGATATTAATTAAACAGGTATTGAGTTCGAAGTTTTATGCATACAAAAAATTGTCGCTAAAGATTCACTGATCTAAACTAAGTGTGGGACATAAATTGTTTGAATTAGTTAGAGTAGAACATTAAAAAAACTCGAGAAGTCAACATAAATGACAATAAGGGTAAACTACATCAGTAGTCACCGAACTATGATTTCTTTCTATTTTGGTCACTGAACCATTTTTTGGCAAAAACATCACTAACGTTATGTTTCTTTCCTATTTTGGTCACCGGCTATTAAAAACTTAACTGTTTTGCTAACGTGGAATTTTATTTTATTTTTTAAAATTTTTCACGTCATTTCTTCTCTCTCCTCGTAAGCAATATATGTTATTTTATAATATTTTTATTCAAACTAACATGATGGTGACACGTGTCACTGCCTATTAGTGAAATAAAAAGAATGAAAAATCAAGTCACTTATGCAGCCAGAGAGATTCGACTAATAGACAGTTACATGTGTCACCATCTATTAGGCAGTTACACGTGTCACCATCCTATTAGGCAGTTACACGTGTCACCATCTCTCTGGCTACATAAGGGGCTTGACTTTTCATTCTTTTTACTCTACTAATAGGCAGTGACACGTGTCACTATCCTGTTAGTTTGAATAAATTATAAAATAACATATATTGCTTACGAGGAGAGAGAATAAATGACATGAAAAATTAAAAAATAAAATTTCATGTCAGCAAAATCGTTAAGTTTTTAATGGTCGGTGACCAAAATAGGAAGGAAACATAACGTTGGTAATATTTTTGCCAAAAAAAAATTGATGACCAAAATAGAAAAAAATCATAGTTCGATGACTACAGGTGTAGTTTACCCTAATAATAATTCATTCATAAAACCGGAGTACAATATGACAATCCATTTGCGGGAACCAAAAAACATTTTCCAAAACGAATTATTATTATGAACAACGTGTTAGATGCTGATACGTCAAAACACACGAAAAATACAAATGTTTTTGTGTGTATCTCCGAAGTGGTCGCAACTTCGTTTTCATCGGATTAAAAGTTATTATATACTCTTATGATGTAAAATGAACATGTAGATACATGAAATTTTAAGTGGTCACACAAAGTTTGATTTTCTTTGATAGTTATTTGTCGATATAATAAGAATTAGGTAGCGGAGCAATCTGTTTGATAGTTAATTTTACTCACCATTTATTTTTTATCTCGTAAAATGTTTCGCTCGGATAAAGACAAATAAATTCATGAAAGTTTCTGAATTTTTTAACGATGTACGTCTATCGAAGGAAAATGTTTGTTTTTTTTTTTGCATCTTTAAGTTTCATGTTTTGTGTTTGTATGGGTTTTTTATAGACATAATCTGCATTTTTATTTTTAAATGCGTTGTATTTGTGATATTTTTAATTATTTTTTTAATAAAACTTAATTGTTATTGTTCAAAAAATTAATAAATCAATATAGCAAGCTTCACTTGTTTATATTGTGATATTTGTAAAGTGATATTTTTTTTATTCTCACACATTTATATTTTTATTTAAATTTAATAATTAATTAAATTATATTAAAAGTAATTGTATAAATAATAAATTAATATATAAATCCTTCAAATATGCTTAGTATTGTTATATTAAAAAATATTTTTATAATCTAATTAATATTAATAGATACAAAATAATTTTTTTGAACAGTAATAGATACAAAATAACTAATAAACTATTCAAATAAACATCGATTGTAACCATGTCTTTATATGTCATTTTACTTGTTTAAAAAATTAAACAGCTATCAGTTAATTTTACTAAACATTTTTATACAATCAACTAATACAATTCGCTAGTTAAATCAGATAATATAATCCGCTATCAGCTATTCGCTAATTGCCAAACAAGACCATATTAGGCAAGTTGACATCCTCTACTTCCCTTAGGTTGTAGGTTTAAGACCCAGTAAGAGTAAAATTCTCATTCCCCTCCCCTAAGTAGAAATTGTTCAAAAAAAATAGTAAAACCATAAGAGAATTTGGAATTTTTAAGGCTACGAAACTAAATCATCAATAAAACATAAAAAAGAAACAGATAAATTATATAAAAGATTGAATTTTTTATAGTGTGCGAGCTTCCTAACACCTTCCTCGATCTATCCGTGATTAAAAACATGTTACACCATAGCATTCGGGAAAAATAAAAAGTAAATTTTCTAAGAACATGAAACTGTATATCAATTGTTAATCTTGTTGGAAAAATAGTTTACAGCAAAACAAAATATTAGCACTGACTGAAAAAATAAATAAGACAAGTAAATGAAGAACAAGCAATTTTATTGTGTCTGTGTAGTCACTGCCTTAGAAGCAATTTCACCTGAACTGGTATAATCCCTAAAAATAGACGTTGCCCCCAAAGTGAACACAGTCTTCAAATTTTGTACACCCAAAATTGATTAATAATTTATCAGTGAATTAACTCAAAAATCTGTGTTAATTTCGAGCCGTTTTCTTTTTTGATTTACATCTTCATATCACGTTTTAAAGAAGAAGAAGAAAAGATTAAAAGCAGGTTTTAGTATAAAAATAAGATAGTTAAGCAAAAAAAAAAAACAGAGCATGCTCAAATGTTCCGACAATAATTATAATTTAAATTTTGGTCTCATTTTGTAAAATTATTTGTCTAAATCATATATCGTTCAGACACAGTATCTTATTGGTACAACTTAAAATCTTTAAAATGTTAATTTAAATCCTTATTTTTATGTATTCTATTCATCTCATATGGTTTAAACTTGGATAAGAATCGTGAGATTCATCTTTCTTGTTCCGGAAATGGCATGGAAGTTGTTGAACGCAGTGAAGCAGCTGAGGAAAGTCAGCTCCCAATTTATTCTTCTTCATTGAAACGGGACATTTAGACTTGGAGATGTAAATTAAAAAGTAGACGGGACAAAATTAACGATGTTGTTGATTTATTAATATATCATCAATCCACGTGGCAAAATATTAGTGATGGAGCACCTTAAAGTACATATAACGAGGGCACACGAATTTTGTCCTTAGATGCAAGCAACCTATTTGAAAGAGACTGATCAAGTTATTCATTTTTCGTAATCATGAAGGGTCGATAATATTATTTTGAATAGTTTAAAAGTAATTATAATGTAATATACGTTTATATATATTTTTTTAATTTTTTGTGCATATACTTTATATATAAAATAATTTAAATTCTTGTTTATTAAGATGAACATCATTTATTTACTTACTGAGATACTTGTTGGATTTAAATATAAAAAATATTGTTATACATACGTACAAGATACTTTTCGTAGAACTTTATTATATATACAGTCATAAAACATTGAAAGCCGTAAACATAAATAATAATAAGGTAAACTACATCAGTAGTCACCGAACTATGATTTTTTTCCTATTTTGGTCAGTGGGAACACACAGAGAGTTTCAGACTTTAGTAAATTAATTCAGTAGGGTAGAATTATAGAAGGGAACGGTAAGTTTTATTTTAATTACCTGACTACCCTCCAACCATACATCGATATGTAGTATTCCAGAACAGTGTCTAGAAAGACTTACCCTAGGCCCATTGGGCGTATGAGCTTAGGTCCAGAAAGACTTACCAGCACTGAGCCTACATAACTTCAATCGTATCCAAGATAGTACACCTTCAGATAAATCAATTTTTATCCAGTAAATAGTAATGTCATAAAACATGTATCAGATATATTTTGTATTAGAAGACAAAAGCCAAGAATTGAGCTTTCATTACGGATAACAGAATCATATTTTTAATTTAGAGCAGATAGTCTTGGTTTAAAACAGAGAAAATATTCATGGACACATGGAACACTCTATATGGTCTAATTCATTCCTTGTGATTGGTAATTATCAGAAATAGAACATTGAACGTTTGAAAATTTTAGACTGATTTCAAAACGAGGTCCCTATGATAAAGGGGGTTCAGTACTAACGACTCAAAGCAGACATTTAGAAGTTGATACATCAGGATCATTGAGGATTCATATATATCATGAGTGATCCAGTCATTTAAGCCTATAAGGGCATTATGGTTATTTTAACAATCATAAGCAATTTGGTAATTTAAACCAACCAGGTATAAATGGTGATTTATTGAACTCTGAAATTCTATTTTTTTCATCAGGTTTCCAAGTCCTTTGTACTAATCGGAACCCATCATTATAATGCTTACCATTCAGCCATATAGGTACACCTTAGTATTCGTTTCTCAGAACTGGCTATAGTATATGGAAAAGTAGATCACCTTCACCAATTAATCACTGGGCATGATACGAGAAATTGAACATGTATTTATACGGTATTTTTCATGTACTATAGCAATATCAGGAGTGATTGTCATACATGAATCATGCTTTATATCACGTAGGGGCATTACAGACATTTGCATCCAAGACTTCTAATGGCTTCTCCATCCTCCAAGTCGACTAAAACTGAACAGTTCTCATTATCGTAGTACTTACCAAGTATTCGGACATGTACATATCACACGAACTCACTCCTTAGCACTGAAAGTACCTTTTAGAACAACAGGTTATTCTTATAATTAACAATGTACTTTCTCCAAATAAAACGAACATACCTTCATATAATATTATTCCAATATACTTTAGCATTAGAGATGACCAACAACCACAAATCGTGTAATACAACTTTTAAAGCATCACACTCGTTTAGCTTGATTGATAATTCTTATTCTTAGTCTTAAAGGTGTTTTCACTCATTTTAGTATTCGTGGGTTTATCCGTCATTTCAGTTAATTTGGTAAATTTCAGTTCTTGAGGTTATTTTGGTCATTTCAATCATTCTAATTATTTCATTCTCCATTGTCATTTAGATTAGTCCAAGAATACGTAGAACTTCCAGTAAATTTATCTTCATGTGTTTGTCCAGAGTTAGGGTAACCTAAGTTTTTTTTGTTATTATACATATTTGCATCTTGATACCGAAGTTTTTTCTAAAAGAATAGGGATTTCAGATAAAGTAATAATTTTATCAGATCGAGTGTAAAATTCCAGGTTATTTACTTTGTTAGGGGTATTTAAGTTATTCATGCAACTCAAGGACATTATCGTAATTTTTAACAAAATATTTCAAATATCAAATCCTTTAATTCTATTAATTGGATTGGGAGATTATTTGTCTTATTAATCATTTACTGAACTCAAGGTCATTTCGGTCTATTAAACTTCTATTTCGAATAGTTCGATCTTATCCAAGTTACTATTCTTTTATTTTGTAATCGAATTAACTCAAGAAGCGTTAGAAATACACTTAATCATAATTATGCATACCTTAATCGATTACCAACATGTTTCATAAAGCATGCCAGAGGTAGTAATGCATTACCTTGAATCCTTGCTATATCGGTCGACTCATGATACTTTAGTCGATCAATCTCGAACTCGAATTCGACGTCATCACAAACTCGAATACACAGTCACAAATTTCTTCAATTAAACACAGTCCATAATCAGTCCTTAATTCGAATTAACCGCTCTTGAACTGAATAATTAAACATAAACTCAACTTTGGGTTCAATGTCCGATTTGGAGGCTTTCGGGTTAGAATTTTGGGAAACAGAAGAATTTTGTGAAACATACTTCAAAAACGGTCTCGGGACGTCGAAAAATATAAAATAAGGGTTTTTAAAAAATTGACTTTTTGGTCAAAGTCAACGCTGACGTCATGCCAACGTCTTTAGTCAAAGTCAATGCTAATGTTAGCAGTTGAAGTCAATGCTAAAGTCATACTGACATCATCAGTCATCAGGTTTGGCTTGGGCGAGTCGATTTACTGAGTTGACTCATTCAACGGGTCAGGGTCAGTTCGAGTCAGACTCAGGTCGGTCAACAGGTTGGTCTCAGGTCGGTCAATGGGTCAGAGTCAGTTCGGGTCGATTTGAGGGCCATCATCTCAGGCGATTGAAAATCATCCTAGGACGGCGCGTAAAGCCCGCGCGTAGCCTTGGACGGCCGAAAAGGTTTCCCAAAATGTACTTTTCTCCAGATTTCACAAAAACAACATTCAACAACAAAAATAAAGCCAAAATATATGATGAAACTCACCAAAACCACCCAGAAAGGGGAGGAACCGGTCGAACCGTCGAAGCTTTGTTGAACCCATTGCCGGCGTCAGTTTGGTGATCGGTGGCCAAGGGTTTGCTCGGCCGGCTACACTATCGATGTCCCTTACCAGTGACTGAGACGACCGAAATGGTGAGAAACAGAGGAGGTGAAAAGGGGTTATTATACTAACCATTAGACTGTTCTCGATAATGAATGGCAGAGATACATGACGGGTGGTGGCCGACGTTGAGTTTGGGGTAGAACGATAATCACGTCATTGGTGGCGGTGTCGACCACGGAGCGACGGAGGACGAATCGAATGGCAGACGGTTTGGGTGTTTGGGGAGGTGAGAGGTCGGTTTAATTTTTTTTGGGAAAAAGGGTTGGTTGGTGGATCTAATGCAATAAGATGATTAGGCAAGACATTTTATTTATTTATTATATTTCACAAACACACTATTGCTTATAATAAATTTAGAGCAAAAGATGACCAATAGCTCTTATAGCTCCATTTGCTGGGTATGTGTCTAAACAAGCATGGGTTGTGGGTTCGATTCCTACAACCCACACTTTTCCTTATTTTTCTATTTTTTATCTAGTCCTTCCCTTTTTATTATTTTTTACTAGGGTGTTACATGTTAATATTAGGGTTAACTCATAACACTACTAACCTTAGATCTATTTGAGTTCCGCGATAGTTAAATTTTTTTGCCAAATAATAATACCCCGGGATGCTCATAAGTGCTCTAGAAAGACGACCAAAGTCTTTCATAGAAGGTGGCTAATCCTTCACACTTACGTAGGTAATCTTATCAAGTCTATCTCAATATAGACCACCCGAATTAGGGCTATAAAATCATTAAGAGATTTTACTAAGATCAATCTCTCATTTATAAATTTGGTGAATTCATCAAGCCCGTCTCACTAGGACTACCAACAAACATGGTCTATGAATTCAATAAGAGTGTACAACTCAACCCCACAAACCGGTGTATCCATCAAGTTCATCTCACTAGGACCACCCAAATCCTAGGCTATGGATTCATTAAGAGTAAAAAACTTAACCTCTCAATTGTACACGATACACCATAGGGATAGTAGGAGTGTACAATATGAATTACCCATCCAATGGGTTTAAGTCCAAACCCCCTCGATGAATCAAGAACTATTTTCTTACATAACCCTTTAGTTAATGGATTAGCAAGGTTCCTTTCATATTTCACGTACTTCAAAGCAAGTACTCCATTCTTTATAAGATGTTTCACATATTCGTGTCTTATCCTGATGTGTCTCTTCTTACCATTGTAAGATTGATTATTAGCAACGCATATTGCGGCTTATGAATCACATAATAACAACATTGAAGGTGTAGGTCTCCCCTATAAAAGAATCTTTGCAAGTAGATTCATAAACCACTCGGCCTCTTGTCAAGCTAAATCATTAGTAATGAACTCTGATTCCATGGTGGAGCGAGCAATACACGCCTGTTTTGCAGACTTTCAAGAAATAGCTGCTCCGCCTAAAGTAAAAATATACCCACTAGTAGAACTTACTTCGTCATTGCCAGTTACACAATTTGCATCACAATATCCTTCAATGAATGAATTTAAGTTCCCAATTTATTGTACCTTTAAGGTATCTAAGTAAACGATTAAGAGCATTCCAATGCTCACCACTAGGATTGTGAGTATATCTACTTAATCTGCTAACAACATTGGTAATATTAGGTCGAGTATAATTTATTAAGAACATTAAGCTTTCAATAATCTTTGCATATTCATATTGTGAGACGCTATTCCATTTATTCTTTTTTAGTTGAATGCTAGGATCATAAGGGGTACTTACAGGGATTACATCAAAACTGTTAAACTTTTTCAAAACTTTCTCTATGTAATGAGATTGGTTTAACGAGTATCCTTTATCTGATTTAGTCACTTTTACCCCTAAAATTACATCAACCCAAATCAGTCATTTCAAACTTAGTGGATAAAGCATCTTTAATCTCTTTAATGGCTTTTAGGTGTATACTAAAAATCAATAAGTCATCTACATACAGACTTATGATAACACAGTCAAAGCCAAACATTTTAGAATACACACATGCATCAGCACCATTAACTATAAAACCATAATTAATAATAGTTTTATGAAATATCTCATATCATTCTTTTGGAGCTTGTTTAAGACCATATAAATATTTTTTGAGTCTGCAAACTTTATTTTCATTCCAGGTATCACGAATCCTGGAGGTTGTTCTATGTAAATCTCCTCATCTAAATCACCATTTAAAAAGGCTATCTTCACATCCATCTGATGTACCAACAAGTTATGAATGAAAGCTACAGCAAATAAAGAAAAAATGATAGAGATTTTAGTAACATGAGAATATGTATCAAAAATGCCAATCCCAAACTTTTGGAAAAATCCTTTTACAACTAGTTTTGTCTTATACCTTTGTATAGATCCATTTGGTCTAAACTTTTTTTCTAAAGACCTATTTATTACTGATAAGTTTACAACCTTTAGGCAAGTCTACTAACTCCCAAGTATGATTAAACAAAATGGATTCTAATTCATCTTTAATAGCATATCTCCAAAAATTAGCATCAATAGAACTAATAGCTTCATCATATGTTTTTGAATCTTCATCTATTAAAAATACATTACTTATAGCCACTAATTGAGTCTAAATAATCAACATAAATTATGAAAGAAATAAGGAAGTCAGGTCCAAAACTAGTTGCTACCTTTTGTCTTTTACTACTCCTAAGTTCATCACCATTTTGATCATCTCTAAAGGTTTTTCTAGAAGAAGAAACATTCTCATCTAATTTCATGTCATGATTATTGTGTTTTTTAAGAGGAAAAACATTTTCAAAGAATACTGCATCTCTAGATTCACATATTGAATAATCATGCAAGAGCATAAATCTGTAAGTAACACTATTTAAAGTATAACCAATGAACACAACATCATTAGTTTTAGACCCAATGGAGTTCTTTTTAAAAGTTGCTAGCCCTACTTTTTCTCGGCACCCTGACACTTTTAGATAATCTAAATTAAGAGCATGACCTTTTCACAACTCATATGGAGTACAATCTAACATTTTATAAGGCATTCTATTAATGATATGATTAGCAGAAAGAATGCCCCCCCCGCATATTATCAGATAATTCAAAGCTAAACAAAAGAGCATTCATCATTTCTTTTAAAGATCTATTCTTTCTTGCAGCTATGCCATTTTGTTATAGAGTGTAAGGGGCAGAAAACTCATGAATAATACATTCTTTCTCACAAGTTTCTTTAAGAAGATTAGCCATATATTATCTTTTCCTGTCGGATCTAATCTTTTTTTATTCTTTTATCAAGTTGGTTTTTTTACTTCTGCTTTATTCACTAAAAAGACTTTTTCAACTTCATATTTAGACTTCAAGAGATAAACTTTAGAAAATCTAGAGTAATCATCAACAAAAGTGATATAATATCTTTTTCCACCTTTACTTTATATACTTCTTAAGTATGCTAAATCTGTATGAACTAACTCTAAAAGTTCAGTTTGTTTAAAAGTAACAGATTTGAAAGGAGGTCTAGCATGCTTTGCTTCAACACATATTTCACATGTATTAAAGTTGGTTTTATCTAGATTAAGAGGCATGTTTATTTGTTTTAACCTTTTTAAATAGTAAAGGTTCACATGACCTAATCTAGCATGCCACATATCATAAGTCTCAACGGTATAAGCAGAAGTAGATGTCTTATTCATAAGATTAGCTATAATTTCAATAACAAAGAACCCCCACATAGTCACTATTACAAAATAATACAAGCTTATCAGATTCATATACTAACTTAATTTCCACCTTATTCAAGAGTCCACCACTAATAAGATTTTTACGTAGTGCAAGAACATACAAAACATTATGCATAGCTAGAGCTTTTCCTGAACTTGTTATGATTTGCACCATAAGAAGATTCCATGAGATTAGCCTTAAAAGATAATTTATTTGTAGGAACCGAATTTTTATCTTTAAGACGATTTGCTTCCTCAATTTTCATGTGGCAAATAAGCTCTTCCAAGGACATATCTCGCTTCTTGTGCTTCAAAATATTTTGATAGTTGGACCATGACTTAGGTAGTTTTTTGATCAACACATTCGCTTGGAGAATCTCGTACATTTTCATCCCTTCAGCTAGGATGTCAGAGACAAACCTTTCATAGACATACATTTGGTCCATGATGGGCTTATCGTCGATCATTCAAAACTTTAACCATTCTCCGATGACATACTTCTTGATTTTAGCATCGTCTGCTCCGTACTTTTTTTGTAGAGTATCCCAGATGGACTTGGAAAATTTGTCTTTAACAAATAAGTCAAATAGATTGTTAGCCTTGTGACTAAGCATATGACCTATTACTAGTTCGTTATCCTTCTCATGTTTGGATTTGGCTGCATCATCTTGGGGAATGGCAAGAGCTTCTTTATTTTCATCAATGGTAGGGGCATCACATAAGATATAATCAACTTCTAATTGCTCAAAGAAAATATCATCCTTTGTGACCAGCGATTCAAGTTTGGATAGATCATGGATGAACTTGTTGGTGAATCCATGTGTTTTACAGTAAGTGAAATTACTTCTAAATTGTTAGAAAATAGCTTACTGCAAAACAAAAGATTAGCACTGACTGGAAAAATAAATAAGATAAATAAATGAAGAACAAGTAATTTTACTGTGCCATTAGTCACTGCCTTAGAAGCAATTTCGCCCAGACTGGTGTAATCCCTAAAAATGGATGTTGCCCCTCAAGCTTAACACATTCTTTCGAGTTTCGTACACCCGAAATAAGAAAGTAGAACTCAGAATAGTGTTGCTCTTTTCTAGAAGAAAGAAAAATATTTTATCCGGAATAAATACTACCAGAATAGTAAATAAACCACAAAAAAGGAAAATTTCACTATGCTTGTGAAGAGAAAAGATATAGAAGAAGAGAAGAGAATAAAGTAATCACTGAGTTAAAAATGAAGGGGAAGACCTCATTTTATAGCTAAAAAATGAGGGTATTTAGTTAAAAACATAAAGAGAAAAATCAGCAAAAAAATCTCCCAAAAATCTCAACTTCTCCCGTTATCTCAACATTTAAATTTTAATTAATTTAAAATTCAAATAAAACAGATCTTTCTTACTAATCACAAAAAACCTTATTTTAACAAATGACTTCAAATAGGGGTGAGCAAAACTCGACTAAAAAATTGAATTTTTTGAAGCGAAAAAATTGGTTTGTTTTGACTCGATTCAAAATTTTCTAAACTCGACTAAAAAAATTCAAATAAAGTTTGAGTTGTAAAATAGAAAATTGAATAACTCGAATAACTTAAAATTTTTAGTAATTAGTGGATCGATTTTTAAGTTCGAGTCGAATCTCTCAATTATGCTTGATATATATATATATATATATATATATATATATATATGAAAAAATACGTGTATTATATACGGGTATAGAAAGTAGTTTAAATTGGAACCAATGTGTACACATTGTAAATAATTACAATTAAATCTGTACAGAAACTCTAAAACTCGACTCGACTCGAATTTCATAAGCTCGACTCGAATAGAAAAAATTTCAAATAAAGTTTGAGTTGTAAAATAGGACTCGTAAACTCGACTAACTTGAAATATTTTAACTCAACTCGATTCACTTGAATGCTCACCCCTAGCTTCAATATTTTGTAATAGTTCTTAAAATTGTATCTAAGTTTTTTAATCACTTTACCTGGGTCGAATCCGTTATGACTTTGGAACAAGTCATATCACTATTTTTCGATATAATAATCTTTTAAGTAATTTTTAGTTTAAATAAAATATAAATAAGGGTTTTGTCCTTTCTAGATTTTAAAGTTAAATACTTTATTTTGATGTAAATCAGTTTAACCCCTCGCAATATTTAATAATTTTATTCATTCACTTTAGTATCTAAACATGACAATCATTCTCAATGTGATACTTGTGTCTATTACCATTTAATTTTTGGACCACTTTGATATCTAAAGTTAATAATCATTATCAAAATGATACCTAAACATTATTTTAATTGCTTTGATACCTGAACTTGGAAATATTCCTCAATTTATTAAGTTAATCCTATAAAGAAAACAAACGACATAGTCAGGTATTGCTTTTAGAATGATTTCCATGTTCAGGTACAAAATTGATAAAAAACAAAACTTCATATACCAAGCTATAAAGATTGCCAAAGTTTAGGGACCAATTAGTATATTAAGCCTTTAAACAATTGATACCTAGCCAATGGGCCAAAAGAATGGATAATAATTCGTATGTCTGCTATGTTAAAAAAGAGAGAATCGTATGAAGATGGCCCATGTGATAAGCCATTGACTTTTTTTTTTTAAGAAAATGATTTATGATTAATATATGGCTAATAATAGTTAATTGCACCATATACCACAAAATTATGACTCTATTTTAAATTAGTCTTTAAATTTTTAAATGTTCCAATTTTATCCCTAAACTAGACCCTCATCTTAAATTGGTCCTCAAACTTTTGAATGTTCAATTTTTATCCTCAAACTATGACCTTCGTTCTAAATTAGTCCTCAAACTTTTTGAGCATTCTAATTTTTTTTATAAATTAATATATGGTAATCATATTTTATGTTAATAAAACCGTTATAAAAATGGTTAGTTGTCATGAAACATTGATGTATATGATGTAGTAATATGATGTGGTATAAACAATAATTTGATAATAAAATTGGAATATTCAAAAGTTTGGGGACCAATTTAGAATGAGATCCATAGTTTGGGGATGAAAATGAAACATTTAAAAGTTTATGAATCAATTTAAAATAAGGGTCATAGCTTGGGGACGTGTGATGCAATTAACTCTTTATATTTTGTTTTCTATAGCTATATTTATCTATATATATGACGAAATTAATACATTATAAGTGGAAAAAATACAAGATTAAAATAAAATTATAACAGTGATATTTTGGGGCAAAGTATGCAAATGATATTAAACTAAGTAAAATGATCATTTTGACCACTGAAATTTTGAAAAGTACAAATTTGTTATTAAATTTATCGAACTATTATAGAATGATCATTATAAATTATAAAATATTGATGATTTTTGATAAGTTTAAGTGACCATTTTGTAATAGTTTGACAATATTTAGTGATTATTTTGTAACAGTTAGATAAATTTAACAGTCATTTAATAATTTTTAAAATTTCAATGGTAAAAAATATATTTTTACTTAGTTTAATGACCATTTGTGTAATTTACTCTATTTATTCAACACTTCACGTGGCTCGATACTATTCCCCATAACAAATACACTCATTTTATAAATCTGGTTCAAAACAAAAGTCCAACAAAAGAGAAGATTGAACCAAAGAAAAAAATCCAAAGAATAAGGAAGATTCTGAGAAAGTTGGTGAATCAACGGTTATGGAGATCGGAGATATCGACGATCTTCCTAAGAACGCCGCCAACTACACCGCGTTGACGCCGTTGTGGTTTCTGGAAAGAGCCGCTACGGTTCATCCGACCAGAAAATTGGTGGTCCATGGATCTCGGACTTACACGTGGCTCCAAACTTACCAGCGCTGCCGTCTCTTGGCGTCAGCTCTCTCTAAACGGTCCGTCGGAGTCGGTAGCACGGTAATCTAAATATTCCCCCGTCGTTTATGTGTTTCTAGTTACGCTTTGCTTGTTGAGTAGAAAATAAAAAACAAAGAAAATGGAATGAAAAAAAGAGAGAACAATTCTGGATTTTTTGTCCGCTTTTTAATTTTTTTTTTGTTGCAATATAGAGAGAATGATGTTTATTAATTTCAAAGTTATATTTATAAATGGTTAAATACTAAGGTCTGTTTTTACCTTTTATATATATATATATATATATATACATATATATATATATATGTTGGATCAGTCAATTTTTTTTTGAATTAAACGAGTTATGATAGATCGAGTTGTTAGAGCTTCTATTCAAATTTAATTGTAAAAATTAATAATATTATTGTACTAATTGATTTAATTTAAAGGACTAAACATATACCGCATATATATATTTTCTCATACCCATAGGCGGAGCCACCCATTAAGCATGGGTGTCAAATGACACCTCATAAATATTGGAGAATTTTTTTTTATAAATTTAATATTTAAAAATAAAATTAGTACAACTTTAAATAAATATTGACATCTCTTACAAAGAAAAATCACACACCTTAATCCATTGTTTGTTCTAATCTAATAAAAAAATTTATTCATAAAAAATTTAAATTATGACACCACAAACTAAAATTTTTGCCTCCGTCCCTGCTAATACCTGATATACATGCATCGGGTAAAGCTGATAACACGACTTAAACTTGAAAATCGATCTAGATATTACTAGAATTTTTAGTTATTCAATTTCTATTTTATAATTCAAATTTTATATTCAAGTCTAATCGATAAATTTGGGTTTTAGAATTTAGTGTTAGTCGAGTTTTGTTCATCCCTAAATACATATATATGTTTTGTCCATATAAATTGTATGTTTATGATCTGGTTTCTAAAAAAAGATGGATTTGTGTACTTCAGTCAATATTTGGTAATGGTGTCGCAATTGTCAATTGTATTACTCGTATTAGAAAAACTCTGGAAATGATTAGCTTTTAAGAACAAGTAGTTATATTACCGAGAATGGTTACGGAGTTTCAGATATGTTCGATACGAATATGTTGAATCATTTATTTTTAAGGTTTTCGTATATTTGGAGGATCATATACTTTAAGAACATAAAAAGGGCTGTTTAACATCTATAGGTTGATCATGAAGTGTGTTTTTCTGAAAGTTTAGTGATTCAATTGCTCTTAATTCTTGTTGTATTTTGAACCATTGGCAGGTAGCCGTGATTGCACCAAATATCCCTGCAACCTACGAAGCTCATTTCGGCATCCCCATGTGTGGTGCTGTAATAAACCCGGTCAATATTCGCCTAAATGCTTCAACAATTACTTTCCTCTTGGGTCATTCACAGTCTGCCATTGTCATTGTGGACCAAGAGTTCTTCACTTTGGCAGAGGATTCTTTGAAAATCATGAAGGAAAAGAGCCAAGGCCATTTCAAGCCTCCCCTTCTGGTTGTCGTCGCGGATGAAGCCTGTGATCCGGAAGCACTCGGGTATGCTTTGCGACAAGGAGCCATCGAGTACGAGAAGTTCTTAGAGAGTGGTGACCCTGAATTCGCTTGGAAACCTCCCGAGGACGAGTGGCAAAGTATAGCTTTGGGGTATACTTCGGGCACAACCGCCAGCCCGAAAGGGGTTGTTTTACATCACCGAGGGGCGTATTTAATGTCTTTGGGTAATCCTCTTGTATGGGGAATGAATGGAAAAGCTGTATACTTGTGGACTCTCCCTATGTTCCATTGCAATGGTTGGTGTTTCACTTGAGCACTTGCAGCTCTTTGTGGAACAAACATGTCTTCGACAGGTAATTTCGATGCACTATAGTTTCTTTACTCAGATGTAAGTGTCGGAGTCCGGAATATATCGGACATAGGTATCCCTTTCTAAATGTGTCGGACACTGGTGTTAAATACGGGTACTGCTTTGTATCTGCAGGTAACAGCAAAGGGAGTCTATTCGGCTATAGCAAAGGACGGCGTGACTCAATTCTGTGCTGCACCTGTAGTGCTCAATACCATAGTTAATGCTCCACCTGAGGACACAATTCTGCCCCTCCCCCATGTTGTTCAAGTAATGACAGCCAGTGCTGCCCCGCCTCCTGCTGTTCTCTTTGAAAAGGCTTCCGAGTCACCCACACTTATGGTCTCTCAGAAACGTATAGTCCTTCTACGATTTGTGCATGGAAGCCTGAGTGGGACTCGCTCCCGACTGAAACACAGGCTCGTCTAAATGCACGTCAAGGTGTTCGATACACCACTTTAAAACGCTAGACGTCATTGATACCAAAACTGGTGATACCGTCCCCTCTGATGGAAAAACTATTGGAGAAATAGTGATGTGCGGCAATGTCGTGATGAAGGGTTACTTAAAGAACCCCAAAGCGAATAAGGAAACGTTCGCAGATGGCTGGTTTCACTCCTGGGATCTCGGTGTGAAGCATCAAGACGGGTACATCAAAATAAAAGATAGATCAAAGGACATCATCATATCTGGAGGTGAAAACATCAGTAGTGTTGAGGTAGAAAATAGTCTATACTTACACCCTGTGGTGTTGGAGGCATCCGTGGTGGCCAGGGCAGATGAAACGTGGGGAGAGTCGCCTTGCACTTTCGTGACTTTGAAGCCGGAGTTCAACAAATCGGACGAGCAGCGGTTAGCAGAGTACATAATGAAGTTTTGCAAGTCCAAGATGCCTGCTTACTGGGTTCCGAAATCGGTGGTGTTTGGTCCATTGCCGAAGACAGCTACAGGTAAGATCCAAAAGCATGTGTTGAGAGCTAAGGCAAAACAACTGGGACCTGTCAAGAGGAGTAAGTTGTAACTTTGATAGTATATTTATACCAGTTTCGATACACTAATGATTCATAATGGATGGTTTTTGATATATTTGTGTATCGTTACGAGTTTGAGTTACTTTTTCATGTTATGTTTTAATTATTTTTTAATATTACGCTAATGTCATGTAATTGTACCCTGTTTAAAGTTATTGTCTTATTATAATCGAAATTCATACGATTGCATGGGTGGTCAGATGAAACTCCAAAATTTTTTAGACAATTTTTTTTATATATAATTTATATATATGAATTTTAAATAAATAAATAACACTTATTTATAAATAATTGACAACCCTTAAATATAACTTAAAAATGATACCTTTAAATATTTTTTTAGCTCCGCCCTTGTATGATTGTGCTCTTTGTAAAAGCTTAGAGCTAAAAGCACGATAGATTGGCGGGGTGTTGGGACAGTTATATCTAAAAATTTTAAATTTTTTATAGTTTAAATAATTTTTTGTATGAACAAGTATTACCTTATAATCACATTTAAAACTACTCAAAAAATATTTTCTTTGTATTTTTTATTATAAATCTAATTTCGTACATCTTAAAATTTTGTAATTTCGCACCATTTATATTTTTAATATAATATCATAATAGTTTGTACTTCTTACAAAAAAATCTTGTACGCAACCCTGGTTAAAGAGGATCTAAATAATATATTATCATGTCGGGGACATTAATCCCACATCGAAAAAAATAGAAGTCTTGGGTGCTGAGATATTTGATTTTTATATAACTTAAATGAAAAATATTTTTGGACTTAAATTAATTTGTAAAAATATTTCAAAAGTTCATTAACTTTAAAAATATCTTTGAAATTTTTAAAGAGTTTTTGACTTGTTTAAATGCTTTTAAAATAACCCAAAAGTCAAATACAGTCTCTGTGTACCAATACAGTCATTCGTGTATCGATACCCAGGCAACTGTACCGATACCCTTAGTGTCGGTACCCAGTTAGCCGTAATGGTACCCATCTTACCCGTACCGATACTCCTATTTGTTTCCCCAAACCAAAATTCAGTAGCCAAACAAAGTATCAATACGACTTCAGTCGTACCGATACATAAGAGGATATACCGATACACATGTATAGTGTATCGATACACTAGGGGACGTACCGATACACTTGTATAGTGTACCGATACCCAGTGTAAAATTGCCCAATGCTCTTTCTATTTTGAGGCAAGTACCGATACCCAAAGCCTGTGTACTGATACCGACTTGTCTAGACAGCATTTAATGCTGGAAATAACATCCCAACAACTAGTAACGGTCAAAAACTCTTTAGAGGGTTTAAAAGACCTTACCAAGCATCCATGGAACAACAAGAAACCAACTACCAACATTCAATGATAGAGAAAGTATTTTAGTGCTCAATTTTGTCATATTTCTTTGTAGAACACACTTGTTGTAACACCCTCAACGTATATTCGATGATTAAATACACATTGAAGATATTACTAAACTATTTAACTGATTTCCTGACTTGAAATTTTTTTAAAAACATTTAACATAAAAACTAGTTTATAAAATAACCATTTCTCAACTTTCGGAGTATTCATAGCCTATTCGCATATTACTAGTTTTGACCCTGAATTGGTTTATAAAACATATTAATCAGTTATTAAAATAAGTATGTAACTCAGGGTGAAAACTAGGTATACTGCCTAAGCCCTTTCTTGAATTTCAAATCGTTACGTGATATACGATAATTAAAAATTTTACGTTTAAAACAACCAACGAATAAATTGATACATGCCCACTAGAGAATATCATAAATTAGAATGTCTTACTAATGTTTGGCAGATTGCAGCTTGATTAACATGCTTGACTCATCTTCCAGTAAGTTTCCCATAACCTACGTGTGAAACAGCACACGCTAAGTAATCACTTAGTGAGGCAACTATAATTTAAAATAAATCGTTTCAAAGTATAGAATCATATAAAATAGACTTATCAAGTCATTCCTCTGTCATATAACAGTGCAATACATTTCCTGCAAAATGGCAAGTGATTCCAGTACAACTTATATCATATCATAAAACAAGTATAAATATCATGTTTTCAGTATTTATCAGTCATCATGTAATCATTTGCAATATAACCTTCCTTTAGAGTTAGCCCAAAGTATATAATATGAGATCAAGGTACGTGAGTCATCTTGATAAAAACACCATAGTGTCTAACATAACGTAAACATGAGTACGTACTCGAGGACGCTCTTTGCTCTACATGAAAGCACCTCGTTAGTGCCATTAGCACTATGGGTTTGGATCCCCTGGGTGCACACCAAGGGCTTGGGTCCCCAAGGTGGAAGTGACACCGTAGTGCCTAACTTGAACATGACAGATGAGTACGTATTCGAGGACGCTCTTTGCTCCTCATTAAAGCACCTCGTTAGTGCCATTAGCACTATGGGCTTGGATCCCCAGGGTGCAACACCAAGGGCTTGGGTCCCCAAGGTGTATGTGACACCGTAGTAGTCACAAAACATGAAACATAACATAACTTGCATGATGTTGTTGCTAATGACTCTATGGATATCCAACTATACCATGAACTCTCATATCATAATACTTGGGCATTTCATTTCATTATCAATCAATCATTATCATTTATGTAAATGAGCAATTCACATCCCATATTTCATCATAATTTTTCATATGTTCTTGCCATTACTGTATTATGCATCAATGTAAATCATATAGTCGATATTAGGTAGTTCATACCCAATATCTAAAATCTGATTTATCTTAGATAAATCTTTATGCCATATCAATGTATCACATATGACATTTAATATTTTATGCCATTTGCATAACTTTGATCAACATACTTTTTCATTAATATCAAGGTTGACTCATCGCAAGTCTTCCTCATATCATATATATAAAATAGGTAAAGATGCACTCACCTGTAGCGATACAAAAGTAGCCTCACTAAGTTTATTCGGTAAACTTTTCTTTTCCTCTAATACTTGTGTCTCCCTCAGTCTCATTCGGAACTGTAGAAGACCAATCGAATATATATACATTACCATTCTTTTGTTAGACTCAAATCTAACATTGCTAACTTAATTTACAAAACACAATTATTCGAATATAAAATATTTTTGAAAATTTCCCCTAATTTCCATGTGATTGCCGATTTGGTCCTAAGGTCCTTAGTGACCATTTTGCACATCAACCAATTGTTCAAGCTCAAATTAGAACAATTCCATTACTACTTGTTCACTTTGGATTTTATCCCTTCAAGCTTCAAACATTACTAAAGTGGTACTTTAGTCACTAACTTCACAAAAGTACTTGAATTCATTCATTAGCTAACTAATCTAACATTTCTAAAATTCTACCAACTTTCCCTTTAATTTAAAGTATTGACCGAATTGGTCCCTTACAAACGATTTCCATTTCCGAAATGGTCCTTCACCATTTCTTTTCTTGTATTTTCAATCATTCACTTCAAAATCAACATCTAAATCACTCAAATAAAATTTTCCAACATAGTACTCTTCAAATACATAACTGTCATATTTCAACCCTTTGCTCTCTAATTTATCGAAATAGTCACTAATTTACAATTCAAGGATTCTAGCTTTAAAACTTTGGAAATAGGCCCCCAATCATCAACTTTACATCATAATCATCACTTAACATAAAAAATCAGAATTTGTCATCTTCTTATACACCATTGCTGAATTGATTATCCATTTTTGACAAATTGTCAAAATGGTCACTAGCTCGAATAATAATCAGTTTAGCATTCTAACTTCATTTTCATGCCTCAAACATCATTAACAACATAAATACATTTCAAATTCTAAAAATTAGAATTAAAACCCTAACTTTAACACCTTGCTGAATTAGTCATTTAGGGTTTAAATTTAAGGTTTTGATTCCAAACAACAAATCAAGCTTGCAAGATTACTACCTTATCATCACAAACCGTAATTTAAGGTTGGGTCCCTAAACCCTAATCTTATTTAAGGTTTCTGAATTGTTTAGGGTTTAAATCACAACTCAAAAACATGAATCCAACATCATTTTTGCTTGATTTTAACATAAAATCAAACATAGATTCATAAAATCATAAAACCCCCAATTTGAACATAAACCCTAATTTCTCTCTCGTATCAAATCTCATCAATCAAGAATGAAATCAATGAATAATTTACATCAATAGATAGAGATCGAAGAGAAGAACACCTTTGTAGTTCGGAAGATTACCTTAAAACCGAGATTCGGGGCTTAAATCGAGCTTCGAAAATTTCCTTCTTCTTTCTCCTCTTTCTCCATGGTTTTGGAGATGAAATTTCATTGATAAATATTCATATTTAATATATATATATATATATATATGCCACATGTATAATTAAAAATGAATTTAAAATTCATTTTATTCCAATTTACCAAAATATCCCCCAAACTGAATTCATATTTACTAGTTTGCCATATTGTAACATTCCAAATAGACTTAGTTGGATCCCAACCAGACACTATTCATCCACTAAAAAGATCTCAAAATTCCTTTCATGTCCTTTTTGGGTGAAAAGACCAAAATGCCCTTTACTGATCAACTTATTCACAAAATTTCCATTCCATGTCATTTCAATCGATTTAAATTTTCCCAATCTTTTTAACATCCAAATATTCATAAATGATATTTTATTGCTCTTCTAAGGTCCATGGAACTATATTTGAAATTTTAGCTCGATCAGATTTACCGATAATTATCGATAATTTTATCGGTTACTAAATAAATTCCTTAATCAAAATAAATCATAGGATTCATCCTGAATCTAACTAAAAATATTTCCAAAACTTGGGAATGATTTTTATATCCTTATTCTATCATATAGTAAAATTTTATAAATTTTCAATTCGATTTTGATACCCGAATTCTACTTAAACTTTGATTGCTATTTCCCAATAATCAAAATATCGGATCAAACCAGTTATCCCACATTCTATCCACACCCTAAGGTGCTCTATCTGTTTATGAAATAAAAACACCTAACTTTTGGAAATTTACAACTTTAGTCCTTCAACTTTTCATATTTAGTCTTGTACCACACAAATTTTGACTGCTTATCATTTTGGTCACTAAATTATAAACTTCAATTCCCATTTCAAATTTTCCTCAGATTTCAACCAAACTTTGCAAGTACCCTAATTAGCTTACTCTCTATCATCTGATGCTTTTAAATCTCAGAAATTCCTTTTCCATAACCCATAATCAAAGAAATCCTAACTTTTGCATTTTTATCATTTTAGTCACTAAGATAGCTTTTAAGCTATTATCTTAGTACTAAATGATCCTTAATCAACTTAGTAAAATTCGGGGTATTACACTTGTGAGCTTAATTGTTATATTTGCTCAAGTGTTAGGTTTTTGGTGAGTGTAACCCCCTCGACCCGGCCTAGTCGCAAGACTGAACCGAACAAGCTACATTAGGTTTACCGAAGTAAACCAGAAAGAATAAACCTAAGACACGTCTATTTTTTCCTTTTATCTTATCTAGATGCATTTATACTTTCCTACATGGTCATATTGTACATAGGCGAGCACTCAACTCAATCGAGCATCATAACGATATCCAATTGGCCACAAACACAAGTTAGGGACCAAAACATAATTTTAGCAAAATAAAAGGGCTTTTCCACTTTTTAAGTTACCAACCTTTAATTAGGTTCATTTCATGCTTGTATGTCAAATATCAGCCTCAAACGATCATCCATGCTTAAATAATTGACAAAGCAAGATTCAGGGACTAAAACGAAAGAAAACATAACTTCACTAAGACCATTAACCAACTTAACTACCACGGGTATCGATACGCTCACTTGGGTATCGGTATGCCCTTTCTATTTCGAATTCCAAAAATTCCAGTAGCCAACTTTCGTACCGGTACGACCCTGCGTACCGATACGCCTTACCAAAACCAAAGGCCCGTACCGATCCTCAAACCCGTGTACCGAACCCCCAAGCCAAACTCAGCCTTCCCGTACCGATATGCAAACCCGTGTATCGGTACGCTACTCTAAAGATACATTACCGTATCGCAACGCCTAGCCTGCGTACTGGTACCACAAGCCCGAAATGGCTTCTTGTACAGATACATGAACACGCGTACCGATATGCCTGGACCTGAATGGTCACAAATGACTGATTTAACAAGCTTATTTCAAAACTAAACCATTATATCATGCCACAAGCTATCATACAACACTACCTAGATGCAATAGCAACCTAAACATAATAAGCTCAGCAACCAATTGACATTCATGCATCCCATGATATTCTAAAGGCATGCTTCCTAAAAACACTTTGCCAAACATCCCAAACTACACAAATAAGCCATTCTCAACATAAGCATCATAACAACACAACCCACGCCGCATAATAAACGTGCTCAAACCATCTCAACAAGGTAATCATCAAGGAAGCTCTAGAGGCATACCTAAGCCACCAATCATCTATAACTACAAACAAGTATTAACATCAAGCTCAACAACATCAACCATCCACAAAATCCAGCATAGAAACATACTCAAAATCCATAAGAAAACAGAGTTACAACTCTAAAAAACCTTGGCGAACATATTGCCTTATTAATCGGAAACATAAACCGAGTTCATACTTAAAAATAGTTTATCCCTTGGATCCTTGCAAACCCTGCCTTTGTAGTCTGTACTTTACTGCTCTGCATCATTAGGAAAAAGAGGGCGTAAGCACATATGCTTAGTGATGAGGCTCATAAACAATGATGCATTAAAATTCATTTAAAAACCACATGCTTGCTTTTCCCAATGCATGCTTACTATCAAAGCATTTTCTCATGATTCCAACCGAATCAAAATATAATATTCTCTATATAACACCATAAACATTTCATGCTTAAATCCCAAAACATTTTAATCAAACCATGCTTAAATCCCAAAGCATTTCATACAAGATTCTACACATGACCATTCTCATATATTAACATTATAGTGACCCAGATAGACTACCTCTATCCTATACACATATCGGATACACGAATCTCTCATACCATGCCTAGTTACACCGCATGATATCCCAAACCTTGCCTAGTTAAACCGCAAGATTTGACACCATCGCCAAGTTAAACCGCGAGATCTCACCCTTACCTAGTTAAACCGCAAGTATACCGACCTTGCCTAGTTAATCCGCAAGATCACCATTAATTTGGGTTGCCTAGTTAAACCATAAATCCTTAAATGAGGTTCTCAACAGTCCGAGTGGCTTAGTTACACCGCCATTGTAACACCCCAATTTCGTCCCGGATCCGGAGTATCACTTTCGGGTCACCTAAAATCGACCCATCAAAATTTCTCGTTTAAAACCACAAGTTGGGAATTCTCGAAATAATCCATTACCGTAAAATCCACGTAGATAATGATATTAAAAGGGGTTTACAAAACATGAGTTCCAATTAAAATACTCTGTTTGACCAAATACAGTAAATCAGAATAAAATACAAACTCGACTATGGTAAGGTCCTATGAATACAACCAGTCCAAACTAAGCATCAAGTACTGTACTCTGAGATTTGCTCGATGCTGGAAAATCCTCCTCGATGTGCTCCTCCAAACGCAACTTGTCAACCTACGCACGGAAGAAACCACAATTCCGCACGCTGAGCTAACAAAGCTCAGTGGTACATTTCTACTCTACTGCAATTCATGAATACCATAAAACAAGTATGCATGATAATATATTCAAGAGTGAACAGAATGGCTTCTCCACATCTAAGGATCATCTTCTTGCCTATCCTAGCTAGAGCTTACCACTGTCTCAAGATTCTACTATTATGTAAGAAGTCTACCAAGCCATCACAGGCTTACCGTGCACGAGGTCCTACCGACCACTGAATTACGTCCCATACCCTGATCACATAGCCCAAAGGTTATCTAGCCTATACCCGAGATCACAAAGCCCATCGAATTACATCTCATACCCTGATCACAAAGCCCAAGGGTAATATAACATGTACCCGAGATCACATAGCCCATCGAGTAACAACCCTACCCTGATCACATTGCCCAAGAGCAACTAGTCAACATTGTTTATCCATACAACAACGTAAATAACATACATTCTCTAATGGCCAACGAAGCCCTACTACTTTTCCCGTGCTCACACAGCCATCGGTTTACCCGTGATCATATAGCCGTCAGGTAAGGATCATATCCGGATCACTATAGCCACAGATACGCCCTAGACATACTTGGATCACAATAGCCACAAGCAGTCTTATCCTGCGATCACATAGCGAACATGATTACTCGAGATCACATAGCCTATTTACTCGAGATCACATTGCCCTTCGAGTTGTATTTCCATATCCTGATCACATAGCCCAAGGATAGGTTTCGGACCGCATCTAGATCACATAGCTCGTGGATACGTCGGATGTACTCGATCACATATCCTGGAGTACTCATCCCCTTATTTAAGTGCCCTTGCACTGACTCTAGGACATCCAGATTCCTAACCAAGACTCATACGATACCACATGCTCCCCCGAGCATCAATATATCTCACCGAGAGGTAAAGGCATCCAGCCAACCATTACCAATGTCCCAAGGAATGACTCGTTTGTTACATTATTTATTATATGCCTTTAGGATTCATTTACGCCTTTCTCGTTAGATTATTTCATTACTCACGACAACCAGCCTACATGGGTGTCCCTTCAGCACACAGCAAGGACCCCAAGCTACCTCGTAGCAATAACTGATCCACCACGGACCCCTATAGATTACCAAACCAAGCAACTTATCTAATTGTTACTAAGCCATTAGCCCTTAATCCACATACGGGTTGCTAACCTCGATTTCTTAGTTTTAGAGTTTGTTTTATACCTTTAGGGACCTATCGGATCCTTTACCACGAATTATAGAACCCCCGAACGTAAACTAAACTTTCTTTGGCAGATTGTCCAACAAGTATCGGTACTCCAAGGTGAGTATCGGTACCGTCCTCCTAGTATCGATACTCCCCCATGAGTACTGATACCCTAACTAGGTTCGATAGAGTTAGACCATAAGCCGTACCGATACGCTCTTACCCCGTATCGGTACTCAGAATCGGTACTAGGATTGCCTCGTACCGATCCAAGCCCGTACCTGTACTTCACCCTTCGCGTACCAGTATGTTAAGCCTCTCATAGGCAATCAACATCACATACCGGTACTCCCTAATGGGTACCGATACCCCTACTAGATTCGAAGGAGTTCATCCTAAAGACGTACCGATACGCTACGTACCGTACCGGTACTCAAAGTCTTTCTAGGAAATGTAATAGTGCGTACTGATACGCCCCTTGCGTACCGATAAGCCTAAGCGCTACTGGATTTCCATTTGAGTGAGGGGTACCGATACACGGGGAGGCGTAACGGTACACCCCTCACAAACCGTCCCTCAATATACAAAGGAGTACCGCTCGAGCCCATATTTCGAAACCTGGAGCTCGGGATTACACCAATCCCACCCTTAACCCCTATGAATAAGTCTCAAATCTTTCCTACAAGTTATTTGGAGTATATTAGGTGATTTCCTACCAGTTTTACCCATTATCAACTCCCAAAACGTGATTTACCATTAGAGGGTTTAAAGCTCAAGAACCCTAACTAAGCAACCTATAAACATAAAACCAAGCAAGGCAATCATCTTATGAGGCTCATGAAACGTAGGAGTCAGAGATGTACTGATCTTTAGCAAGAATTCACGAACTAAGGCAGCAACCAAGCTTCTTCCACCTCTTCTTCCTTGCTCCAAGCTTCAAACCCAACTTCCACCAAACTAGAAGATATTTACCTTGAATGATAGATCCTTGCTTGCTGATAAAATCTCCCTTGATCACCAATCCGAGATTCACACTCTTCAACCTCAAGCATTCATCTTTTCTTTTGGTTCTTGGGTAAGAGAAATGAGAAGGTTTGTGGGAGAGGAGGACAAGGGAGCCAAGGTGATATCATCACCTCCTTTTTCTGCAGAAAATGTTAAGGCTCTACTAGCCTTTGTCCCCCATTTATGGTTTTACCATAATACCCTTCCTCAAAACCCAACATAAGCCAAGCCCAAACCACCAAGCAAGCCCAATAACACATGGAGGCCCATAATGGCCCAATATCTCAGCCCGACGTATTGGTCCAAGACCCGGGTCAACTTCCATTGTTGACTCGAGAAATTTGGGTCGTTACAATTCTCCCCTCCTTTAAGAAATTTCGTCCTCAAAATTTAAACGGATGAAAGAGAGATGTAACCTGAACAGATCTAACCACCTCGCCATTCAAACAAGATCACCTTGATTAGGGAGAGTTCTCCCTCAATCTACCTTAAACAGAACCATATCATAAGCCACTCGCTCTCAACACTTCTCTTGAGGTTTCCAACGGCTCTTTTTCAGCAACCAACGACACTTATGACAAACCATTAAACATGGCAACATAACCAACCTCGAGCCACGCTGCTCAAACATCAACTTTAAGGACTCACCCCTAAAGGATTCTATCTTGGTTAACCAATCCTTTCTACTAGCATTCGTCAACCAAAACCTAACTTGGGCTTTATCTACGTCTAAAACGTTGCACCACACACACAAACCATCGTCAGGAACGCGCCATGTCCAACAACCATATCCAGTCAAATCCTTAAAGGACAAGCAAAACCCTCACAACCGATCATTATCACCAATCCACCTTGAACTGACAGCTCTTTTCCCCAGACTGGACCCACAAAGCCTAAACTTAACCTTTTTTTTAACTCGCTTTGACACGATCGAAAATCACTTTTGATTTCAACCACTTGGTTCCGAGCAAAGACCACCGTCACCTAGGAACTCACACAAGTAACCCAAAACTTAGCCATTCTACTTCCAAGGTCTAAGCATCTTCTTCCTCACCCTGGCTTCGGTCCTAATCATCAGACGTGAAAAGCCATTGGGACTATTCTCAAGGATTGCCAACTGGTTCGTCTAAAAATATTTCTTTGCAAAGTAACCACTCGGTTACCCTTGACACAACTACTGATCCATATTTTCCCTGCTCTAATCTAATAACTTTCATACTGTTTGCCTTAACCGACAACAATTTTGATCGACTCCGTTGGGGAATCTTCCAACCCCACAAAATCTAGCTCAACAGGTGTACCAGCCAAACAACTATTCTCGCGATTCTCCCTTAGGACCTCAACCATGATCATCCGACTTTTATTTACTTTTTTAACGGTACCTTTACTCCGACAAACAACACGCGAAGCTCTCACATTCTATGGCCAAAACAAGGTCGCCGATCTCACAAACCCGTCATCATTCTTCCACCATTGTACTACAGCTCAACACATCTAAGGCCACCATACAATATACTTACATGCAGCCATGATCTCGGCAAAGCACTTTGCATCGACACCCAGTTGGTTGCTGGCACAAGTGTGCCTCCAACAAGAGTCCGTTAAGTACCACGCCACGAAGCAATGGACACTCACAACGAACCCAGCCTTACCTTTATCACGGTTATAAACCACAATCAACCGATAAGATTGCTCACTCACCAAGGGTACCTCCATACCCTCAAAACACCCATAACACTAAGACTAGGAACTCTTAACCCTCATGTCTACAACGCAAGCTAAAAACACCTTGCAACCTATAGAACCTTCCTTGAGCTAGCACTACGGAGCACAACATCTACCCTAGAGAGGTTAAGATCCTATACAACCAACACTTACAACTAGATTCAAGCAAACTAAACTTCACCGCTTCTCACACGCAACCTACGGCGCACTTGCTCTCTCAACAACCATCTATGATAAAACCTTATCTAGCAAAGGATGTAATTCTATTTACCGCCTAAAGCAATAACAAACCCAAGATTTACCGGGATGCATATCACAAGAACCGGCCTATTACACAACTGAAGAGCTAAACGACTAACACAACAGCTAAAACCAACACAAACTTATTTACCAGTCATATCCTCGGTCGCAACGCTTTCAACTCCAATCTGAGCTGCAGACTGCCTCGTAACGCCTCGCGCGCCTACCTGGCGGTGGATCTCACAGGACCTCTACCTCGATAGCTTGATGGTGCCCTAGCTCCGCTTCTAGCAAAACTCTGATCAAGTCGGGGAGCAGCCAACCTCTAAGACTGAATCGATGAGTCCTCATCTATGACTGTGCAATCCTTTGCCATATGCCCTGGTGCTCGGCATGGATAACAAAACCTCTGAAGCAAAAAGCATAATTCATGGTGATGTTGGCCACAATGCTTGCACGCCGGTGGTAGTGATGCTCTAATAGAACCATCAACACTCCCTTTTGGCGTAGAAAACAAAGAACCTCTATGAACCCTCAATCTAGATCCTAAGCCGACTCTCGGTGATTGGTCTGAAAAAGCTCTCTTCGAACTCCTCGAAGCATAAAACCTCTCATGTAGAGAGGGATGATGATTCATGATATCCGGGGTCTTCGTATCACAACCTCTAGAATCCTCGAACTGATTAGATGCTAAACTCTGAAGCCGCTCAAGTTCCTTCGCACTATTGGCCAACTCAGAGAATGTCCTAAGCGGACTCGCTGTCACTTGCAACTGAAGATCAACATTCAAGCCTTGTCTGAACCTCTTACACCTTAACTCTTCTGTGGCAACCAACTTTAGGGCATAACGGCTCAAACGCAAAAACTCTTGCTCATAAACAAACACCGTTCGATCCCCCTGAACCAAATACAGAAACTGGTCCCTCATCTCATCTATTTGTACCTCACTGATGTACTTCTTTCGAAACTCATCCACAAAGATGTCCCATGTCGGGAGCGTAGCTTTAGACCCAACTCTACGGTCTCCCACCACTCGTGTGCATTGCCCTTCAAAAGGGAAACAATGTAATCAAGATCATCTTTCGGGCTTTCCTTTACCTGTCTCAAGATTCTCTATGTGCCGCGCAACCACTGGTCAGCCTTGATCGAGTCATCCTCACCCAAGCCTTCCAAACTCTTAGGTCCAAAACGATGAAGCCTCTCTACAGGGGTCTTGCGAGGTGTCTCAGATTGCCTTAGGATAGCTTGTTCCACACGCAAAAGGGTAGAGGTTAGGTCGCGGAAGTGACTTGCCTCTCCACTACCGGTTCTACCTTCCATCAATCATTTTTCTGAAACATAACAAAAAAAGTGGCACATCAGGATCCCCAATCTTATAAAGTACACTTAAATTTAGGGACTTGTATTCACTAGACACCTTACCACGACCTCTACAACACCCGGGGTTTTCTAGAATCGATTAAACCTAGGCTCTGATACCAAATTGTAATGCCCGATTCTGTCCCAGATCCGGAGCATCACTTTTGGGTCACCCAAAATCGACCTATCAAAATTTCTCATTTAAAACCACAAGTTAGTAATTCTCAAAATAATCCATTACCGTAAAATCTACGTAGATAATGATATTAAAAGGGGTTTACAAAACAAAAGTTCCAATTAAAATGCTCCGTTTGACCAAATACAGTAAATCAGAATAGAATACAGACTCAACTGTAGTAAGGTCCTATGGATACAACCAGTCCAAACTAAACATCAAGTATTGTACTCTAAGATTGGCTCGATGCTGGAAAATCCTCCTCGATATACTCTTCCAAACGTAATCTGTCAACCTACGCATGGAAGAAACACAATTCTGCACGCTGAGCTAACAAAGCTCAGTGGTACATTTCTACTCTACCGCAATTCATGAATATCATAAAACAAGCATGCATGATAATATATTAAAGAGTGCACAGAAAGGCTTCTACACATCTAAGGATCATCTTCTAGCCTATCCTAGCTAGAGCTTACCACTATCTCAAGATACCACTATTATGTAAGAAGTCTACCAAGCCATCCCAGGCTTACCGTGCACGAGGTCCCACCGACCACTGAATTACGTCCCATACCCTGATCACATAGCCCAAGAGTTATCTAGCCTATACCCGAGATCACAAAACCCACTGAGTTACATCTCATACCCTGATCACAAAGCCCAAGGGTAATACAACCCGTACCCGAGATCACATAGCCCATCGAGTAACAACCCTACCCTGATCACATAGCCCAAGGGTAATTAGTCAACATCGTTTATCCATACAACAACGTAAATAACATACATTCCCTAATGGCCAAAGAAGCCCTACTATTTTTCCCGTGCTCATCCAGCCGTCGATTTACCTGTTATCACATAGCCGTCGGGTAAGGATCATATATGGATCACTATAGCCACAGATATGTCCTAGACATACTTGGATCAGAATAGCCAGAAGCAGTCTTATCATGCGATCACATAGCCGAACAGGATTACTCGATATCACATAGCCCACTGAGTTAATCGAGATCACATAGCCCTTCGAGTTGTATTTCCATATCCTAATCACATAGCCCAATGATAGGTTTCGGACCACATCCAGATTACATAGCCTATGGATACGTCGGATGTACTCGATCACATAGCCCGGAGCACCTATCCCCTTATTTAAGTGCCCTTGCACTAACTCTAGGACATCCAGATTCCTAACCAAGACTCATACGATACCATATGCTCCCCCGAGCATCAATATATCTCACTGAGAGATAAAGACGTCCAGCCAACCATTACCAATGCCCCAAGGCATGATTCGTTTGTTACACTATTTATTATATGCCTTTAGGATTCATTTACGTCTTTCTCGTTAGATTATCTCATTAGTCACGGCAACCAACCTACATGGGTGTCCCTTCAGCACACATCAAGGACTCCAAGCTACCTCTTAGCAATAACTGATCCACCACGAACCCTTATGGATTACCAAACCAAGCAACTTATCCAACTGTTGCTAAGCCATTAGGCCTTAATCCACATACGGGTTGTTAACCTCGATTTCTTAGTTTTAGAGTTTGTTTTATACCTTTAAGGACCTACCGGATCCTTTACCACGAATTATAAAACTCCCAAACGCGAACTCAACTTTATTTGGCAGATTGCCTAGCAAGTATTGATACTCTAAGGTGAGTATCGGTACAGCCCTCCTAGTATCGATATTCCCCCATGAGTACCGATACACTAACTAGGTTGGATAGAGTTAGACCACAAGCTGTATCGATACGCTCTTACCCCGTCTCGATACTCAGCATCGGTACTGGTATCGCCCCGTACCGATCCAAGCCCGTACCGATCCAAGCCCGTACCGGTACTCCACCATTCGCGTACCGGTACGCTAAGCCTCTTCTAGGCAATCAACATCGCGTACCGGTACTCCTCAATGGGTACCGGTACCCCTACTAGATTCGAAAGAGTTCATCCTAAGGACGTACTGATACGCTACGTAACGTACCGGTACTCGAAGCCTTTCCAGGCAATGTAACAATGTGTACCGATACGCCCCTTGAGTACCGATACGCTTAAGCACTACTGGATTTCCATTTGTGTGAGGGGTACCGATACACGGGGAGGCATACCGGTACACCCCTCACAAATCGTCCCTTAATATACAAAGGAGTATCGGTACGCAGCCACCCCGTACCGGTACACGAGCCCAGATTTTAAAACTTGGAGCTCGGGATTACACCAATCCTACCCTTAACCCCTATGAATAAGTCTCAAATCTTTCCTACAAGTTATTTGGAGTATATTAGGTGATTTCCTACCAGTTTTACCCATTATCAACTCCCAAAACGTGATTTACCATTAGAGGGGTTTAAAGCTCAAAAACCCTAACTAAGCAACCCATAAACATAAAACCAAGCAAGGCAATCATCTTATGAGGCTCATTAAACGTAGGAGTCAGAGATGTACTAACCTTTAGCAAGAATTCACGAACTAAGGTAGCAACCAATCTTCTTCCACCTCTTCTTCCTTGCTCCAAGCTTCAAACCCAACTTCCACCAAACTAGGAGATATTTACCTTGAAAGATAGATCATTGCTTGCTGATCAAATCTCCCTTGATCACCAATCTGAGATTCACACTCTTTAACCTCAAGCTTTCATCTTTTCTTTTGGTTCTTGGGTAGGAGAAATGAGAGGGTTTTTGGGGGAGGAGGACAATGGAGCCAAGGTGATATCATCACCTCCCTTTTCTGCAGAAAATGTTAAGGCTCTACCAGCCTTTGTCCCTAATTTATGGTTTTACCATAATGACCTTCCTCAAAACCCAACATAAGCTAAGCCCAACAACGCACGGAGGCCCATAATGGCCCAACATCTCAACCCGACGCATTGGTCCAAGACCTGGGTCAACGTCCATTGTTGACTCAAGAATTCCGGGGCGTTACAGCCATACCTCAAGGACCCATGGCCACGATCAATTTTGTTTATATTTTATAGTGCACTTTTAATCCTATGGCATGCCAACTATATCCGATTGTTTTCTCATCTTGTCACATGACCAATATATCATTTACAAAACCATTTACTTATTGCTTTACAATGCTTTTCATAAAACTCTACATATGCAAATCATATTGCCAATGCAATAACACCATTCCCAACCGGAATGAAAACCAATACTCAATAGCAATTAATATACTTTCAAACTCCTGCATATATACTCAAAATCATGCATTACCAGTAAGTAAATCATACCATGTTTATCACCAAAACCTGCAAACAACATGCTCATATCTAAGCTGATATTCAAGAGCAAAATAAGGGAAACTTACTTCCGAGCTTAGGTAAGTATCTCACGCTTACCCTAAACTCCCAACAACCTTTACAAACCTTTGTAAAGCATTAAAACCCAGCTTCCACTCACCGATAAGCCTCGCTTTCCTTGCCAACGAGAAACAAGCTCCCGGCAAGCAACCAAACAACTTCAAACTTTGTCGCCTTGATTATCCCCTGTTTTAAACACATAAAACCAGAGGATAAATGCATTAAAATGCAATCAAACCATTACCTGACAGCAATCTCCCGCAACTCCCAAGTTGCCCCCTCAAAAACCATCTGAAACATACAGAAATCATCCTGAAACGTTTTCGAAACTTAACCCAGCCATAAAACAACCATTCAAGCCATCAAACAACATCTAATAACATCCAAAACCCTTTCCTAACATCATTTTATCTCCAACAAAGATTGAACTCGATTATCACCACAACAACTCAAAACTAGCAACCTAAATAATTAGAGATTCAAGAGTTTCGGGATTCTATTGATAAAAACAACTTATCAACATCAAAACACATCCGAAACTTATATTAAATCAATCTCAATTACTAGAAATCAAATCCACTTCGAAAATCGCCATGTTTCATCAATATTTCCAAAAAATAACTCAATTAAACATGGATAAAACATTAAAATCACATTACAAATTATAAATCAAGGATCAAATATTTAGGAATATCAATAAAGAACCATTTAACAGAGGAGATCACGGATCTTACCCCTGTTATGTGATTTCTCCCTCAATTGGCTTGTTTAAGGCTAAGAAACATAAAATTCCAATAAAATTTTGCAAAACAAAGTTAAGAAATCAAATTAAAATCAATAATCTGAGTGAAAAGAGCTCCTTACCTCTATATTTGATGAAATTCTGAGTGTTTGGAAGAAAAGAAGTTGAGAGGAAAGGTTTAGGAAAAAGTTACGTGAATTTCTTTTAAAAGCTAATAACTAACTTTAGATATTTAATCCTTATTAAAACTCTTTTAAAACACATGTTTAAAATGATTTAATTGAGGGGTGAAACCACCAACAAACACTTGGTAGATTAGCTCCTTAACGATTCTAAAGATTTGACCCTTTTGATTTTAGTCACCTAAAATAGTTTTCCAAAAATCACATTTTGGTCACTAACCCAAAATGTCATATTTCCAAATTCTTTTCCCAAAATTGATTCCACCAAAAATCAATACATATTAAAATATGATTTTCACTATTTTTCCATATTTTTATCTTACCAAAAAATATACGGTCCCGAATCCGACTCAAATCTCTAACTCGATCCACCAGACCGTCTAATAAACCTCAAAACCGCTAGGCCCAAAACCGGGGTGTTACAACTCTCCCACACTTAAGAAATTTCATCCTCGAAATTACCTGGAGGAAACATATGCGAAAATCGCTCCTTCATATCCGTCATGTTTTCCCAAGTAGCTTCCTCAACACCTCGGTGTCGCCACAAGACTTTCACGAGCTCTATCGTCTTACCCCGTAAAACTTTCTTGCTGGTGTCGAGGACCTCCATAGGTTCCTCATCATAGGATAGATTCGGCCTCAACTCCACATTCTCCACCGGTATAACATGCGATGGATCTGATCGATATCTCCTCAACATCGAAACATGGAACACATTATGAATCTTCTCCAACTCGGGAGGCAACCTCAACCGATATGCCACAGGACCCACACGCTCAATAACCTCGTATGGTCCAATGAACCTCGGACTAAGCTTACCCTTACGTCCGAATCTCATCACCTTTTTCTATGGTGACACTTTCAAGAATACGCGATCGCCCACCTCATATTCAACCTTCTTACGCCTCAAATCCGCCTAAGATTTTTGCTGATCCACAGCCGCTTTCAACCGGTTGCATACAAGCTTAACCTTCTCGTCTGTGTCTTTCAACACCTTCGGTAGGGTAACATGATTTTCCCCCACCCTAGCCCAACATAAGGGCATACGACATCTCCGGCCATATAACGCCTCATAAAGAGCCATTTGTATACATGCGTGATAACTGTTGTTGTAAGCAAACTCAACTAAAGGCAAATACTTCTCCAAGGTTCCTTGGAACTCTATAATAAAACATCTCAGCATATCCTCCAAAACCTGGATAACTCGCTCAGACTGCCTATCCGACTGAGGATGATACGCAGTGCTAAAACTCAACCTCGAACCTAAGGCCTAGTGTAAATTCCTCTAAAACCTTGCCGTAAACCTCAGATCCCTATCTGAAACAATGAATTTAGGTACACCATGCAAGCGCACAATCTCCGCTATATACAAATCTGCCAATTTGTCCAAGGTGTACATTGTATGCACTGGCAGAAAATGTGCACGCTTTGTGAGCCGGTCAACAATCACCCAAACGGAATCCTTCTTAGCCGGCGTCAACGGTAACCCTGTTACAAAATCCATGGTGATTCTCTTCCATTTCCACTCCGAAATTTTCAGCGGTTGCAACAACCCGGATGGAAATTGATGTTCAGCCTTAACCCACTGACACACCATGCACTTGGAAACAAACTCAGCCACATCCTTTTTCAACCCAACCCAGTAGTATATCTCTTTCAAATCATGATACATTTTAACACTACCAGGATGCATAGAAAAAGGACTAGAGTGTGCCTCCGACAAGATAGTGTGCCTCAACTCCGGATCATCCGGCATCATTATTCGGCCCTTGAAACAAAATACTCCATCATCATCAAAATGAAATTCTGTCAGATCACCATCTGTTATGTCCTTAACATGCTCAACCAACGAATCATCATATGGTTGCTTAGCTTTAATCAACTGAGATAACGTAGGCTTAACTTGCAACTCAGCCAACAAACCGCCCTCCCGTGTCACACTCAACCATGCAAACATAGCTCGAAGCTCAACCGCAACCTTACGACTTAATGCATCCGCCACTACATTGGCTTTACTAGGATGATACTCAATGGTCAAGTTGTAATCCTTAAGCAACTCTAACCACCTACGTTGCCTAAGATTCAAATCTTTCTGGGACATTAAATACTTCAAGCTCTTGTGATCCGTAAAGATCACGCACTTCTCACCATAGAGGTAATGTCGCCAAAATTTTAAAGCGAAGACCACAACCTCAAGCTCTAAATCATGAGTTGGATAATTGGGCTCATGAACTTTCAACTGCCTCGATGCAAAGGCCACAACATTCTCATCATGCATCAATACACAACCTAAACCAACATACAATGCATCACTATAAACCACAAACTCCTTCCCAGATTCAGGCTGAATCAACACACGAGCATGTGTCAGAACTTCCTTTAACCTCTCAAAACTGTGTTGTTGCTTCTTCGTCCACTCATAAGGAACATTCTTCTGTAACAACTTGGTCAACGGTGTTGCAATACTCGAGAACCCCTCAACAAAACGACGATAATAACCAACTAACCCAAGAAAGCTACGCACATCTGATACAGACTTAGGTGGCTTCCAATTGAGAATAGCCTCAATTTTATGTGGATCAACGCGAATACCCTCCGCAGAAACCACATGACCAATGAATGTCACTTCTTTAAGCCAAAACTCGCACTTGCTCAACTTAGCATACAACTGATTATCCCTCAACACTTGCAACACTATCCGCAAATGCCGAACATGCTATTCCTCATTCCGAGAGTACACGAGAATATCATTTATGAACACCACCATGAACTGATCAAGATACTTATGGAACACTCTATTCATCATGTCTATAAACGCAGCCGGGGTATTTTTCAAACTAAAAGGCATGACCAGAAACTCATAATGCCTATACCTCGTACGGAACGCAGTCTTAAGCATATCCACATCCATAACCTTCAACTGATAATACCCTAATCTTAAATCTATCTTGGAAAACACCGCTGCTCCATGAAACTGATCGAACAAGTCATCAATCCGTGGTAACGAGTACCTGTTCTTTACCGTCAACTTATTCAACTGACGATAATCGATGCACATATGCATCGTACCATCCTTCTTTTTCAAAAAAAGAACAGAAGCACCCCACGGAGAAACACTTGGTCGAATGAACCCATGGTCCAACAACTCCTGAAGCTGTGACTTCAACTCCTTCAATTCTTTCGGTGCCATCCTATAAAGAGTAATGGACACCGGTGTTGTACCCTCATATGTCTCAATACGAAACTCCATCTCCCTATCCGGAGGTAAACCCGACAACTCCTTAGGAAAAACCTCATAAAAGTCGCAAACAGTCCGAATATCTTGCACTCGAACACCCTTGGCTTCTGGATTCATAACAATAGCCAAATAAGCTTGGCAGCCATCAAACATCATCTTCTCCGCTCTAACAGTCGAAACCACATTAGACAGAAACTTAACATTCTTGCCACTCACCACAATCTTATAATCGTCGGCCAACCTCAAGAAAATCCTCTTAGATTCACAATCCACAACTGCTCGGTGCTCACTCAACCAATCCATACCCAAAATGATATCAAAACCATGGAATAGAAATTCCATCAGATCTGCAGCAAACTCATATCCTTGCACCACCAAAGGACAACGTCGATACAATATTCTTGTTGTAACTGTCTCCCCAAAAGAACTCGTGACTAACAAGCCAACATCTAAGATCTCAACAGGAACATTTAGCATAGATGCATGTTCACTCAAGATATATAAATGTGTAGACCCTGAATCAATCAAAGATAACAATGACAATGATTACAAAGTGAAAGTACCTGCGATCACATCTGTGTCATTGTGACCCTCACAGTGAGCAAAGACATGAGTCGGTCCACCACCTTCAGGTCTCACCACTGCAGCATGAGCCATACCTCTCTAATCATCCTCGCGCCTCTGAAAATTACCCCTACCACGACATCAGCCCCTAGCAGGTGCAACAACATGTGTTGGTACATCTCTCGCAGCCCGAGGACAATCACGCTTCAAGTGATCAGATGAACCACAAATCCAACAAGCTCCAGTATTACCCCAGCATATACCCGTGTAGCGCCTACCGCATCGCTCACACTTCAGTGTAACATGAGCTCCTTGAACACCCTGGCCAACTCCACGACCACGCCTATGATATGGCTTATGCCTCTTGTCCCTGAACTTCCTATTCTGCCTCCCAAAATAGCTAGAGTCTGCCACTCTTTTACCCCAGTTCACACTTGTTACCTGAATTGGGGCACCCAAGGACTGCTCGATATCCTTGGCCCGATTGACCAATACATCGAAATCCTTATAATCCGCAGCCAGGAGGAACATCTTAATATCCTTAACAAGACCATAACGAAACATGTCACATATCTGTTGGTCATTTGGAACCAAATCAGGAGCATACTGACTCAACCGTACAAACTTTACCTCGTAATCAGTAATAGATACGTCTCACTGAGATAGCGACATAAGCTCGTGCTCCTTCATATCCAAGTATTGGGTACCAAGATGCTTTCACTTGAAAGCTCTCCGAAAGAACTCTCAAGTAACATTTGCCTCAGGAACAACAACAATTATAGTCACCCACCAATGATATGCATCCCCCTGCAGCAGAGATACAGTGCAACCCAACTTGCGCTCCTGGTTACATCTCATCTGATTCATGATACGAACAGTCTTTTCCTGCCAACCTTCGGCTGCCTCAGGGCTCAAACCTTAAAACTCCTCACCTCTTTAACTTGTCAAACGCTCCAAGGGTAAACCTTGATTTGCCACCACAGCAGGTGCCAGTGCCTATGCCTGCACTCCAACCATCGCTACTTGAAAAGCTCATGTTATCGCTTGAACTAACAGAGTCAAATCACCATATACTGGCACTTGGTAAACCTGGGGTGCTTCACCCACCCCAACTAGAGGAACCACTAGAGGAGGAGGAGGTAAAACATGAGGGAGATTATCCTCTGTCTTATTATTCTACCCAAATCTGGCAATATTAGCCATATATCGCGTCTATCGTCGAGCCATGCTAACAAAAGCATCAAAACACATTAGAGTTAGGCTACCGTCAGGCAAATGATCCAAGTCAGCTTTAAAACACATTTAAAATCCTCGGTAATAGGTAATGTGTTCCCAAACATACCCCAACAGAACACTAAACAATCACCGAACATATACACAATCACCGTGCAGTTCAAACAACATCAACTAACCAAACAATAACATGTCAACCTTTTATAAACCTGGCTCTGATACCAATAAATGTAACACCCTTGGCCCGGCCTAGTCGCAAGACCGACCAGCTACATTAGGTTTACCGAAGTAAAGCAAAAAGATTAAACCTAAGACACGTCTATTTTTTCTTTTTATCTTATCTAGATGCATTTATACTTTCCTACATGGTCATACTGTTCAAAGGTGAGAACTCAACTCAATCGGGCATCATAACGATATCTAATTGGCCATAAATACGAGTTAGGGACCAAAATGTAATTTTAGCAAAATAAAAGGGCTTTTTTACTTTTTAAGTTACCAATCTTTAATTAGGTTCATTTTATGCTTGTATGTCAAATATCAGCCTCAAACGTCATCCATGCTTAAATAATTGACAAAACAAGATTCAGGGACTAAAACAAAAGAAAACAGAACTTCACTAAGACCATTAATCAACTTAACTGCCACGGGTATCGGTATGCCCTTTCCATTTCAAATTCTAAAAATTCCAGTAGACAACTTCCGTACCGGTACGACCCTGTGTACCAATACGCCTTACCAAAACCAAAGGCTCGTACCGATCCTCAAACCCGTGCACCGAACCCCTAAGCCAAACTCAGCCTTCATGTACCGATACACAAATCCATGTATCGGTATGCTACTCTAAAGATACATTACCGTATCATAATGCCTAGCTCGCGTACCGGTACCACAAGCCCGAAATGACTTCCCGTACCGATACGTGAGTACGCGTACGATACGCCTGGACCTGAATGGTCACAAATGGATGATTTAACAAGCTTATTTCAAAACTAAACCATTACATCATGCCACAAACTCTCATACAACACTATCTAGATGCAATAGCAACCTAAACATCATAAGCTCAGCAACCAATTAGCATTCATGCATCCCATGATATTCTAAAGGCATGCTTCCTAAAAACACTTTGCCAAACATCCCAAACTACACAAATAAGGCATTCTCAGCATAAGCATCATAGCAACACAACCCACACCGCATAATAAACTTGCTCAAACCATCTCAACAAGGCAATCATCAATGAAGCTCTAGAGGCATACCTAAGCCACCAATCATCTACAACTACAAACAAATATTAACATCAAGCTCAGCAACATCAACCATCCACAAAATCCAGCATAGAAAAATACTTAAAATCCATAAGAAAACAGAGTTACAATTCCCAAAAACCTTGGCGAACACATTGCCTTATTAACCGAAAACATAAATCGAGTTCATACTTAAAAGTAGTTTATCCCTTGGATCCTTGCAAACCTTGCCTTTGTAGCCTGTACTTTACTACTCTGCATTATTAGGAAAAAGAGAGCGTAAGCACACATGCTTAGTGAGGAGGCTCATAAACAATGATGCATTAAGATTCATTTAAAAACCACATGCTTGCTTTTCCCAATACATACTTACTATCAAAACATTTTCTCATGATTCCAACCGAATCAAAATATAATATTCTCCATATAACATCATAAACATTTCATGCTTAAATCCCAAAGCATTTTAATCAAACCATGCTTAAATCCTAAAGCATTTCATACAAGATTCAACACATGATCTTTCTCATATATTGGCATTTATAGTGACCCGGATAGACTACCTCTATCCTATACACATATCGGATACACGAATCTCTCATACCATGCCTAGTTAGACCGCATGATATCCCAAACCTTGCCTTATTAAACCGTAAGATTTGACACCCTCGCCAAGTTAAACTGCGAGATCTCACCCTTGCCTAGTTAAACCGCAAGTATACCGACCTTGCCTAGTTAATCCGCAAGATCACCATCAATTTGGATTGCCTAGTTAAACCGTAAATCCCCAAATGAGGTTTCTAACAGTCCGAGTGGCCTAGTTACACCGCCATACCTCAAGGATCCATGGCCACGATCGATTTTGTTTATATTTTATAGTGTACTTTTAATCCTATGGCACGTCAACTATATCCGATTATTTTCTCATCTTGTCATATAGCCAATATATCATTTACAAAACCATTTACTCACTGTTTTACAATGCTTTTCATAAAACTCCACATATGCAAATCTCATTGCCAATGCAATAACACCATTCCTAACCGGAATGAAAAACCAATACTCAATAGCAATTAATATACTTTCAAACCCCTGCATATGTACTCAAAATCATGCATTACCAGTAAGTAAATCATACCATGTTTATCACCAAAACATGCAAACAACATGCTCATATCTAAGCCGATATTCAAGAGCAAAATAAGGGAAACTTACTTTCGAGCTTAGGTAAGTGTCTTATGATTACCTTAAACCCGACAACCTTTACAAACCTTTGTAAAGCATTAAAACCCAGTTTCCACTCACCGATAAGCCTCGCCTTCATTGCCAACGCGAAACAAGCTCCCGACAAACAACCAAACAACTTCAAACTTCGTCGCCTTTATTATCCCCTATTTTAAACACATAAAACCAGAGGATAAATGCATTAAAATGCATTCAAACCATTGCCTAACAGCAATCTCCTGCAACTCCCAAGTTGCCCACTCAAAAACCATCTGAAACATACCGAAATCATCCTCAAACATTTCTAAAACTTAACCCAGCCATAAAACAACCATTCAAGCCATCAACCAACATCTAATAACATCCAAAAACCCTTTCCTAACATCATTTTATCTCCAGCAAAGATTAAACTCGATTATCACCATAACAACTCAAAACTAGCAACCTAAATAATTAGAGATTCAAGAGTTTCGGGATTCTATTGATAAAAAAAACTTATAAACATCAAAACACATCCAAAACCTATATTAAATCATTCTCAATTACTAGAAATCAAATCCACTTCGAAAATCACCATGTTTCATCAATATTTCCAAAATAACTCAATTAAATATGGATAAAACAATAAATCACATTACAACTTATAAATCAAGGATCAAATACTTGGGAATATCAATAAAGAACCATTTAACAGAGGAGATCATGGACCTTACCCTTGTTATGTGATTTCTCCCTCAATTGGCTTGTTTAAAGCTAAGAAAACATAAAATTCCAATGAGATTTTGCAAAACAAAGTTAAGAAATCAATAATCTGAGTGAAAAGAGCTCCTTACCTCTAGATTTGATGAAATTCCGAGTGTTTGGAAGGAAAGAAGTTGAGAGAAAAGGTTTAGGAAAAAGTTACGTGAATTTCTTTTAAAAGCTAATAACTAAGTTTATATATTTAATCCTTATTAAAACTCTTTTAAAACACATGTTTAAAATGATTTAATTGAAGGGAGAAACCACCAGCAAAAACTTGGTAGATTAGCTCCTTAAGGATTCTAAGGATTTGACCCTTTTGATTTTAGTCACCTAAAACAGTTTTCCAAAAATCGCATTTTGGTCACTAACCCAAAATGTCATATTTCCAAATTCCTTTTCCCAAAATTGATTCCACCAAAAATCAATATATATTAAAAGATGATTGTCACTATTTTTCCATATTTTTATCTTAACGAAAAATATACGGTCCCGAATCCGACCCGAATCTCTAACCCGATCCACCTGACCGTCTAATAAACCTCAAAACCGCTAGGCCCAAAATCGGGGTGTTACAGTGAGTGTTTAAATTGCAAACACATGTGTCTTTTGAGGTTTTTCTTTGTTTGCCAAATTGTATTTTCTCTTTGAGAGAGATAAATAAGACTTTAGGGGTATAAGTCTTGTATTCTAAAGGTTATCTCCTTGTGCATAGAAAAAGGAAAGACAAATTAGTGAATTTGTAAAAAATCCTTAGTGTGGATAGCTAAGGTAGCGAAATCTTTGTGTCCTAATTTTTATTGCTTAGCTTTTTATCCACCAAAGCAAAATCCAATTCACCCCCTCTAAGCATATTTGGTTGATTGTTCAAGCTCCCAACAATTGGTATAAGATACTCATCCTTACGTCGAATTAACATCCTATAGTCGATCCTTGAAGTGCTCAACCTTTCCACATTCACCGAAGATCATGATGCAGTCCATCGACAAACCTCATTACTTCAATAGTGTCAACTACTCCTATTGAAAGAATAGGATGATGTTCTTCACTAAATCAAAAGATTGTCATCTTTCGGATGTAGTTCTTGATGGCCCGTTTATTCCACAAAGAAGCAAGGCCGAATAAAATGCGGAAGATCAAAAGAAGATGCAACTCAGCGATAAAGCTATGCACATCTTGTTTTGTGTACTTGGACCCGATGAGTATGCAAAAACATCTTTTTGCTCAAGTGTCAAGGAAATTTGGGACAAGCTTGAAGTCACTCATGAAGGAGCAAATGAAGTAAATGAGACCATGTTTGGTCTTCTCAACCTTGAGTACGAGAACTTCAAGATGGACCCGAAAAAAGACATCAAAGCTATGTTCGATCAATTCTCCATCATTGTATATGGACTCAAAGTCTATGGAGAAGTGATTTTGGAGGACAAGCTTGTGATAAATTTGATTTATTCACTTCTCAATTCATGGGATTTCAAGAAGACCGCAATCACTGAAACAAAGAACTTGAAGGAGCATAAGATGATGATGTCAAAAGGAGAAGAAGAAAGAAGAGGAAGACATTAAAGATTTAAATGTTGCTCTTAAATCCTCCACAAGCCAACAAGAAAATTTAAGTGAAGAAGATAGTGAAGAAGAAGAGATAGCCAATCTCTTCAAGAAGTTTACCCGATTCATGAAGCAAGATAACGAAGAATCAAGACATGAATTAAGAATGAAGAGAATGGATCCCATCATTTGCTTCAAATACAAGAAGTCGGAGCACACCATGTATGATTGCCCACGATTTAAAAAGGGATCATGCCATAAGAAAAAGACATTTGTGGCTATATTGAGTGATGAAGAGGACTCCATCGATGATGAGGTAGCCAACCTTTGTCTCATGGCCATCGAAGAAGATTCAATGGTAACTTTTAATTTATCTACTTCAATTTCATATACATTTGATGAATTACAAGATGCCTATGATGATTTGGTTTTAGAGTTTAAAATCACATTTTGAAAAACAAAAAATAGTTTCAAACTTAAAAGTTCAAAATGATTTGATTTTTAAAACCAAAGGTGAACTTAAAGCAAAACTCAAAGAGTTTGAACAAAAGAATTTCGGTTTACAAAATTTGCTTCCAAAATTTCAAGAAGATCATCAAAGAGAATTGGATGATCTTAGAAAAAAAGATTTTATTTACAAAAAATTTGAAAAGAAAAATGAAGATTGCTCCAAAACCAATTTTGTAAAATCAAATTTTTATGTTAGACAATCTAGTTCTTTTAGATTTTTTTAAAGGAAAAACTATTAAGAACATTTGGGTCCCTAAGGGACTTATTTCTTCAAACAAAAGGGAAGATATTGAAAAATAGATTCCTAAGGGGACTAAGTTATTTGGGACTAATGCTATTGGATCCTAAGCAATTTAGATACCAAAAATTACTTGATTGTCTACTTGTAGGTGTGCTTGAGCATTGATAAACAAAGTCAAAATTTTGAAGCTCTTGACACACAAGGGAGAATGACACTTGAAGAATGAGAGGCTTAACATCCTACCTTGGTTCAAGTGGTAAATTTAAAGTTCATGCAATTGCTTGATCATGTCTTTAATTTTTTATTTTGATTGATCTAAGCATGTCTGTTTGACTCCATGTTGTGTATGATTGCATATATTAAGGGGGTCTCAATTGCATGGGTTACATGTTTTTGTCCCTTTATGCTCGTCTTTATGTTTTGGCCTTAAACTTGTAATGTTTGGTTGAATTTGGTGAAATTCATGCTTTCTATGTTTTAAATGATTTTTTAGAAGCATGTGTAGCAATATGTGCAAAAAGTATACCTAGAATATCCTAAAGCCTTTGTATGAATTTAAGATTAAGTTGTAAGGCTTTTTGGGTTGTTTTTGCTGCATTTTTCACCAATCTCGTGCCTTCGGTACTGATACAGACTATATCGTACTAATACGGCCTTCAACCAGTATCGATACGGTCGATACCGTACCAGTACGTATAGTCAAAAAAGGATTGTTTTGTCTCTTTTTGTCATGCTTTATGCGCCTATTGATATATCTTGATAAATGACATGTTTGATTGAATTTCTTGATTTATTTGATTTATTTTTTATTTGAAATTTAACTTATTTCTCTTAAATTGTTGGACTAACAATTTTATTGATGCTTGATTAAGGGGGCATTTTTTTTAAAAAAAAATCTTTATAGTTAAAATCATTGATATTTTCTCCATTGTTATTTTACACCAACAATTGATAGGAAATATAAATTGGTACTAAATTTCCAGCGATTAGTTTCAACCTTTCAACAATTGGTGTTTTGAATTTAAATGTGATTTCAATTTAGTTTTGAAATTATTTTTGATATAACAAAAAGGGGAGAGATAGATTTGAAAAATTAAATTTCAAAAAGAAAAATAGGAGCTTTAAATATTTTCTAAAAATATTCTTTTTTTTCTAAAATTATTTTTCTAAGGAGGAGATTTTCAAAAATAAAATTTCAAGTGGTTTCATTATATCAAAAAGGGGAAGATTGTTGAGATATTTGATTTTGATATAACTTAAATGAAAAATGGTTTTGGACTTAAAATAATTTGCAAAAATATTTCAAAAGTCCATTAACTCGAAAAATATGTTTGAAAGGTTTTCAAAAGGTTTTTGACTTGTTTAAATACTTTCAAAATAACCCAAAAGTCAAAAACAGACTCTGTGTACCGATACAATCATTCGTGTATTGATACTCAGGCAATTGTACCAATACTGATACCCTCAGTATCGATACCCAGTCAACTGTACCGGTACCCATCTTACCCGTACTGATACACCTTTTTGTTTCTCTATAACTCTAAATTTCTGTAGCCAAATAGAGTAGCAATACGGCTTCAGTTGTATCGATACACAAGAGGGTTTACCGATACATATGTATAGTGTACCGATACACTAGGGGGTGTACCGATACACTTGTATAGTGTACTAATACCCAGTGTAAAATTGTTCAGCGACTTTTTCTATTTTGAGGCAGGTACCAATACTCGAAGCCCGTATATCGATACCAACTTGCCTAAACTGCATTTAATGCTAGAAATAAAATCTCCAACGACTTTAATCAACCTCTAACTGCTAGTAATGGTCAATAACTCCTTAGAGGGTTTAAAAGACCTCTCCAAGCATCCATGGAACAACAAAAAACCAACTACCAACATTCAATGATAGAGAAAGTGTTTTAGTGCTCCATTTTGTCATATTTCTTTGTATAACATACTTGTGAGCTTAATTGTTATATTTGCTCAAGTGTTGGGTTTTAGATGAGTGCTTAAATTGCAAACGCATTTGCCTTGTAAGGTTTTTCTTTGTTTGCCAATTTGTATTTTCTCATTGAGAGAGATGGACAATATTTTGGGGTATAAGTCTTGTATTGTAATGGTTATCTCCTTGAGCCTAGAAAAAGGAAAGGCAATGTAACCCCCTAAACACGACCCAGAAGAAATAGCTCGAGTCTAGGAAGTCACGTTTGAAAACTTAACCATCAAGAAAACCAAATTTAAAATTATACTTTAATTTAAAAATAATATATATATAACTATAATTTAATAAATATCTCATAATAATAAAATACAAATATCATAATTAATATTCGAATATTTAAATAAAATCTCTGGAATAAAACCACAATAAATGAATACCAAAAATAATCCCAAAACATAATTAATCTCAAAGTATGAAATTACATCAATGTCTTAAAATAATAATATGAATAACTAAAAATAATTTCGTACTTAATAATAAAATAACCAGATAAAATGTGAGATCCTCCAAGTACCACGTCGCCTAAAGTCCAAATATATCTGTAAGAGGAAACTATGGGGGAGTAAGCTAAAGAGCTTAGTGTGTCTCTAAAGTGCAAGCAAACCAAAACCAAAACCAAAACAGTATTTTTATTTTTCGATAAGGTCTTTTCTGAAAGCATAATAAATATGATAAATCCAAATCATAATGTTATGATGTCCGATGCATGACTCAATACCTGACTATCCGATATCATACAGAGTGGAGGCTGCCCTCGCCAGAGTGAAGGTTTCCCTCACATTTTCCGAACACAATTCCGATCCCATGACTCATGATATGATTTGTAAAATCATAAATCCGAACTCTTACGAGTGCCTCATTTTATGAAAATCCGATGCTTGATTTAAAAACACAATTTAATATGCCATGCATGATGTTTTCAAAACATTCTCAATCACAATCAATCAGGCAATAAATCAAGCAAGATATAAAACCATGTAAAAATCATTTATTTATAGCACCGGAAGAAAACACACCTTAGCCAAAGCAAACTAAATCTACTAATTGAGGTGTCTCTCACGATCAAAAATACGGGGTCCAATTGCATTGGTACCTATGAGAATAATCCTACGATAATACTATTACTATTATCACTATGATTAAGGAATTATTCCTAAATGCTAATCTAACAAAATTTAATGAATACTTATCTGATTCGAATAGTTAATATTCAAATCAACCGAAGACATAGTTGAATTGAGCGGTGCTAGAGACTTAGTGGGGTTTGATCGAATTAAACAAATAATAAAAAAAAGAAAAAGGGAGATGCGATTCGAACTATTTGAGAGAGGGGGGGAAGAAATAACGGCTGCGGCAAAACAATTACAATGGCAGGGGAAAGCTACTTATATAACCAAAATTTTGGTTAATTACAAGGCAAGTCCTTGTACTTTTCTAGGGTTCACAAAATAAGTACCTAATATTAATTCTTTATAAAAAGGTCACTAAATTTGTTTAAAATTCAATTAATTCCCAAATTTCTTAATTAGGGTTTCATTTTTAAAATTCCCAATTTCTAGGGTTTTGAGTTTAGGGATTTTAAAATTAGAGTTTTTAATTCGGGGCAAAAATTCAGGGTGTTACAACTCTCCTACCCTTAAAAAAATTTCGTCCTCGAAATTTCCAGACTTAGCGATAGATCCCAAAAATTAACTGACACAACTTAAAATTCTTCATGTTGAATTCCTCATCCTTCAACATAAAAGGTGGCATAGTAACTATCTACAAAAGGTGATAACTTAAACTCAGATTCGGTACTGGAGCATCAGATTTAAAACACGTTGAAAATAATTTAGTAAGAATCAAGTGAAACCGTAGTAAGTTTTTAGAAAATTCTCATTTATCCCAAAATATTTCAGATGCATGCAAAAATGAAAATATTTTGAAAATAATTGTTGTGAGCCTCATAGTCCGAGGGTTGAACTTAGCTCTGATACCACTAAATGTAACCTCCTAAACCCGACCCAAAAGAAATAGGTCGAATCTAGGAAGTCACGTTTGAAAACTTAACCCTCAAGAAAACCAAATTTAAAATTATACTTTAATTTAAAAAGAATATATATAACTATAATTTAATAAATATCTCATAATAATAAAATACAAATATCATAATTAATATTTTAATATTAAAAAAATCTCTAAAATAAACCACAATAAATGAATGCCAAAAATAATCCCAAACATAATTAATCTTCAAGTATGAAATTACAATTGCAGGGGAAAGCTACTTATATAACCAAAATTTTGGTTAATTTACAAGGTAAGTCCTTGTACTTTTCTAAGGTTCACAAAATAGGTACCTAATATTAATTCTTTATAAAAGGTCACTAAATTTGTTTAAAATTCAATTAATTCCCAAATTTCTTAATTAGGGTTTCATTTTTAAAATTCCCAATTTCTAGGGTTTTGAATTTAGGGATTTCAAAATTAGGGTTTTTAATTCAGGGCAAAAATTAGGGGTGTTACAGACAAATTAGTGAATTTGTGGAACATTTTTAATGTGGATAGCTAAGGTAGTGCAGGTAGACTTGATTTAGAAGTCAAACCACTATAAATCTTTGTGTCCCAATTTTTATTGCTTAGCTTTTCATCCACCAAAGCAAAAATCTAATTCACCCCCTCTTGGTATATTCGGTTGATTGTTCGAGCTCCCAACATTGAGATATATAAACAGTGGCGCTACACATCCTATATTTCAACATGTCTTTTGAAAAAAGAGTAATGTCGTCGAGACAAATGTATCATAATGACCTTTCGCCTGTCTTATTTTACGTCGATCACAAGTGTGATTGACTCGTGACAATGATGTCACAAGGTTGAATGGAAGAGGATATCACGCCTGCCTAAAAAAAACAGGGACATCAAAAAAAGAAAGATATTAAAAAGATAATAATAACCATGTACAATATGCTAATGATTTTGTAATTTTCATGCTAAAAATATTTTTTTCAAAAATTTAAATTTATAATTTTTAAAATATATACTTTAAATTTAATTTAATTTTAAAAAAATCATTATCTAGAACGTTGAACAAGTCTAAAACTATATGAAATAAAAATTTTATGCCTCTAGTTATGCTAATTTTTATGCCCCAACAACTAAAAAAATTAAATTTAAGTCATAACCCTAAACTCTAAATCATAAATCCTATATCATACACCCTACCCCCAATTTCCTATACCCTAACCATAAATGTTAACTTTGAACCCTAAATCCTAAATCTTAACCTCACTTTTTTAAAGCGGGGCACTAAAGGGGCAGGCGATTTCTATCCAACTAAATATAAGACCATTTTTAAAGTCAGTGATTTTATGTTTCTTAATAATTTGTTTTTATTAGATAAAGATATTATATTCACATATCATAATTTAAACTCATACAAAAAATAATTAATATGAGAATCTTTAGTTATTAGGTCAATTAGTGGATCTTATTATTATTTTAGTAGATTAATAATTCTAGTTTTAAATGTTTATTTAAATATTTATGAAATATTTTTAGAGCTATATAATTAAATTTTCATATAATTATCAGTGGAATTCAAACAGATCTTTAAAAAATAAAAAATAAATGTAACCCAATCTAGCTGCTTTCCCTTTATATAATGATTTAAATTCTCTCCTAATAAATAAATGAACAAATAAAAATTCAAATTCCTAAAATTCTCTAGGGTTTTCTTCTTTCGATCCATTTCTATAAAATCTCAAATTTCTTCGAGCATTGTCCTTTCCCTGGTTTCATTTTTTTTTTTGAAGAAAAGCAGCCGCCAAATATGTCGTTGAGACCGAACACTAGAACTGAGGTCCGCCGTAACCGCTACAAGGTGGCGGTCGACGCGGAGGAAGGTCGCCGTAGAAGGGAGGACAACATGGTTGAGATCCGTAAAAGCAAGCGCGAAGAGAGTTTGCAGAAGAAGCGTCGCGAAGGCCTCCAAGCTCAACAAGTGTCCGCTTCTCTTCAGGGTTCCAACGTCGAGAAAAAGGTAATCTAAAAATTGCTTAAGCATAACATCCAATTTGTCTTTTTTGCGCCTGAATTTGAATTGATTTAGGGTTTTGTTATTGCAGTTAGAGAGTCTTCCTTCGTTGGTTGCCGGCGTTTGGTCTGATGACGGCGCAGCGCAGCTAGAAGCGACAACTCAGTTCCGGAAATTGCTTTCAATTGGTAATCTTCATACATTTATATCTTTTTTCGTTAATTGTTAAGCAAACTTATTTAAAGAAACTTGTCTGTTTTTTAATAAACAGAGCGGAGTCCTCCGATTGAAGAAGTGATACAGTCCGGCGTCGTTCCCCGCTTTGTTGAGTTTCTTATGAGGGAAGATTTCCCACAGCTTCAGGTACAAGTTCTTGATTGCAATAACCATTTGTGGAGTTTAATTATATGCTAGTATTGTGATACATTGGAAAAACTTGTAGTTTGAGGCCGCTTGGGCGCTTACGAATATTGCTTCTGGAACTTCGGAGAATACGAAGGTAGTTATCGATCATGGGGCTGTTCCTATATTCGTAAAGCTTCTTGGTTCCCCAAGTGATGATGTTCGCGAGCAGGTATAGTTTTAGAAGTTTTATCATTTGAATTAAGTTAGGGACTTGCGTTTTTGGGATTATTGTTGTTTTAACTTGTAATGATGATAAAGAGATTGTATTGAGTGACATGTTTGTAAATATTTAGGCAGTATGGGCGTTGGGGAATGTTGCTGGAGATTCCCCTAGATGTCGTGATCTTGTTCTCAGTCATGGGGCTTTGATGCCGCTGTTAGCGCAGTTGAATGAACACTCGAAGTTGTCAATGCTGAGAAATGCAACCTGGACATTATCAAATTTCTGTAGGGGCAAGCCACAGCCTCCCTTTGATCAGGTTTTTCATCTTTTTCTGTGCATCGTTGTTTTGTATTCATCTCCTTTATTTTGCGTCTTTAATTGAGCTTTAAATGTTGGATACCTTTTGGCTAGGTGAGGCCTGCTCTTCCTGCGCTTGAACGACTCATTCATTCAAATGATGAAGAAGTTCTCACCGATGCCTGTTGGGCTCTGTCATATCTGTCTGATGGCACAAATGACAAAATTCAAGCTGTGATTGAGGCAGGTGTTTGCCCACGACTTGTTGAGCTCCTACTGTGAGTACAACACCTAAAAACATCTTTGGGCCGACTTATTTATTTTTCTGTGAACCAAATGGTTTATACATGTATTTTTGCAGTAATCCGTCTCCTTCAGTGCTCATTCCTGCTCTTCGCACAGTTGGGAATATTGTGACAGGAGATGATTTACAGACTCAGGTACAGTTTAAGATTCTGCTTCATTCTTATTTTTTGGTTTTCTGCTTCTATTTGTTTTTATTTTATGCATTTATTGCTTCATGGCCTTCATTTTCAGTGTATTATTGACCATGGTGCGTTAACGTGCCTTTTGAGCCTGTTGACCCATAACCATAAAAAGAGCATAAAAAAAGAGGCTTGCTGGGCTATCTCAAACATTACAGCCGGAAACAAGGAACAGATTCAGGTGAGTAATCATGGTAATATTTGCTTCAAACATGTTTCTAATTGTCTCAATTTACTGATTTACTGCCCCCTTTTACTAGTCGAAGTTCCCCCTCATGCTATTCTTTATCATTATATTTATAATTGTTCTAGGCTGTTATCAATGCTGGGATAATTGGTCCCCTGGTGAACCTCCTTCAAAGTGCTGAATTTGATATAAAGAAAGAAGCTGCATGGGCCATTTCAAATGCTACCTCTAGTGGTACTCACGATCAAATCAAGTATGTTATTTGCCCGACTTATCTGTTTTCTGTTGTTGATTCCTTCGTTCCATTCTTATTGAATTGACCGCTAAATCATTCTCCTGATGTGAACATGTAGATACCTGGTCAGTCAAGGATGCATAAGACCTTTGTGTGATCTCCTAGCATGCCCTGATCCAAGAATTATAACAGTCTGTCTAGAAGGGCTGGAGAACATTCTGAAGGTTGGTGAAGCTGAGAAGGCTGCCGGCGGTGGAGAGATGAACTATTGTGCCCAGCTGATAGAAGATGCCGAGGGATTAGAAAAGATTGAAAATCTACAGAGTCATGACAATAACGAGATCTATGAGAAGGCAGTCAAGATTCTCGAGTCGTACTGGTTGGAGGAGGATGAAGAGACACTGCCTCTTGGTGACGGTACTCAACAAAATTTCCAGTTTGGAGGAAATGACGTTAAGGCTCCAGCGGGTGGATTCAACTTCAGTTGAAGGTTTGTATTTTTTGTCCCGATTTAACCCCGAACTTGAAGGGGGTTTTATTTACTTGTTTGCTGTAGTTGACTGTTAATTCTACCGCAGGTCTTAGCCGGTTGGATAAAGCAAGCAGTTCATAACGGGGCATTGCTTGATACTTGGGGTCGAAGTTTGGTCAGGTCACCTCGATGTGTCCAGTTATCTAGTCGGTCCAGTTTTCACCTGTGGTGAACGAGGTACCGAGGTAAGTTATCAAAATATTATTTCCGAATACAGAGGAGGGAGTGATTACTGTTGTGAGACCAAGAAATTACATGTGAACTGGTACAACCTAGTGCCATTGGAGGTCCCATGAGTTTTATCATTGCATAAGTTGGGCCCTTCCACTCAAATGGCTGTGTCGGTGTCGGTAAGTGTTACCCTGTTGCGGTAGTTGCGTTGTATTTGTGTGTGTCTGAATTTGTTTCGGTCTTTGGATGGTCGTTATTTGCTGTCGCATGTCACATGAAATAGGGTTTGAGTACTAAGTATTGACGAACCTCATTTTATGGTTTTTTCCCCCTCTATTTGCCAGGAGATTTAAAGAAATTTGACTGTCTTTACGTGTGTAGTTACCATCTATGGAACATTACAGGAGTTGTCATTTATTTGATGCATTGTCTGTGTACCTAAACCATAAATTTTAAACCTTAAAACTTAAATCCTTAACCTCTAAATCTTTAACTAAACCCTAAAACTAAAAAGCTTGTGTAAACTTACTATATTTGTATCAAAGTTTTCCTCCCTTATGTTTATACTTTTTAAAATTAAAATGTTAATATCTAATATTAAAATCTTAAGTTTTAAACTTTAAATTTTAATTTAATCATAAATCATAAAGCTTAATCCCAAACTAAATAAACCTGTTGTAGAAAAAAGGTTTCTATTGGTACATCAAATACTTTTTTGTTTTAAAACTAAAATATTTTTTTAAAATTGACGGTAAAAAATATCAGGCATAATTTTAAATACAAATATGATATTTTTATACTCCTTTTACCCACAAAAAAAATATTTTTTTTTGTGTTTTAAAATTGTTTTATTAAAAATTCAACTTTAGCGCACAATTTTCTTTCTACCTTTTTCTTTAATCTTTCAATAAAATTTAATTTTTAAAGATAAAATTATTATTTTATATTACATTTATTACGTATTTTTTCTTCTTAAAATTAGGTGAAAAATCAGCAAAGAACTATTTTGTGGGACAAAAAAATTATTAAACGTGTTATTTTCACTATGGGCTAAATCACCCAAATATACCCTTTAAATTAATTAATTATTTAAATAACTATGAACATTTTAAATATAAATATGATTTTCTATATTACTGCATTTTCATTTGTTGAGAAGAAGATACAGTTTAAGTAGCCAATCATTTTCATATCCTGACTGAAAATCCTCGATCATAAAAAGATCACATGCCTTCCGCATTCCGCACTCATCGTTTACTTCAAATCTATTGAAAATAAAATACTAAGACCTTTTTCTCTCTAATTCATATATAAAATTCTTGTAATTCTATGTTTTAGTATGTTTCTCATACGTGGATTGAAAAAATAATCAGTAAATTAATAGACGAATGCATATTAAAAATGTGTATAAGTTGGAATTTTTACTCAAATATAGTTTTAGGGTTTTCCCCCTCCCCAAAATATGGTACTTTCTATTTTAATTCATAAAATATTATATTTGCTATAGTATCTTAAAAGTCGGATTCAACAGAATCCGACTATAAACAGTGTTTTCCCTAAAAAAAATTTAAAAATTGTTTGAAGTCGAATTCTCCTGAACCAATCTTTAGGAATTTTTTTAGAATTTATTATTCAAAATCGAATTCTGTTGAATTTTACTTCTAGGCTACTATAGCAAATATAATATTTCGAGAATTAAAAAAAATTCTAAAACAATATTTATAAAATTCCACCACATAAGTTGGTGGAGGAAAAAAAACATTTTATCTAAATATAATTTTAAAAAATAGTAAATCCATATGGCAGGGTGTATTGGTGAAGTCATTTTCTTACTGAAAGCTGAAAGATACCATAGATTTGTCTATTTTATTTTCCAATATAAAATGATTTTTGATCTTTATCCGCTGTACTTTATTTTATAGAATAGAGATGCATAAAAAGTATTTTTCGGTCTAAAGATGTTATAGTAATTTTGAAATGAAGATGGCTTCATAAAGACGTAATTTTCAGACGAATATTTTTAGGATAAAATACACTGGAGACCATCGATTTTTGGGGTTGGTGTTAAAATGACCGCCAGTCTTTCAATTTTGTTAAAACGACGACTCAACTATTGATATGGTTTCAATATAGCCATCAGCCGTTAAAATCTAACGGAGAGGTTGACGTGACAGTTAATAGAAACTTGTATAATTACAAATTTAGTCTCCGCAATTTTCACATTTAATCAATTTAGCCATAGTTTCAATTTAATAAAATAAAGTAATTATTCAATTAGGTGGTGACACGTGTCCCCACCTGATTGGAGAGAAAAATTAAAGCATTGCACAAAAGTAATTGGGGGAATTGAATCCACGTTCCCTTGGGTGTAAGGGGAAAGCCTCTGCCACTGGGCTAGGCAAATATTTATGACATGAAACACAAAATTTAATATATGAGTTATATAATTGTTACTGCCATGAAAAAAGAATTAAATGTGATTTTAGGGGATTCGAACATGACACACTTATGATGCATAAAACATCTAACCCAAAATTTTATAAACCCTAAAAATTTTATAGACCCTAAAACCTAAAAAATTTATGAACCCTAAACCCTAAATTTTTTTATAAACCCTAAAAACTATAATTAGTGCATGATTTAAAAAATCTCTAAACCCTAAAAAATATAGTTAGTGCATGATTTAAAAATTTATAAACCCTAAACCCTAAAAATTTTATAAACCCTAAAAATCTAAACCCATAAACCCTAAAATGATACATTCTAGAACCTAAAAATTTTATAAACCCTAAAAATATGTAAACTCTAAACCCTAAAATTATAGTTAATGCATGATTTAAAAAATCTCTAAACCCTAAAAATTATAAACCCTAAACCCTAAACTCCTAAACCCTAAAAATATGTTAACTCTAAACCCTAAAAATTATAGCGCTTGATTTTACTTTTTATAGACTTAAACTATATACCCTAAAAATTATAGTTAGTGCATGATTTAAAAATCTCTAAACCATAAACCCTAAAAATTATAGTTAGTACATGATTTAAAAAATTATAAACCCTAAAAAATTTATGAACCCTAAATCCTAAACCCTAAAAATTATAGTTAGTGCACAGTTTATGATTTTTAACTTAATTAATAATTCTTAGGGTCTATGGTTTATAAATTTTTTAGGGTTTAGGTTTATAAATTTTTTAAACTGTGCACTAACTATATTTTTAGGGTTTAGGGTTTAGAGATTTTTTAAATCATGTACTAACTATAGTTTTTAGGGTTTAAATTTTTTTAAGGTTTAGGGTTCATAAAATTTTAGGTTTTAGGGTTTATAAAATTTTTAGGGTTTATAAAATTTCGGGTTAGATGTTTTTATGCATCATAAGTGTGTCATGTTCGAATCCCCTAAAATCACATTTAATTCTTTTTTCATGGCATTAACAATCATATAACTCATATATTAAATTTTGTGTTTTATGTCATAAATATGTGTCTAGCACAATGGCAGAGGCTTTTCCCCTACACCCAAGGGATTGTGGGTTTGTTTCCTCCCAACTACATTTGTGCAATGCTTTGATTTTTCTCTCCAATAAGATGGTGACACGTGTCACCACCCGATTGAAGGAGGAAAATAAATTTAATTTAATTAAATAAAAATAGATAAAGTCCTCCAATAAGGTGGTGACACATGTCACCACCTAATTGAATGATTAATTTATTTTATTAAATTAAAACTAGGACTAAGTTGATTAAATGTGAAAATCGCGGGGACTAAATGTGTAATTATACAAGTTTCTATTAACTGCCACATTAGCCTCTCCATTAGGTTTTAACGGCTGGTGGCTATATTGGAACTATATCAATAGTTGAGTGGTCGTTTTTACAAAATTGAAAGATCGGTGGTCATTTCAACACTAACCTCAAAGATCGGTGGTTTCCCGTGTAGTTTACCCTATTTTTTATAGATGGTGAAGTCGTCTTCTCTTCCCATGCAATCATCCTCAATGTCGCATATTGGCGTGACCGGCAACGTGATAGCGTCAAAGCACCCTAAAATCGTTAAAATATTGACAATTTTTGAAGCTCGTTAAGAATTGCTGACAACTTTGAAGTTCAATATAGCCATGACATTGGATCATAAAATTAAAAAATACACCTTTATTCGACAAAAAGATAATGAATGTTTATTTGATCTTGATCTTTGTAGAATAAAAAAAGAAAAACGCAAAATTTGTACGTACCCCTAATAATATCTCACAGATAGCTTGTTTATGGTAAGTGATGAATATTACTATCTGTGAATTCGAGTGATATAACAGAGGCAAAATGCGTATCTATTGCAGCGGCTTGGGAGCAAGCTTGACAATCTTCTGAAGTTCTAATTATATGAATTAGTTTAAACAAAAAAACTATTATTTTATAATTTCATACTGTAACCCTTTAGACCCGTCTATGTGTTATATTTAATTCTATGAGGTCATATTAGGGTCACAAGAGCGACCCACAATACAAATCCAAATAAAATTCTTTTTTATTACATTTAAAACCGTAAAATAAAATTTTTTGTCAGAATATCATTACAGAAAATCATAAAATAGAAATCTAAGAAAAATATATTACAGACTCTGACATAAAATAAGAAATGACATACATGACCACTAATTGTACTAGTACCGTACTCCGAAAGCAATGCCGAAAGAACGCCAAACAATGATATCGGTCATTATACCAAGTTAGATTTCTTCTAACATGCGATGGTAAAAACAACATGAGCTTGAAAAAGCTCAGTAATACAGAACTACCAAATGATGCTGTAAGCATATGAATGTATAAGGCAAAGCATGAAACTAAAATATCGATCATGGCATCATGGTTAACAGGTATTTAAGCTTCTGAGAATCATTTTGGCATTCTACACTCCGAAGGTTTTAGAAATGAGAGATTAGTTTACAAGAATTTAGCCAGAGGGTTTGGTGTGCCCCAACAATCGCAAATCGAGAAAGATAGACAGAGAGTTTCAGACAACTGTAGAATTTTGACAGAGGCAAATGAGGAGACAAGAAAATTTGGTATTAACCTAACTACCCTCCAACCGTACACCGATATACAGTTCCCCAGAACTCATCCATAAGGACTTACCCTATGCCCGTAGGGCGTAGGAGCCAACCTAATGGGTTACCTTAGGTCTATAAGGTCTTACCATAGGTCCATTGGACGTAGGTGCCAACCTAAGGGGTTACCTTAGGTCCATAAGGGATTACCCTAGCCGAACCGTAGGAACCTACCCATGGGAATACCTCAGGCCATAAGGAATTACCAGCTTGATCAGGACTGAACCTGTAGAGACTTTGTACTATATCCCAAAAGTACCCTAGTAAAGTAGTTCAGTGTAGTCAGATGGAAATGGAGAAAACATGAATCAGACATATATTTCCAGTATACCAGAAATTAGAGAGAACATGTTTTTTTCAGATCAGGCATAGAGGCATATCTCCAAACATACAGAATTCATGATTTAGATCAGAAAGACAATCTTGGTTTCAAATCAAAGAGAATATTCATGTGCAAAAGGGACACACTAGATGGTTCAATAATGTAATACCCTGAAATTTGCTAAGTTGTTAAAGAGTCATTTAGCACTAAGATAAGGACTTAAAAGCTAATTTAGTGACTAGAATGACAAAATATAAAAGTTAGGATTTCTTTAATTATGGACTATAGGAAAGGAATTTCTGAGAATTTAGAGTACCATGAGATAGAGGATAAGAAAATTAGGGTACTCGCAAAGTTTGGTAATAATCCAAGGAAAAATTGGAATGGGAATTCAAGTTTAAAGTTTAGTGACCAAAATGATAAGTTTTCAAAACTTTTATGGTACAAGTCGAAATATGAAAAGTTGAAGGACCAAAGTTGTAATTTCCCAAAAGTTAGGTGTTTTATTTCATAAATAGATAGAGTACCTATTGATGTGGATTGAATATAGAATTACTGGTTTGATCAGATATTTCAAATATTTGGAAAAATCACGGTTAAAGTTTTAGTGGAATTCGAATACCCGAATCGAATTGCAAAGTTAAGCATGCTCGTGCTAGAGTAGCATTAGGATGGGTGACCTTATGGGAAGCTCTCATGTTAGTAATTGAGATTGATAAAAAGGAATCAGTTCGAGTTGAAATTTTTCGTATGAATGTCTGAAAAGGGATTATTAAGATAAATTTATCCGATAAAGATTTCGGGTAAATATCAATATATTGGACCGACTCAAAATTTCAAGATTTTAATTTTTACAAAATTATGGAATATTTTGTATGTCAAAAATATTTATTTATGGAGATCAGAATTATGATAATTTCAGATTTTACCTAATAGTTTGGAAAATGGAAAATCGTAGTAAGTGATTATCGGGTAATTGGATCGAATTGAAATTTTAAAGGCAGTTCCATAGGTCATGAAAAAATCATAAAATATTATTTTTATGAATATTTTAATGTTTCTAGTTAGAATCTAACTAGACTTGGTTTTAATTTTACAAGATGGCAATTTTGAAAATAAGATATAGTTGGAGGATTAATTGGACCTAAGGAATTAAATGAATTTAATATTCATTTTATCTTATACATGTGGCATATTAAGATAAAAGATGAACAAATTAGTCCATCTTTTCTTCAAAATTTCGAAACTAAAAGGAAGAAAGAGAGGAAAACACACAAAATTTTCCTAGGCAAATTTGAAGGCTCCAAAGTTAGAATCAATGTATGTTGCTTTGAGACAAATTGATCTATGCTTCATGCTCTTTCTTTTGATAGTAATTTTGCATGGTAATTTAAAAAAATGATCATGATATTGATGAGAGAGAAATTAGGGTTTTAAGTTCTATGTTGAAATTGAAGTTTGATTTAAGCAAATTAAGTGTTGTGAAGTTGAAATCAAGCTTAAATTTGGATTAATTTCATGTTTGAAGACATAAATCCTAACCCTAGAATTTGGGGTTTCATTTAGGGTTTTGAAACTAAGGATGAATATGGAAGATTTATGATTCTACAAGCTTGATTTTGATATTAGAATGGAAAATTCTCAACTAATTTCCTAAGTGACTATTTTGGCATGTTTGGTAAATTAGGGTAAATATTTTGAAAATTATGTTAATGGTGGATTTGAAGAGATTATAAATTTAGAAGCTTGAGTATGAAATTAGGACTAAAATAAAGTCCTTGCAAAGTTTAGATACCTAATTTACCAAGAAGGAAGAATTTGGGGATTTAATTGTTAATTCTTGGAAATGAAGGTTATATGTTGGAAAAATTATTTTGAGTGTATTAGAATGTTGTTTGAATGAAAAACAACATTGGAAAAGTTTAGTGAGCATTTCGGCCAATGGTCAAAATAGAAGGGAAAATTTAAGAAAAATGGTAAAAATGTTGGATTGAAAAATTAGTAGAAGTTTGCCAACTTTTGTGTGGAATTAGTGACTAAAATGTCACTTTAGCAAAAGTTAGTGGATTGAAGGGCATTGAGTAAAAGTTAGCGGAGAATGTTAGAATTATGGAGAAATTGTGGTTTGGGCTTGAATAATTTGCAAAAAGTTGCAAAATGGTCATTAGGGACCAAATTGAACTATTCGGTTTCTAAGAGGGAAAAAGGGGAAAAATTTGGAAAAAATTTTTATATTCGAATATTTGTACTAGTATTTAATAGTTAAACAGTGTTAGATTAAAGAAAATCTAACATGTATAGTGTATATGTTCGATGTGTAATTTTGCAGCATCCGAGCAAGACAAAGAAACTCGAGATAAAAAGGGCAAGGAAAAAGTAGTGGATTAACTTAGTGAGGCTAGTATTTTACATAGCCCATGTGAGTGCATTACATGCATGTATGACATGTTACAAATAGGACAACTTGCGATGAGTCGACCTTAATATAAATGAAAAATGTATGCTGATCGAATTATGCAAATGGCATGAAAATTAAATGGCATATGAGATATATGGATATGACAAAATGATTTATCTAAGATAAATCAGATTATAGATTTTGGGTATGAATTGTCCATTATCTAATTATGGATAATATTGTTGATGGATTGGATATTGAATATGAAAATATTATATTGTTCTGCCTGAGTACTAGTGTGAAAGTCATGGTATAGTTGGATATCCATAGAGTCTTAGCAGCTGCGTCATAATGTAGGCACTTCGGTGCTGAGATAATGTAGGCACTACGGTGCTGAGATAATGTAGGCACTTCGGTGTTGGGATAGACACTAAGATGTCATATGAGGAGCAAAGGGCATCCTCAAGTATGTACTCATCTCAGTCGCTACGACGATGCAGACGATACGACGTCATAAACACTACAGTTTCATGATGACTCGCGTACCATAACATCACATGAATTGTACTTTGGCTATAAATCAAGAAATGCTTTTAAGCAAGTAAATAGACTAGTATGTCTATCATATTTATTGCTGATAAAGAAAGATTGATGTCATGACTTTGAACATACATACATGCAACCATGATTCATTGAAATAAGTTAGTTTCTCATTTACCATGATAAATGGTGAGATGATATAAATATGCACGAGATATTACTTGCCATTTTACAGGAACTGTGGTATTTATGTTAAATGTTCATATTGTTACAACTATGTCTCACTAAGTTATACTTAGCGTGTGATTCGTATTACACGTAGGTTGATCGGGCTAATAGTATCGAGGAATGAGCTACACTTTTGGAAATCAAGTTACCTCTTATAAGCAATAGTATGTACACTTACATCCTAAACTGGTGGGCATGTACTCGTATTTTTAAATATGCAGTTGTTTTATACTACTAAACTTATAAGTTAGGTTACTTATTTAAATGAGCCTGTAATATAAGTATTATGGATAAATGATATGGTTTTAAACTCTTAGACATGGAATTGGTATAACTATTGTATAGTTTATGCTAATCAGGTAGAGATTTTAAAATCAAAGAAAAGGCCTAGGTAGCACACATAGTTTACACCCTAAATTATATTTTTAGGTTAATAAATGTCTTAAATATTTATTTAATCAATTTAGGGTTGAGACTAGGTGTTATTAGATGGGTTTATAATTCGATGAAAACGGGGAAAAGTTGTTTTACTAAACTAGTTTAAAAAAATTACAAGTTATAAACTTTAGTAACATCTTCAATATGTATTTAATTTTTGAATATACGTTGAGGGTGTTACAAATTGTGTTACACAAGGGTATTTAATCATTACTGAAAAGGGAGCATCGGTATTTTATAACACCAAACTGATTTCAGAATTTAAAATTCGTATAGAGAGGTTCGTTAACTGGGGCTCTATCAGGAATTTAGAAGATTACATCTCAGGATCACTCAGGATATCATATATATTAGATTCATTTAGGGTTTTAGATATATTAAGAGAGTTCCAACAATTATGCTTATAAGGCATTTTGGTTAATTTAACTTCTAGGGGTAAATTTGATAATTAACCCGCTAGGGTTAAGTCAAAGATTTGTTGTACTGAAGTTTGCTAACGGCTTGCTAGGCTTTTAAGTCCATTCAACTAAATAATTCTCATCAACGCGATACTTACCAAGTATTCATATAGGTACAACCCACGCGTATTCAATTCTTAGTACCGACTGTATCTTGTAACAGAATAAGTCACTTTCACAATCATCACTGAACTTCCTCCAAATAGTCGAACATATCTTCATATAGTATTCATCCAATAATACACTAGTTTCAGGAGCGACCAACAAACTTGAGTCGGGTTTCACAACTCTTAAGGCCGTTACATCCGTTTAGAATTTATAGGTATTTTGAGGGTTTATCTAGGGCATTCCCTTATTCTAAGTCTAAACAATGTTTCAATCATTTTAGTGTTTGAGGGTAATTCAGTCATTTTGATCATTTCAATCAATTCAATCTTTTTTGTCATTTCATTAATTCAGACATACGAAAAACTTCCTGTAAGACTTGTTCAGTATTTAGGAAAATCTAAGTATTAACATTCTCGGAGGTTTGAATCTTGTTACCAGGATTTTTCTAGGTAGATCAGAAATTCCAGATAAATCAGTTATTTAACTAGATCAAAAGTAGAATTCCTATCACTATTCATCATCAAGGGTAGTTTAGTCATTCTACACCTCAAGAGTTTTTTTTTTCATTCTACACCTCAAGGGTATTATTGTTATTTCTTAACCAAATATTTTTAACATTTGTCCCTTTAGAAAAAATAACCAGACTTTGGAGATTAAATGTTTTATTAATTATTTATCAAACTCAAAAGTCCTTTTGATTTATCAAACTTCTTATGCGAATACTTCTGTCTTGGCCATTTTACTATTTTTATTTCTTAATTGATTTGACATAAGCAGAATTAATCATATGCTAACTCATTGTCATGCAAGCATTAACCGAATACCATCATGTTTCATAAAGCATGTAGGAGATAGTAATGTATTAACTTGACTCCAACCCACAACATTCAACCATCCCTTCAAAAATCTCAGATACCAGAATATGTTAATACCTTCATTTGAGTATAACCCATAATCAGTACTTAGTTCAATTACATTGCTCTTGAATTGAATAATTAAACACATAAGCAAGCTCGAATTCAAGGTCAAATTCGAAAGCTTTTGGATCAAAATTTCACGAAACATACTTCAAAAATAGACTCAAGACGTCAAAAAGCATAAAATACAGGTTTCAAAAAATTTGACTTTTTGGGTTAAAGTCAACACTGACGTCAATAATCAATGCTGATGTCATTTGTCAACTGGTCAATGGTCAACGATAACGTTTGTAGTCAACACTGACATCAGCATTCAATTAGTCATTGGTCAACGATGACGCCAGCAGTCAACGGTCAATCGGGTTAACTCGGAAAAGTTGAATCACTGAGTTGACTTAGACGGGTTCACTCACTGAGTTGACTTAGACGGGTTGACTCACTGAGTTAACTCAGACTAACGGATCAGGCAGACGAGTTCGATCGGGTCAGACGGTTCAAACTCAATTCGGACGAATTTAGGTTTACCAGACCAGGTCGAGCGATGTGTGAAATCCACGCACGACCATAAAATGCCACTGATCGATGAAGAACGATGAGGAAAATAAAAGAAAGAGATTACCAAAGCTTACAATGGCGGAAGACGGCTGAAAACGGTCAAAAATTATTCGAATCCCAATCAAAGAGTAAGGCTTCTCCTCGCAGAAACTTCTAAAATGGTCGGACGAGTGATTCACCGGGATAAAACTGCAGAACGATAGGGATACGAGGGCACGAGCGGTGTTGGCCACGGACGACAAACAGCGGCAAACTGGCTCAAAAACAGAGAGCAAACCCTTGGTTATCGGTGAAACTTCTGACGATATTTGGCGGCAACTGATGGTGATATTGTGCGAGTGGCTGACAGGGTTGTGTTCAGTGTATGACGACGAGCACGCCGATGGTGGCGGTGACAGGCACACTACGACGGTAGTGAAAATCAGTCGGCGAAAGCCTTGGGGGTTGGTGGGAGAAAACTTTTAATATTCCAGATCTAATCACCAAATTTCATATTCAAAGGGCCTTTTTTCGGGTACGTGGGGTTGGTTGCTCATATGAATTTTTGGATCAGATTTTTAGGCATTAATTATTAATAAGTAGGTGTAATACCTTTCTAAAACTTAGCTTTAGCCCAAATGGTTAAAGGCTTAGCTTTACAAAGCCAAGGGTCATTAGGTTCAAACCTTTTGACTGACATTTTCATTTTTTTTTATTTAGAGATTTTAGGTGTTACATATACACCGACACTTGTTCTTTAGTAGTAAGGATAGTAAAATTACCTGACCCGATCCAATTCGGTGTACCTCAACCCAACTTGGTCGGGGTTTTAGCTTTGAATTTCGAGGATTGGGGCGGGGCGAGTTTTTGAAAGTGTCGAGTTGGGGCGGGCAGGTTTGGGTATATGCTATAAATTTCCCGTCCCGCCTCGATAAATATTTAAATATATATTTATTATTATTATGAAAATACCACTATATATAAACAATTTTATGGTTGTTAAAGCTATTTTGGGGGGGTTTGTGCTTATCTTTTTAGATATTGTTCAAATTTTAACATATTTGATTCTAACGGTTAATGGTTCAAGTTTATTATTTTAAATATGTAATTTTTCTTGTGGATAATTTAAAATTAGTTTTATTTTATTTTTATATAGGTTTAAAGTCCTTTGAAACTATATTTTGTGGTTGTGATGGTGGATTGACTGGATCTAACTTTTATCGTCGGTGAAGATTAAAATTTTTAAAATTTTTTGGGTTGGGTTGGGTCGAGGTCGGATTTAAGAGTTTGTACATCAAGTGGGACGAGATTGGGTTTAGGAGTTTATAGATTGGGCAGGTTCGGGGCGGTCAAAAACCCGCCCTCCCCGCCTCGTTGCCATCTATATTCTTCACTAGTGCTTAGATTATAAGGTTTAAGGTTTAGGGGTTGTTGTGGTTAGGTTTTAAGGTATAATAGTAGACTTTATTGTTTAGATTTTAAGGACCTAAAGAGATATGTGGCGGTTTTAAAATCAATCTTGTGAAAAAATACTTGCCACTAACGTTGTATCAAATAATTACCCTTAATACATTATCGGTGTATATTATTTTAATAAACAACTTCTATCCTATATCATATATTCTTAATTAATATTTAAATAAATAATGAAAGAGGCATAATGATAGCTTAAAACTGTTTATGAAGAAAAGCGGATAATGTTCATCTTTAGAGACAAAGGTTCAAATCGTTTTGTCTACATGATGTATGTACATTGTCAAACGGTTAGAAATATAACGGATACTACCTTATAAATCATCTTTAGACTATTCAAAAAAAATAATTACCTTAAATAATTGTTTTAATTTTTTAAAATTAATATTAGTCTTGAAACATTTACCATGTATTTACAAAAGAAATATAAAAAATATATAAATATAATGATCATTTATGACATTTAAAAACTAAACTTATATAAATTAATTAAAAAATACATTGTATTTAAATTTAAAATAATTTTTAGAGCATGTTGACACTCTTTCATTCTCCTAAATTATGAGTTTAAGACTTCGTAGAAGTAAAATTTCTCTATCTCTTTCTTAAATAAAAATTGTTTAAAGAACTTTAGAAGCTATCAGGATTAAGACATAATCGATAGTGTTATAAAATAATTTTGATTCAAACATTCTCTAGAAAAAGAAGTTAGTTGGTAACAATGACTAATAACGAGATGTCGTTTCTATTACATCATGATTAGGTGAATCAATGACATCACTATCTCATACAATTTGTTTCGACTCTCATATGTCTAATATTAATCGAGTTTAATGATCAAAAGTACAATTCCAAACTTGAAAATGTCGATACATGATTAGCTGAGTATTCGATCGAGTTAAATTAATTTTTTTGGGTTAGTCAAGTTTGATTAGTTTTATTTTATAACTCATATTTTTTTTGAATATTTTTTTAGTCAAGTCAAGTTTATAAAATTTGAATTAAGTCGAATTGTTCGAGTTATTTTTCAATTTTAATTGTAAATATTTATATTATTATTGAACCGACTTATTTCAATTTAAACGGCTTTCTATAACCATATACGATATATATATATATATATTGATTTCATATGTGATATACATATATTAAATAAAGTTGATGAACTCGACTTGAATTTGAAAATCGATCCACTAATTATTAAAAAATTCAAGTTATTCGAATCTTATTTTATAACTCAAATTTTATTTAATTTTTTTCTAGTCGAGTTTATAAAATTGCGATTCAAATTAAATCAAAGTCGATTTTTTCCGTGTAGAGTAGAGTCAAAAGCTCATCTTTCATCAAATCGAGTTTACCTCTAATTTCCATAATAAAAATGGTCGTTTGCTGATGATATGTCTCTTTCAAATCCAAAAATTTTCCGGGATAACTAACAGTCAACGACATCAAAATTTTGGAACCCAAAACAGTAACAAACGAAGTGGGAAAAAACAATGGCGCCCTTTTTGTTCACTTATATTCTTAGGAAACTTGGTGGGTGGCAACAATCGATAAAAACTATACGTACCAGTGGTATTTCCGTCATTTCAGACTCCCGGAGCTAGGGTTTCGCAGCCAGTTTATAAAAGGGATTTCCAGATCCGCCCTCCGTGCGGTGTTTCGTGTCACTTTATTTATCCATTCCCTCCGCTTTCCTTTCCGTCCACCTTTCTCTCCAAATCTCTCCGCACACAAATCACAGTCTCATTTTCCGCCCAAAATCTCCATTTTTCTTCGGAATGTGAAGTGAAAATGTCGGATCAAAGTGAAAAAGTGAGTGATCCGTAACTTTAATCAGCTTATTTGATTCGATCTTGAGTTTCGCTTCGTCTTTCCGTTTATCCGATCTGATTCTCCGTCTTCTTTGTTTTTTTTTTTGCAGGGATCGGGTTCCGAAGATCCAAATCAAGGCATTAGCATTGAAACAAAGAAGAATTGCGCCGATTGTGGCACCTCGAAAACTCCTCTCTGGAGAGGCGGCCCTTCCGGTCCCAAGGTAATTTTTCAAATCCGTTTTTAAATTTCTTTTCATTTTGATTTGATCTGATTTGTCGTTTAATCTTCCTGTTCTTATTGTGTTTTACAGTCTCTGTGTAATGCATGCGGGATCAGAAGCAGGAAAAAGAGGGGAGCGATTCTGGGATTAAACAAAGGACAAGACAAGAAATCAAAGAACGGAAGCAAAGATAATTTGAAGCAAAGACTGTTGTATTTAGGAAAGCAGAGAAGAAAGCTTGGGGAGGAAGAACAAGCTGCTGTTCTTTTAATGGCTTTATCTTATGGCTCTGTTTATGCTTAGATTATTAATTTGGGGAGGGAAAGTGTAAGAAAATGGAGGGTTTTTGTTCAAATTTTCTTAATTAGTGAGTTCAGGAATGTGTGGTTGATATGTATTTGTCCAAAAGGAAAAATAAAAGGGGAAAATTCCCATTTTCTGTTGCAGCTTTGGATCCCATAAAAAGGAAGAAATAAAGGGTTTTGAAGAACTATGGATGAGGATGAAAGGGGAATTGGAAAATGAAATTTCAAGGAAGTCGTGAGATTTTCTTAGGCGCCAAACAGAATAAAGTTGAAGTTGCTTTTTAGGTGGGGATTCAAATATTTTTCCAAATTTACTGAAGTTCTTTTAGGGCAGGAGAATTTGAATTTTAAAAATATTAAATAAAATAAAAGGTAAAATTTTAATACGTAAAATTAATTTTACACAAGCTTATATATTTATATTATAAAATTTAAATCTTAAATTTTTAACTCGAATCTTAAAAAACTAAACTTTAAATCTTAAACCCTTATCTTAAATTTTAAATATTAATTTTAAATTCTAAATCTTATAACCTAAACTTTAAACTAAAACACTAACTCTTAAAATTAAAAAATTTATCAAAGTTTACACGACATATATATTAAAGTTTTGTCCCAAGCTTATTTATTTTACTGTGGGAGATATTTAATAAATATTTAATTTAAGGTAAAGTATATTAGATAGTATTAAATTTTAGGTGTAATTATCATTAACCATAATTCTAAACTTTTAATTGTTTCAATTATAACATTAATTTTAGTTCCACTTCAATTATGTTATAGGCTGTTAGCTCACTGTCATTAGTGACATGTTGATATGGACTTTAGTGTTGATAGAAATTAGGCTAAGGGCCACTTTTACTATTGTAGTAGTATCAATTTATTGATTTTGTCTCTACAGTAATTTTGCATTAATTTAGCTCTTAGAGTAGTCGAATTACATCAACATTTGCCCATTGACTGACGAAAGCTAACGTTGACCGTCTTCGGTGCTGACGTGGTAGTTTACGATGCCGACGTGGCAATTTACGTGTGAAGATGACGTGGTAGATGGGCAAAATTGATTTTTCAAGCGAGTTCGAGGGCAAAATTAATGTTCTGGTTGAGTACGAGAGAAAAAATAATTTTTAGGCAAAAAATATGAATAAAATACTAAAATATTAAAATAACATAAAAATTAATAAATATTTAAAATATTTTTATTAATATATGACTAAAAATAAAATAAAATAATTAAAAATATCTAAAAAATAAAAATTATAAAATTAAAATATCATAAGCTAATAAATTATAAATTATTTAATAATTAAAATTTGAAATATTTATAAAGTATTAAAAATATAAAAAAATTATAAAAAATTTGGACGATTTTGGTTTTCTTTCTCTTCAAAAAATGTAAAGAAGAAAGAATCCTAAAATAGGGTTAACATGATTTTCTCAATCGAACAAAAATCTTCTACCCTTTTTGGTACCCTTATCTCTCAATACTAAAAAGTTAAACTCTACACTCTAAGTTTAATTTCTAAATCACAAACCTTAAACCCTAAATTTTAACCCTTTACTTGATTAAATTTATACACATACTTTTATGATTCATAGTCACTTTATATTAATAAAATTTTCAATTAGGGTTTATGATTTAAGATTTGCAATTTAGAGTTTAAAATTTTTAGGGTTTGAAATTTAGAAATTAGGATTAGAGTGTAGAACTTATTTTTAAATTTTGATTTTTGAATAATTTATAATTTAATATCTTTTGATATTTTAATTTTATAATATTTACTTATTTTAATTTTTTTTAATTATTGTTACTTTTAGCCATATATTAATAAAATATTTTTAAATGTTTTATTAATTTTTATATCATTTTAGTATTTTAATATTTTCTTAAATTTGTTTTCCCTCGCACTCAACTAGAAAATTAATTTTGCCCCTCTTCCGCGTTATCTTCACACATGGACTGCCACATTAGCACCGTTGACTGCCACGTCAGCATTGTAACCGATCAACGTTGGCTTCCGTCAGTCAAGGGGCAAACGGTGATGCAATTTGACTACTTCAAGAGCTAAATTTATGCAAAAATACATAAGGGCAAAATCGATAAATTGAGACTACTACAGAAACAAAAATACCCTTAAGCCTAGAAAATTATGAATTAAAATAACATCATTTTACGCTTCAAACAGTCTCATTTTGTTGGAGAAAAATTGAAAAAGAAAACATGTCATTTGATGGATTTGATCTTGAAATTTACCGAGTATATGATTTTATAAATATATTATTTTATACTATTTATAAATATTATTTTAATTTTGTAACGCGGAGTCAAATTAAACATATTTATAAAATTTAGAATAAATGAAATTACTCTTAATTGCAGTTTAATATATATTATCTGTTTTATAATCCTGATAAAATGACTAAGTTAGCTTAGTGGTTAAATACCATATTAAAAGTTTAATGTTTAAATTAGAGATTATTTGCAAGAATCAAAGTGTTGTGTCGGAACATTGAGACTAAGAGTGTAAATGAACCGTGCTTAAACGAACATGAATAAACAAGGCTTTATTCGTGTTCATTTATTTATTTTTAAAAGTGTTCATGTTCATGTTCATTTATTTAGCATTCGCGAACAAGTTCGTTTATATGTCCGCTAACCTATTCGTTTATATGTTCTCAAAATGGTAAAATTACGCCACTAGTCCTTAAGCTCTGTAAGCTTCACATTTTGAAACTACAAAGTTTACACTGCGTTCAGTTTAGTCTCCACTTTCACCAATATTTAAAATGTAAAAAATATAAAAGGAAAAGGGGAGCTGAGTAAACGAGTCGATAAACAAACTTATAAACGAGCTTGTTTGTGAACATAAACGAATCGAACACACTTATGTTCGTGTTCGTTTGTTTATTAATCGAAAATAAAATTTTGTTCCCACTCGTTTACTTAACTTACTAAACGAACATTATACGAACGGTTCACGAATAGTTCATCGAACGCTCTGCTCATTTACATATCTACTTAAGATACTTAAGAGTTGGCTTACAACTTGTTTTGAACTTAAATTGAGTGGTTTCAACGATAAAGGGAACATTGTTATCATTAAAAAGTTTAAGCTCTAACAATTTTGTTGATTTCGATTTGGGCGACACTAGACAAAGAGGTAGAGACGGCGATCGAAGGATGGTCGGACGATGAGGCTTGGTGGTTCACCGACGTATGATGGACGGAGATGTAACACCCCGATCCCATCAGATCTGAGATTTTACATTCGGGTTGCCTCTAACCCAACCCACAAAATTCCGTTCAATAAAAAATTTCAAGTTTAGCCATAAAATCATTATTTAAAGCAAGTCATTAAATAAGAGTTTCATAAATAGTTTTAAATCCAAAATATAAATGGAGCTTCGTACGAATAAACACAATATTTCAAAACAAAGTAGAAATAGAGTTACATACCAAATACAATAAGGTTCTATGCATACATAGCCTTACAACTAAAATCAAGGTACTGTACTCGAGTTTGATTCGGAGCTGGAAAATCCTCGTTGATGTTCTCTTCAAAGCGAGTGACCTGTCAACCTACGCACGGAAAAACAACACATAATCACGTTGACCTAACAAAGCTCAGTGGTACATGTCAACTCTACTCTACTTCATGACATTCATAAAAGTAAGCATGCAATATAAGAAACGGGTATATGTCATGAGAAACCAAAGGAGTTGAAAAGTACCATCACGATGGTAGTCAAACCTGTAACCTGGGACCACTTCGACACCAATCCTTCATTGGCTACATACTCGGAAATACCTAGCCGTCAGGTAGTAGCATGGGTCATCTACTCAGAAACACATAGCTATCGGGTAGAGGACAACACCTACTCAAAATCACTTAGCCATCGAGTAAGGGTCATCACATACTCGGAAACACATAGCCATCCAGTAGCAGCATCTTGTATTCGAAAACACTTAGCCATCGAATAACGAGTATCTCGTACTCAGAAACACTTAGCCATTGAGTACCAGTCTTGGGTATCCAAATCCTATACCAATCAATCACAAATCAATATGAGGCTCACAAGGCTCATATTCAATACAAGGCAAGGAAATGTCATTTATTAAAGGCATCCAAAGTCATAGATCAACCAAATGATCATTATTAAAATTTATTATATTTGATTATATTTCAATATAGCACCATTCTCAAGCCTTATTAAACCCTTATTAAAAATCCTCAAAATTTGGGTAGTTTCAACTGTGGGTATCGGTACAGTCTATTAGAATTTGGGGAAGGCCTAACCATACTGGTACTAGGTCACCCGTACCGTTACACAGGCTCGGGTACCGGTACAGTTCACACCGTACAGATACCAAGTTTGGTTACTAGAATTTACTAAATTCTTCGAGTACCGGTATAGGTCGACCTATACCGACACTGCTTGAGTGGCTTACCAGTATGGGTTGAAGCTTGTATTGATACGCTGTACCTTGTTCATCAGAGATACAAGGGGGTATCAGTATGGCTTCTCGCATACCGATACCGAAGCCCATAATTAGCTTTCTAGCCACGACCTTTATCTGAAAATTCCCAAATTTGAACCCCATAACCAATTCCATGCTCCCTAAAGTCTAATATGTTTGTTATTAGCCTATTATGGCCCTCATTACCAATCGAAAACAATCAATCATCAAGATTGAAGAACATACAAGGTTAACATGGTTAAACACCCAACCTCATCACAAGCTTAAATAATGCAAAGCAAATCACATTTATGAAAAGAAGGAAACACATTGGAGATGAAGATGTACAAACCTTGGAAAAATCCCTAATCCTCATGCCAAATAGCTTCTCTTCACTTATTGTCCTTATCTTTGGTGTGGGATGGTTCACCAACTTCTTTAGCTAATCTACAAGTGTAAAAAACTAACTGTTACACTCCTCAAAAGATTAGAAAGAAGCTTTAAATTGATTTACAACCTCATATCCGTCATAAGACATTCTCCAACCAAAACCACTTCAAAAACTCATTATTCCATACCTCCACCATTTTTAATGGGGTTTTATCTCAAAATATAGATCTTATGGAGTAGGTAAACATACCTTGAACTTAAATCTCGAATGAAATAGATGTTAGATAAAGTTTAAACCTTTCCCTTAATTCTCCATGGGTGTTTTCGTGTAAGAATATGAATGAGAAATAGGGAGTGGGATATTTATGAAGATGATGTATTATGGGCAATTTTTTGTAAGAGAATGGACAAATTTTAAAAGTGTTCAGCCCAAAAATGGGAGAATCACACTCTAAGTCCCTCATCTTTCAAAGCTTCACCAACATGGCTCTTTCTAAGCCTAAAGGCCAACACTTAACGCCCAAATAGTTTGAAATTCTTTTAAAGTCTAAAGCCCGAGGCTCGAGTCAATGCTAACTCATTGACATAGAAATCTGGATCGTTACAAGAGAGACACAGTAGATAGCATATGACTGTAGAATTGGGCGGTTCACCCCTAGTACACTTGGGGCTGAGAGCCGCGAACAGTGTAGAATGGGCGATCAGAGTCATGGAGAGGGGGGGAAAGAGAGTGGTCAGTGTAGAATGATCGATGTTGGAGAGTCGTCCCCTTTGTCTTCGGTCTTGGGGTATTTATATCCCCTTGGTGATGTAGATAGAGTGATGTTTGATGGGAGTGTGTCAGGTTTAGTGATGGCTATTGATGGGCTGGCAGATTGTAGCTCGGCTGTCAGGCTGCGACTCAGTTGGACTTGATAGATGTCTTATCTCAATGCAACAATCTCTGAAACTGATGGGTCTAGAGGTGTAGAAATGTCCAAGGGAGGAGCTCAGAGCTCCATGATGCGAGGGCATAACGCAGAGACGGAGGTGATAGTGTATTTCTCGAAGGCATTTTTCCCGAAAATAGATTTTTTGGGGTATTTGACAGATGTACAACAAGTTTGTTTGTACAATATTTATATTGTGTTTGATTTTGTGTTCGTGTTTATGTTTGTGTTGTCGCTCCTATACAAACTCTTGAGCTTGTTATTGGTTCACGATGCACATAGGGCTGGGGATTGGGTCTAGTGTCTTTTGCAAGAAAGTTGACAGCCCAGCCCCATATCATATCATCAATTTTTTTTTGTCAATTTCATCTAAATGAAATGAAGTCAGTAAAGCTATTTATTTTTATTGAAATATTGACATAATCTATTTTATTCTTTTCTATCATATCATCAAAAATTCTGAAAATATCTAAATTGTCCTTGCTGGAATGTTGATATTAACCTTTTTTTTTACCAAATTTTAATATATTTTTTCATTTTTCAGTAATATAGTAGAAAGAACAAAGTAATTTTCGTCAATATTTCAATTAAGGCAAAATAGTGTTACTATTCCATCACATTTGAGACAATTCAACAAAAAATAAAATTTTGAAGGTTAAAATGAACATAAGAAAAGTTTGATGGATAAAATGACAAAATATTAACTGTCAAAGAAACTTTAACGGCTGGCGAAGGCTTTATTGTTGGTGACGAAACACTCTTTAGCGACTTTCAATTTGCTTACAATTAGCGTTGGGTGTATGCCTACCAAGAATTTAAATAACGGTCTGTCATCATAATAATAGTCGTTATATATCAATAGTGATGCCGTCTGAAACTGTTATTAAAAAATAACAGTATATAATGATCGCAATAACATAATCTGCAACTGTGATAAAACATTACGATCGAAAATAGAACCACAACTGCAATTTAAATCTCCGATGTCTAGTCTAACGATAAATATTAGTTTGTACTCATCAGTGAAGTTACTTAATGTGATCTGAACTGGTTTAACCCTTTCAATAGGTGGAGGTGGCCGAGAAATGACCATCCACCGGTTGAAGACGATGACAACAATAAACTTATAATTAGTGTTTGGGTTAGAGAAAAAAATGTTTGTGAAAAAAGATTTTTAGTTTTTTTTCTTCTGAAGAGGGTAAAAAAAAACTTTTAAAAAGTTTAAAGATCAACCTTAAAAATAATTATTTTCTTAACATTTACTCTATCAAATTAACAAAATTAATTGTTGACCAGATCATAATGAACCAATAATATAAATGACCAAAATATTATTTTTAAAAGGTTTAAATGAAAAATAAGTGTCCAAAGTATACTACTTTTGAACTTTAGGTGCCTAAAGTTTTTTTTTGTAAAAATAGGTGCCTAAAGTTTCAAAAGTTATAATTTTAGGTGTCCGGATGTTAAAAAAACCAGTTATCCATTTAAAACGCAACACATGGCATGGATACTGATTTTTTTAATTGTTTTAAAAAAAACTTTAAAATTTAATTTTTTAAAAAATCCCAAAATTTACAAAATGTTCAAATCAGTCCTTAAATACTAAATCTCCAAATCTTCACTGCGGCCGCCGCCGGCCATCGTCACCGTTCCCAGCCGTTCGGTTTCCAAACTCTGCCGACCATTTCCCCCAACTCGTCGTCACTAGAAATCGGCGAATAGTGTACCAATCGAACGGTTATTTCACGTTTGACGTTCAATGTATGGTTGGCACACCGTTTATTGGTTTCTGGCGATGGCGAGCAGAGAAAAATGGTCGGCTAGGTTCGTCGAGCTAAAGGGTGGGGTCGGAAACAGCGACCGACGACAGAAGCGGTGAGAATTTGTGGATTTAGGGTTTATAGATTTGGGGACTATTTTAAAAAAATTTGGAATTTTAGGATTTTTTAATTTTAAATTATTAAAAATAATTAATTTAAAGAAATTAAAAATGACACGTGTTGATTTTGTATTGTTAACGTTTTTTAACGGTAGTTAACTACCAGACACCTAAAATTATAACTTTTAAAACTTTAGGCACTTATTTTTACAAAAAAATACTTTTGGCACCTAAAGTTAAAAATGCATACTTTAGGCACTTTTTTTTCATTTAAGCCTTTTTAAAATAAAAAACTAAAATCAAATAAATCAAAACATAAATGACCAATCATATAGTTTAACCAAAATAAAAATGTGAATAGATCGATCTATACATCTATATCAATATATAAAATGAAAAACCGAACAAAGCGTTGTCGTGTCGAGTAAAATAATTTCAAAAGCCTCATGATTTCAAAAATTCCCAGCTTTTGCTAAGCTGTCCTGTTCGAACACCAATACAACGCGTTTCTTTTTCACTACAAAAATCTCTTTCGATTCGATTCCGTTGTTTCGATCCTTTCCCTTTCGAAATTCTAAATTTTCATGGCGTTAAACAAGAGCTACAACAACCCCTTCTTCATCTTCAACCTCTCACTCATTCTCACTCTTTTACCATTCTCTTCATCTCAGGCCGTCGGCGACGCCCCATCACCTGCCGCCGATTCTTGCAACGGGATCTACTTATCCTACGCTTACACCTCCGGAACCAAGCTAAAACCCACCAATCCCAAGCACCAGCCCTACAGATTCGAGTCGGTTTTAACCGTGCTGAATAACGGCGACGAGAAGCTTAAATCTTGGAAGGTTTTTGTTGGGTTTAAAAACGACGAGTACTTGGTGTCGGCGTCGAATGCGGTTTTGGCTGATGGGACGAGTTTGCCTGCTAATGTTGGGAACGGTACCGTTTTCGCTGGGTATCCGATGACCGATCTGAAAACGGCGATTGAGACTGCCGGCGATTTGAATCAGATTCAAGTTCAAGTTAAGCTTCTTGGGACTCAGTTTGGAGTGAAGCCTCCCAATGTGCCTTTGCCTGAAACCATTCAGCTTGCTAATGATGGGTTCATTTGTCCTAAGCCTTCTATGCAAGGTAAAAAAAAATGGGTAAAATTTATTTTTTTATATTATATATGTATATGTTTGATTGTTGTGTCTTGCCTGGATTTTTTTTGTGAATTTGGTCAAATTTGTATGTTTTGGATTCGATCAATAGATTATCATATGTAGAAGAGTGGAAATGTTTTAAATTTAAGATGTTTATATGATTTATGATTTGGTTGAAGTGAATCATTTGTTTATAATCTGAAGATTTGTCAATAGATTATTATGTCTTGCATTGAAAATCATATGTTTTTAAGATTTTATCACATGGTTAGCCCCTTTATCCCGGTTTTTTCGATGTTAGTTATCGATTTCTTAACCATGGTTGAATGGAGATGAAAACTCTTTGAACTTGTTTCAAGTTCTTATGACTCCTGATTAGACTGATCTTTGTCATCGGATCATAATTTCTATCATTGTAATATGTCTTGCAATGAAAATCAGATGTTGTTAAAGATTTTATCACAGGGTTAGCCCCCGTGTTTTTGAATGTTAGTTATCGTTTTCTTATCCATGGTTGAATGGAGATGGAAACTCTTTAATCTTGTTTCTTGTTCTTATGGCTCATAATTAGACTGATGTTGTTGTCGCCTGTCGGATCATAATTTCGAGCATTAGTTTAGTTTAGTTGACTTTAGTTTTCTTGACCATGGTTGAATAGAGATGGAAACTCTTTGATCTTGTTTCAAGTTCTCATAGCTACTATTTAGGCTTATCATTGTTGTCAGATCATAATTTCGAGCATTAGTCTAGTTAGTAGTTCATCTTTGTTTCCGATCTGAATTGTAATAGATCAATGTTGAAAATGAGAAAATATTTCTCTGACCGGAGTTATAATCGTAGCCTAGTCTTAGGGTTGCTTTAGTTTTTTTTAATGAATTTTATTTGGATATGGTGTTTGTGTATTGATGGACATATATTTTTGCTGTTGGTGGTTCTGCCAGGTAAAAGTGAGATGCAAGTTTGTTGCACCAAAGATCCAAAGTTCAAAACGAATGTTACGGTAGACGATGAGTTCCTACCTCGGCAAAGCGGTGATCTTACGATTATGTATGATGTGACGAGAACATATGATTCGAACTACTGGGCACAGGTTACTATCTCGAACCATGACCCCCTTGGACGTCTTGATAATTGGAAATTGAGTTTTGATTGGATGAGGGATGAATTTATATATACAATGAAAGGGGCTTATCCATATGTTGTCGATTCGTCGGACTGCTTATTTGGTCCGCAAGGGCAGTACTATAGGGCTCTAGACTTTGGCAATGTGTTAAATTGCGAGAGGAGGCCAACGATTATTGACCTGCCTCTGACAAAGGCCAATGATACAACCCTTGGGATGATCCCGAATTGTTGCCGGAACGGTACAATCTTGCCCCCAACAATGGACCCTAGCAAGTCAAGTTCAGTATTTCAGATGCAGGTCTTTAAAATGCCACCGGACCTCAACCGCTCTGAGCTCTCTCCTCCTCAGAATTGGAAGATCAATGGCACATTGAACCCTGATTACAAGTGTGGTCCCCCAGTCCGCGTAAGCCCCAGCCAGTTCCCCGACCTTGGTGGTTTGCCATCAAATACGACCGTGGTTGCTAGCTGGCAGGTGGTTTGCAATATTACACAGCCCAAGAATGCAAAGCCCAAGTGCTGTGTATCCTTTTCTGCATACTTCAATGAATCAGTCGTCCCATGCCCGACTTGTGCATGTGGGTGCCCTCGCAACACGGACAACACTTGTAGAGCAAATGCTCCGGCTATTCTTGTTCCACCGGAGGCACTTCTTGTTCCATTTGAGAACCGAACTGCTATAACTAAAGCGTGGGCTGATCTTAAACGCCTAACAGTGCCGAATCCAATGCCGTGCGGTGACAATTGTGGGGTCAGCATAAACTGGCATCTTTATTCCGACTTCTCTCGAGGATGGAGTGCTAGGATCACAATCTTCAACTGGGATGAAATCGCCTTCCCGGATTGGTTTGCTGCGGTACAATTAGATAAAGCAACCCCCGGGTTTGAAAAGATGTATTCCTTCAATGGAACTGCCTTGGAGTTGGATGGTGTTAACAATACTATATTCATGCAAGGACTTCCCGGTTTAAACTATATCGTTGCTGAAACCGATGGAGTCAACCCCGAGAAAGATCCTAGGGTGCCCGGAAAACAACAAACGGTTATCTCATTCACCAAGAAAACTACCCCTTCCATTAACATTGCTGCACGAGATGGATTCCCCTCGAAAGTGTTCTTCAACGGCGAGGAGTGTGCACTCCCTTCGGTGTTGCCAACAAACAGCGGTCATCGAAAGGGCTCGACGACGGTAATCTCAATCTTCCTAGCAGTTCTTGTGTCCATGTTGGTTCGACCATAGATAGAAATTAATGTGCCATTACTTGGTTTTTAGTTGGCATTTTCTGCTGTTTCTCCTCTGTTCGTATATGGCAGCATCTGCATTTACAATACTGGGCAATGGGGGAACCTTTCCCCAGCTGAATTTTTTTTTATAATTATGTATTTATTTATTAATCCAACTTAGTTTTTTTTGTGTTTCTTACTTCAAAAATGCCAATTTAATTGTGCCCCAAATCATTTAATTGTGTATTCAATTACAAATGAGTTACATTTTTCTAAAAGTTAACACTTTATTTATCCCATTAAAATTTGTTATAAACACATCAATTTATCGTTTAGATGGTATATTTATAATTTTAATCTCAAAATGTATACATTTGATCAATTTAATCATAATTCAACATTTCAATAAATTTAATTTTTTATATTTAAAAGTTAGGGTAAACTACAGCAGTAATCACCGAACTATGGTTTCTTTCTTATTTTGGTCACTAAACTATTTTTTTGGCAAAAATATCACTAACGTTATGTTTCATTATTATTTTGGTCACCGGCTGTTAAAAATTGAACGGTTTTCTCGACGTAAAATTTTATTTTTTAATTTTCCATGTCATTTCTTCTCTCTCTTCGTAAGCAATATATGTTATTTTATAATAATTTTATTCAAACTAACAGGATGGTGACACGTGTCACTGCCTGTTAGTGGAATAAAATGAATGAAAATCAAGCCTCTTATGCAGCCAGAGAGATTCGACTAATTGGCAGTTATACGTGTCACCATCCTACTAGGCAGTTACACGTGTCACCATCGATCTGCCTGCATAAGGGGCTTGACTTTTCATTCCTTTTATTCCACTAATAGGCAGTGATATGTGTCACCATCCTGTTAGTTTGAATAAAAATATTATAAAATAACATATATTCCTTGCAAGGAGAGAGAATAAATGACATGGAAAATTAAAATAAAATAAAATTTCTAACTGCCGGTGACCAAAATAGGAAGGAAACATAACGTTGGTGATGTTTTTGCCAAAAAAATAGTTCGGTGACCAAAATAGGAAGGAAACATAACGTTAGTGATGTTTTTACCAAAAAAAATATTTCGGTGACAAAAATAGGAAAGAAACCATAGTTCGGTGACTACTGGTGTAGTTTACCTTAAAAGTTATGACACTACACCCGACACACACTCCGATAATTCATCGCACTAAATGTTATTGTTATCAGCTTGATAACTAACATATATTATAGTCCAAAAGATATAATCATTTCAGTATTAAATAATTGATAGACTAATGAAAAAGACCCATTTTAATCTAAACGCCACCTACTACTCCACTAGTAGATAATTTTTTTATGAAATTTATAAATATAAAAGTTAAATTTATTTAATTATTAAGATTAAATTAATAGAATATATAAAATTTAAGACTAAAGCAGTTATTATATTAAATCATGTCAGACGTTTGTTTTATTTTTAACAACATAAAATATTTATAGTAAAAGTTTAATTAAATAATTGAATTATAACTTTTAAAACAATGATATTTGTAATCAAATATTTTTTAAACTGAAAAAATAGAAAGGCAATATAAAGTTACTTTTATATTCTCTATTAAAAAGTAATGGAAAACTCAAAAGTTTTAATAAATCAATCCTAAACTAAGATTATGAAATATATATATGTGTATTTTGAATTTTTAATGTGTTATAATTTTTTAACATTATATATTTTTTTAAATGGTACACATTATCCAGGACGATTAGATTTGACAAATTTGACTCGAGACTCGAGATTTAAATCAGTTTACCTAATTTGAGACCTGATATAAACCAGAACATGATGATCTAAACTTGACCCGAATCTGAACCAAAACCGACCTGAATTTAGTTAAACCGAAAATCAACTCGAATAAAAAATAATCGACACCGAAATAAATTCGAACCGAAAATCAACTCGAACCGAAAGTAACCCGAACAGAAAATCAACCCGAACCGAAAGCAACCCGATTTTAATCGTCAAATATGTATGTTTTATTCTCATTTTGTATTATATTACTAATTAACAATTACCTTTAGTAACAACTTAATGATTTAATATCATTTTTTCTCCTTTAAAAGATCATCTTCATATATTGACTCAAATTGAAAGCTGACTGATTTGATATTGACTCGACTTGAAAAGCAACCGATTTGATATTGACCCGACTCGAAAATCAATCGTTACAGTATTCACCCAACCCGAAAATAACCGACCCGATCCGAAATAACATAGAGCTAAATTAAATCCGAATCAGACCCGATTCGACTCTAATCAAACCTAAACCGAAAACCAACCCGACCTGAAGTGACCCAACCCGAACTCGATCTTAACGATTCGATTGACACCTATAAGGACGAAGCTATAGTTTAAAATTGAGAACAACATAAATATCAAAAGATGGAAGTCAAATTCAGAATTTATTCATTTCCTAAATACAACAAACAAAAATAAAAATTGTCATGCGGGGGGAGCCCCTCTAAGAGTATGGGTTCGTTCCTCCATATTGTACAATTACGCAGTTGTTTTTAGAGAATAAAGTCTGTTTTTATTTTTATTTTCTTGAAAAATAAAAAATGGTGAAGAAAGCGTGCTTGACTGAAAAATTAAAAAAATATTTTTAGAAAATGAAAACAAAAATGAAAAAATTTGAAAACATAAAAAAATGTTTTCATTGAAAATATTTCAAGAAAGTAGAAAATATGAAAACGAAGGTTTTTTAATTTTTGACTTTATTTTAATCCGTGTTCGAATAAATATAATTAGGCCTGTAAACGAACCGAACGAACACGAACAAGGGTGTGTTCATGTTCGTTCGTTTAACTTTAACCGAACAAACGAACGAACACGAACATAAACGAACAAAAAATTTCTTGTTCGTGTTCGTTCTTAAGAAATGGAGCTTGTTCGTGTTCGTTCGTGTAAATGATAAACGGACATAAACGAACACAAACGAACATGTATAATGTGTTAAATATTTAATATTTTGAGTTAGTTCGATTAATTCAGTTAATTAACCGATTTTAAACCGAATTAATCGATAATTGAAATTTGGAAAGACTCTTAATCATTAGCCGAAACCTAAAATTATCTAATAGATTAACCAATTTTATTTTGGTTCGGTTGGTTAGTTCGGTTTAACCGAACAATGAACACCCCTAGACATGTGTGAATAAATTTAAATGAACGAACATAAACGAACGAACATGAACGGACATAAACGAACGAACATAAATAAACATAAACGAATGAACATAAACGAACGGATTACCGAACGTTCACGAACATAAATGAACGAACAAGCCCTTTGTTCATGTTCGTTCATTTTGTTAAACGAACAAAAAATCTTGTTTATGTTTGTTCGTTTAATAAATGAACGAACATAAACGAACTTCTCGCCGAACGGTTCACTGAACGTTCGGTTCGTTTACAACCCTAAATCTAATGCTATTTTTTAAAAATTTTCTTTATTTACTCATATTTTATTTATATAAATATTTTTCTAACTATATTTTATTTGAATTATTTAATAATTATTTTTTATTTTTAAAAGCTAGATACCAAACACATTTTTACTATTTTTATTTTTAAAAACAAGTTTTTATCCTATTAACCAAACATATTTTTAAATTTTAAAAATGTAATCTTTTATTATTACGACAATTAAATGAGTTCTATGAAATATATGCTCCTATATTTTATTAATTAACCTAACTGATTGATTAAATTAAAAGTAAAGTCTGAATTCCCACCGAATATTTTGCAAAATTCATGCCATTTTATAATCTTCTTTATGTTGTGTGAATTAATAAAAGGGTAAACTACATCAATAGTTACCGAACTATGGTTTCTTTTCTATTTTGATTACCGAACTATTTTTTTAGCAAAAACATCACTAGTGTTATGTTTTCTTCCGATTTTGGTCACTGAACTATTTTTTCGGCAAAAACATCACTAACGTTATGTTTCCTTCCTATTTTGGTCACCGGCTATTTTGCTGATGTGGAATTTTATTTTTTAATTTTCCATGTCATTTCTTCTCTCTCCTCGTAAGCAATATATGTTATTTTATAATATTTTATTCAAACTAACAGGATGGTGACACGTGTCACTGCCTATTAGTGGAATAAAAGAAATAAAAAATCAAGTATCTTATGCAGCCAAAGAGATTCGACTAATAGGCAGTTACATGCGTCACCATCCTATTAGGCAGTTACACGTGTCACCATCTCTTTGGCTGCATAAGGGGCTTGATTTTTCATTCATTTTATTCCACTAATAGGCAGTGACACGTGTCACCATCCTGTTAGTTTGAATAAAAATATTACAAAATAACATATATTGCTTACGAGGAGAGAGAATAAATGACATAGAAAATTAAAAATAAAAAATAAAAGTCCACGTCAGCAAAACAGCCGATGACCAAAATAGGAAGGAAACATAACGTTAGTGATGTTTTTGCCAAAAAAATAGTTCGGTGACCAAAATAGGAATGAAACATAACGTTAGTGATGTTTTTGCCAAAAATAGTAGTTCGATGACCAAAATAGGAAAGAAATCATAGTTTAGTGGGTACTGGTGTAGTTTACCCTTAATAAAATTGACAGCTCCGTTGGAACACGTGGATATTCCAAAAATAAACCACGTTCTCAAAACACGTATTGACGGACAGTCCAAAATAAAAAGAATACCATTAATGTGCTCCGACTGTAGGACTATTGTGGGAATAATACAAACTTAAATAATATTTTAAGTTTTGAAGTATTTTGGGTATATTTTGGGATCTACGACAAATTTTATAGTGCAGGGTAAAGTCGCCACCTGCAGATGACGACTTGAGTGAAGACACCATCTGCAGGTAGTGACTTCCTCTTGATTTGTAATAGTTTAATATTTTATCGATTTAAGACAAAATCAAGGTAAAGTCGCCACCTGCAGATGTCGTCTTCACCCAAGTCGCCATTTGCGTGACTTCTCCCTGCACTATAGAATTTGCCGTAAATTTTAAAATATACCAAAAAATACCTTATTTTCCCAAATATTCAATCCATTTGGATTATATATCCAATGAAGCCCTGACTATAAACACAATATTTAAAATTTTAAAATAAAATATTAAAATTCAAATTCACATAAAATTATTCGATTTATTAAAGAATCTCAAATCTCTGCATGTTATTTAATATATTGCGATAAGAAAAAGGTTGACGCTGATTATCGTTCTAATTCTTTTTGTGAATTTTTATTAATCATTCATACTATATTTTTTTAAATAAAAATTTAGTTATTTAATATATTCCGATAAGAAATATAATACATTTCATCATTTCAACCATATTTAGGGATTTTTAATCAATTTTATATAATATTTCAATAAAACAATTAATTAGAAACATTACTTCAGAATAACATACGAGAGTGGTAAATTTATATACATTTTTTGTGTAATTATTTATTATTTTTTGTAAATACGATTGTTTAAGTAAAATATTTTTATAAGTGTGATAACATCTACCAATAATAATAAGGATCCCATGAACTGACGATGAAAACAGAAAATTTTTACAAGTATTTTAGTTTTAGGATTTAAGGATTTAAGTGTATGAGTTTAGAATTTAGTGTTTAGGGCTAGAATTTAAAGTTTAGAGGTAAGAGTTTAAAATTAGGGTAATATGATTAAGGATTTATATTTTAACCTATAAATCATAAATTTTAACCTTAAAATATAAATTCTAACTATACACTTTAAATTTAAAACTCGTAAAATTTTCACAAGCACTTGTGCAACATAATTACCCTAATAATACTGAAAAATAAAAGAAGGTGTGAGGTAAAAATTCAATTAGAAAGTGTGTTTGTAAAATAACGTGATCTCTTGTTTAAAGACTAATATAATATTCTTTTTGAAAAATGTTTTTTTTGTAATGTTGATTTTAAAATTTATATGTTTAATATTATTGTCAAAAAAACATTTCAAATTGCTAGAATATTTTTTTTAAATATCATTTTAAAAATAAAAAATTACTAATATAAATGAAGACTAATAAATAATTTTAATTCAAAAACATTTTTTAACTAAAATTAAAAATTTCAACTTTTTTAAAAATAATTTTTAATTAAGAAAATATTTATTTTTGTTTTAAATCCGATTCATTAATCAATTAATCAAATGAATTTCTGTAAAGATTCACTATAAGACAATTCTCGTAATTTAATTTTCTCCATTTATATTGTTAAGACTCGATCACCTTATATTATTTAAAGAATTTAACACTTTATTGGATGAGGCTAAACATAACTTTTTTTTATCTAAAAATAATTTAAAAAAATATAAAACAGGACCTCAAACTCCCAGAAGTTCGGTGGAGAGTCTCTGCTCTGTTCCCCCCCTTTTTTTTTTTCTCTTTTAATTTCTTCCTATCTAGGGTTTTTTTACATCAAATTATCAGTTTAGACTTTTTAGGGGCTTCATTTCAATAAATTTATAAAAAAATCTCAAATACTTGGATCGAAACTCTAACGAGAGGGGAAAAAGTAGCGTTATTTTCTCAACAAAAGGAAAAAAATGGACTCAAATTCATGGAGATTTCGATTTTCCAATTCTTCTTCTTCTTCGTCTTCCTCAAGTCGTCATCAACCTCGATCTGGTTTGAATTGCCTTTTTTTTGTTTGGTTCTATTGAAAATACTGAATTAGATCATTTTTAGAAATATTTTTTTGATCAATTTTGCTTTTGTTGTGTTTTAGATCTGTTTCTGGGAGGAGGATATGAAGAATTTGACGGAGATGAGGATTTCAAGGCGGAGTATTTATGTCCGTTCTGCGCTGAGGATTTCGATATTGTTGGACTTTGTTGTCACATCGACGAGGAGCATCCCGTTGAAGTAAAAAATGGGGTAACCTTTTTCCTAATTTCTCATAAAATTTAATCATTTTTTAAATTTCTTTCTTTTAATCTGATTTTTGTTTCTCTTATTGAATTTGTTAGGAAACAATATGAACTTTTTAGGTAGTTTGCATGTTGATGGAGGAGTATTTTTGAAATGTATATGTAGTGGTTTATAATTGGAAAAAGGAAATTGAAATTTGAAATGGGGTTTTACAGCTGAGTTAGTGTTGAGTAGGGGAGTTTATTTTCAACAAGATTCTTGATAATTTTGCTAATTATGCATTGTACTGCTTCTAGAGTTACAGATGTTGTTTGCTTGAATATCATTCTCATTTCTGGTGTATAGTATGGAGCTGCTTAGGTTTAAACTTCAAAATTATTTTGATAAATTCTGTGATTCTTCTTGCTTTGTACTTTCTTTGTTTTTTCACTTCGAAAGGAAATATGTTTTTGGTCTATTAGACACACAACGTTGCTTGAGAGTTAATGTTACCTTTTCAGGTGTGCCCGGTTTGCGCAAAGAGGGTCGGGATTGATATTGTTAGCCACATTACTATGTAACATGGGAGTTTTCTTAAGATATCCTTTTTATGATGCTTTTGTCTGGGCTTAATTGGTTTTGATTTCAAGGCTGGTTATATAATATTCGGCACTTTAAAAAGGCTCAACACTTTAATTTGATTTGATGTTCACCATTGGTGCTTAACGACATTTGCCATGGTGAGGCAATGCATGCGAAAAACATGAATACATTTCTGCTCATGGTCGTCAAGCTTATATTTTGTTGGCCCTGTAAAAGCTTTTTCCTTTTTATAGTTTGCTTTTTTCTTTGTATGTTTAATTTTCTCGTTTGTTTGTGAGTTGGCCTGTCTTGATGAAAGGTTCAGGTTATTCCTTGACTGGGTTTTACGTACAGCGCAGGAGAAGATTACACAAGGGTGGATCGAATTTGACATATTCTATGTTGAGAAAAGAACTGCGAGAAGGAAACTTGCATACCCTTCTTGGGGGATCATCGTGCATTGTTTCTCCCTCCAATGTTGAAGCCGATCCATTATTGTCATCCTTTATGTTTAATCCGCCCACAACCGATGAGCCTTTAAGCTTTCAGTCCCTTCCAATTGCTGAATCAAGTGCAGTGAAGGAAAGCTCAGATAAAGAATCTCTAGAAAGGTAAAAATACTGTCATTTATTCTTGTGATATGAGTCATTTTGTTTCTTTATCTTGTCCTGAAAAAATGACCGAGGTTTTGGTAGTCCACTATGCCCTTCGATATAGTGAGCGACTTTGAGCAAGTAGCCAATGCTAGTAAATGTTGTGGCTTAAGCAAAAATTACTTTGCTGTTATAGTTGGCCTTGCTGGTTCGTAGATAGATACTGGTACTTCAGTCTTAATAAGGTTGTCGGTTGTACTCATACTTCCCTTGTTGGAAAGGGCTATGACGGCAATCAATGCTGTCAGTTGAGGAAATTTAAACGGCGGTGGATGCTTAGGGTTCGCCTGCATTTTACTTTCCTGTCAATCCATAATTGTCAATCGGACTCAAGTTTCTAACAATAGTTTATCATGGCAGAAAACCTCAACAGTTGCAACTGTCAGACAAGGAGCACGAGGAGAAGGCTCGAAGGTGTGAATTCGTGCGAGGACTGTTGATGTCGACTATACTTGATGAGAATTTATAAGGTAACGAGGGTATTCGTAGAATCTATTAGCAAAAATATAATATTAGGAGTTTGAGTAAAGCGTAAAGAGGAAGATCTTCACTCTACCTCAGATATGGCAATCGATTGGTTAAAAATCAAACAAAACTATGTATTCCTATTGTATTTAGGACTTTTGTGTATAATGAAAAGATGGAATAACTTACCCCCCCATCTCTCTCTCTCTCTATATCTATCTATATATATTGCTTGGTCTTTGTATGATATGTGTGATTGGATTTAGCTGATTTATTATAATTAAATATCTGTATGCAGTTTCTTTGTCTATGCAAACATGTTTTTACACAGGATTACATGTTATCTCATGTCAATAATTAGGGTAACGAGGGATGATGATTGTAATCACCCAAATTCATCCGGCACTCTCTTTTATTCGGTTTTAAAATTATTTTTCTTGTTTGAAAAACCCCTGCCCGATTTTGGAATTAAAATATGAAGTCGCCACCGACCATTTTAAAAATGGTAGACCGAACACCAAAATAAAATCAGAGATTAAAAATTTGGGTCCGGGAGTCGGTTACGGATGGGGAATGATGAGCACCCCACACCGCCCAAAATTGGTACCTAGTCGATTATTTAATGTCTTGGTATTGAAAATTTCGAATTCGATTAGAATTTAAAATATGATTCTTGAATGCACGAAAATATTGAGAGAATCGCATGCTTTTGCGACTGGGACACTACTTTTCGTTTTGTTGGAAAAATTTGAAGAAAGTCGCATCCTTTTACGCCCTCCTGGACATGATTTCTCGAAATTTTAAAATTTTGAAATTAATTTCTTTAAAAACGTGTTTTTTGATAATTTTAAAAAATATGATGTAAAATTACAAGATAACATGTAAAAATATATACTTAAAATTATTACACTTTCGGTAAAATATTTTATATTTATTTATCAAAAAGAAATCTATATATGAAGTTAATAATTTACATACATATATACAAAATTAAGTATTTATTATTATTTATATATACTTAGAAATATAATATTTAAGATAATATATATATATATATGTATTAAAAATACACCTACACATATATTAGGTTAGTAGTTTATATATATATATATTACAAAAATAAGTATTTATTATTATTTATATATATTTGGTAATTTAAATAAAATATTTTGTATTAATTTAAAATACATAAAACCTTATATATATACATATATATAATATGTAAAATATAAATATATCTAAAAATATGAACAATAGATAAAAAAAATATAAATATATATGTACATATATCTTATATGATATTAATATATATAATAAAATACTTTATATAATAATAATAATAATAATAATAATAGTAATAATAATAATAATAATAATAATAGTAAACTAAAAGGACCGAATTGCAACAAAGGGAAACTTTAAAAACTAAAAAAAGGATGGAAATGCAAAACGTTTAAAATTTTTGGGGACTGAAAAGGTAATTAAACAATGCGGCAGCCCCAAAATGGAAATAATTTTAATGCGGAGGGACTGTCTATGTAATTATACCTTTAAAAATCCGATTAAACTCAATTTAGTGATCGAATTGAAAAACAATTTAAAATCTCAGGGACTGACAGTGAAATAATCCCAAGGACAAACTGAAAACATATTAAAAGATGAGGGACTACTTGTGTAATTAAACCCTTTAAGAACGTGCGGATCCCCCGGGTTATCGGGTCACCGCGCAGGACGGGTGTCAAAATGACACCGTTTTGGGGTTGCCGGTTTAAATAACCCTAGGGTTATTATACACGTTTTTTTTTATTAAAATAGATTTAAAAAAATAAAACCCTACAAGAGCGGCGGCGTACCAGGGATGAAAGCCGATAATCGGCATTAGCCTCGCGGCGGCCTTACTTCACTCTGCCGGTAAGCTCTCGATCTTTCCCTTATTTTGTTTCGGTTTTCAAAAAGGAATAAAATTTTTTGATTTTAAACTTAAAAAAGGATTTTAATTTCGAAATAATAACCCGATGATTCAATTCTTTTTTTTGTTTATTTTTGTTCGGAACAAAGCAAAATATACAAACAAAAGACTGACGAAAAATACATCTTTTTTATTTCGAAAGAAAAACTCATTTCTCTTTACAATTTTTTAGATCGATATCCCTCTCAAACTCTGTTTTTTTTCCTTTGAATCTCTCTATTTTTCTCTCCGCCTTCTCCGTTTCAGATCTCTTTTTCAGTTCTTATAACCAATTTTTACCCATTAAAATAACCACCCTTAAATTTTTTTATTATTCTGCAGATCTCATGATGATGGGGATAAAAGCCAAATTTTAAGGGATTTTTGGTGGGATTTTGCAGGGTATAGGTTCGGCTAGGGCAAGAGGGTTGTTGGTTTAGGGGTAGATTTAGGTTAGATTTGATTTTTAGGGTTTTTATTTTTTGGGAATTTTTGGTTTAATTAGTTTAGGGTTTGGTGGTGGTTGTAGGTGACGTCGACGGTGGAGTAGGCAATTGAGGCGGCGAAGGCAACGGTGGTGGCGAAAGGCTGGCGACAGTGGTTGGATATTAGGCTAGGGTTAGGGTTTTGTTTTAGGGTTAGGTTATTAGGTTTAGTTGTAAATGGGTTTAGGGTTTAGATTTGGGTTTGGGTTACCCAGTTGGGTATTGTAATGGGCTTAGTTATGGGCCTGGATAGAACGGGTTATTACAGCTGCCCCTCTTTGCTCATTGTTGTGTAACGACAATAGAACAAAGACTAAAATGACCCGTTTCATCCGGTCCTGCTGAGCTTTTCCCCTCTTGACGTATGTCTTCATTCTTCGATAAATCTTCTTTCTCTTCGATGCATGTATTATTTCTTGACTTGATTGATCCACTTTGTCACTCTCGGGGAAGCAAAATCTTCAAAAATAGGGGGTTGTCTATTGGGGAAGCAAAATGAGTCTTGCTTGCTGCTTCTCTTCTTCGACGCCAGTCTTCGGTGTTCGATCTTCAGTCTTCGACAGGTCTTCGATCTTCGCTATTCAAGGATATTGAGTTCTTCGATCAATCTGCTCCTCTACTTCTTAGGTTGAGACTTACCAAAGTACAATGATGTATGGTCGAAAACAGATGCCTTCTTGCTCGCCATTTTCTTTTTTTTCTCTCTCTTTTTTTGTCTTTTTTGTTTCTTTTCTTGGTTTTTTTCATCTTTTGTTGAATGGGCGACCCGCTCCATTGGAAGTTCAAGGAGATAGGGTCAGATGTTGTAGTTCATCTTTTATTGGATGGGTGACCCGCTCCATTGGAAGTTCAAGGAGATATGGTCAGATGTTGTAGTTCTTCTTCTATTGGGTATCCCGCTCCATTGGAAGTTCAAGGAGATAAGGTCAGATGTTGTAGTTCATCTTCTATTGGGTATCCCGCTCTATTGGAAGTTCAAAGAGATAGGGTCAGATGTTATAGTTCATCTTCTATTGGGTGTCCCGCTCCATTGGAAGTTCAAGGAGAAAGGTTCAGATGTTGTAGTTCATTTGCTCCATTAGAAGTTCAAGGAGAAAATTTTCATATGTTGTAGTTCATCTATTCCACAGACTTATGTTGGTACTCATTCCGCTACCACTCCAGGGAGATGAGACTAACGTATCTTCATTTCATTCGTTTTGAATGTCTAAGGCCTCCTTATGGGTTCGTGCTTTGGAGATGTTTGAAAAAGATCCTTTCAAGGCGCACATTTGAGTTTTCACCTTGATTTTCATTTTTCTCTTTTTCTCTTTTCTTTATTTTTCATTATTTTCTTTTTTTTCTTTTTGATTGATTTTTTTCTTTTTCTTTCTTTTTCTCTTATTCTTTTTTTCTCTTTTTTTGATTTTTTCTTCTTGATTTTTTCTTCTTTTTTTCAGCTATAAAATTCGTAAAAATGTAAACTTAAAAATCAGTAAATTTTGACCAAGCTACCATATCACCGAGGAGACAAGGTCTAAAGTTTGTAAAGTTGATTCAGCTATAACACCGACGAAGAGGCAGGATCTGCAGTTTAATTTGACCAAGTTACCATATCGCTGAGGAGACAAGGTCTGAAGTTCATAAGGTTGATCCAGCTACAACACCGACGAAGAGAAAGGATCTGAAGTTTAATTTGACCAAGCTACCATACCGCCGAGGAGACAAGGCCTGAAGTTCATAAAGTTTTGATTTGATTTTGATTTTGATTTTTTTACTCATTGTCGAGGAGGCTGGACTCTATCAAAGAGTATCTGCTTCTTTCTCTTGTGGATACCAAACAATATTCTTCTTTTTCTTAGGTTTCACTCTTTCATCTTAAGGGCACTGAAACTTGATGGAAGTGATCTTCTTCATTTTTTTCCAAGGCCTCAATTTGGATTCGTGCCTCGAACATTTTCAAAAAGATTCTTTTCAAGGTGCCCTTTCGGGTTTTCACCTTGTTTTTTATTTTTTTTGATTTTTTTGAAAAATTTTCTATATTAAGGTCTGGAACTTTTCAGAAGTGATATGCTCCTTTGTGTCAAGGATGTCATACCACTCTTGCCCCACTTTTTCTGTCAAGGGTGCTGAAACTTACTGACAGTGATTTGCTCATTTGTGTCAAGGATATCATACCACTGTTGCCCCATTCCTTTCTGTTAAGGATGTTGAACCTTGCCGGAACTTCGTTTTGGATACTAAATGCGTCCCTTTTGGGTTCATGTTCTAGATATTTCCAAAATATCTTTTTAATGAGTCCTTTCAGGTCTCTGCCTTGATTTTCTTTGATTTCACATTGAGTGATCAGTCTCCTTATGGTTCGGCTTCCTTTCTTGATTGAGGATTTACCATATTTGATTCATTCATGTTTTTATACATGGCAGAATATATACACTTGTTGATGAATGCACCCTATTTTTATGGTGTATGGATTCAATTAACCTAAATGCTTGATGCCGAGATGAATGACATGCAATGCAGTTGACCATATCTTGACTTTAAAAGGAATGCCTCGTGACTCTAGCTGGTCATATCAGGCCTCTTAGCATTATTCTCTTTATGCCCTAAGTTCTGTTCTATTGACTGATAAGGTCAATCCTGTCGAACAATGCCTCAACCTCTTTTAGGTTCGATTGTTTCTTTTGGAAATCACCTCTTCGGGCGAATGTCAACTTTTGAGTATATTATTTTCTTGAATCATGAGTTCTATTAAGCTCACTCTTCTAATTCTGTGATGTTTGTGGATAACAATGCCCCACTAATGTTCCCGTTCTTCGACCCAATATGCCGAGTTTGCCTTATTTTGGATATTTAGGGTGAGAAAGTTTTAAATGAAAAAACTTGTGAAAATATGGTTTTTTTGTTTTCTTCATTTATGCAAAATCTTGTACAGAGTTTTGAAGAAATAATTAAATTTTTCAGAAATGTGAAATTTTTAAAAATCAAAATTGAGCACTCAAATATCAAGTGCAAAAAGTATTTTTTCTTTAAATTGACAATGACCAACCCGAATGAAGCATATGCTTAGAAGATAACAAGGGTTGCAACGACACAAGCACATGTGAAGTCCTTTCTGGGCTACTAGGCTTCTGAGAGGAACATTTCCTATACCTAATTTCTACTCATTTAAATGGCTCTTGATCTCACTAACTCACCATGCCCCATCATTCACTCATTTGGTGTCGATCAGACACTTGAAGTTTGACATTCCTTGAAGAAAAGTTAACCCTTATAGGCGAAATATAGTCTAAAGACGAAACTCAGACATCCATGTATGATCAGAATGGTCTTTATAGGCTTGTAATGTAGGCTATGAATCATGGGTATGAAAAAAAGATATACAGACCCAAACAAGTGTTTATGGGTAATGAAACCAAGGGTAATTTCTTCTTGGCGAACTCTCACTTTTGCACTTGCAGCTTGGATGTACTTTGATGAAATGCTCTTTTTTTTCTTTCATTCTTTGGATCGCTCTAGACTGCCCATTTTTTGAGTTTTCACCCTAGAGTTCATTTCTTTCTTTGTAGCTCTATGACATGTAGCCTTTAATTGATTTGTGTCTTGGCTCGACATTGATGCGTTTCCATTTAAAAGTGGTCAATCCGCCAAAGTTGGTATAAGATTCCAATAACTTCATTCTTGTATTGCTTGATTTGGGTATACTCACATGGATTAACCTTTTCTTTCATTCATTGGATCGCTTTAGACTGCCCCTTTTTTAGGGTTTTCACCCTAGAGTTCATTTCTTTTCATGTTTAGGAAAATTTAGTTGTGGACTATTCTGCAATCCCGACTAGACATTGATTCTTGCTTCTGCTTGAGAGTAACCAATTCTTCAAGGCTCTTGCTTTTCTTTTATTGCACTTTTTGACTTCGTGTTTTTTCCCTTGATTGTTCCAGCCTTCTTGTTGGCAATTTTTAGCTGGATTTGGTCAGCTTCTTTGAGCACAAACTTTTCTTTCATTGGCCTCTTCTAATGTTTCTTTGATCTTTGCATTGAATATATCCTATCTCGCTTCTTGCCCTAATTGGACGCTGTCTGTGCAGCATGATCAAGCGGCTTTTATTTGCAAACAAAATTGTTGCCTTCTTTGCCACTAGTGTAGGGTGATCCTTGGTTTGGGTTTTATTAGAAAGAAACGATCAGGCTCAAATGGGGATACAAATGTATATTTTCTTATTTGTGAAAGGAATTGAAGGAATGTCATTCGTCTTCTCACATACATACATCTAAGTTGTCTTCAGGGGTAGGAATTTAGGGTCAACACTCGATTCAAGGACCTTAAACAACAAATACTTGAGAGGGGAATTCACTCGATGGAATATGCCCATTTCTTGAACACTCATTTTGTTTTCTCTGTCTGCCTAAGTAGAACAGAAGATATTCATATTTGCAGTATCTTTGCAACATTTACTTTCTTTTGGACATAGGCTGTGCGAATTTGATCATTGGATTTGAATATGAGGCACTCTTGCAACTAAATTTCAATGACATGATAAAATGATATGTAAATATGCTTGGGAAAACAAAAACCAACTCACATCAATGAATGAAATGTTTAAAGATTCAAAGAATATGAATTATTTGTCAAATGAGATGTAAAATAAAGTTCATTTTTATTAAAACAGACAAAAGCTTCTCATTTTGCTTTTTCTATTCTCTTTTTCTTTTTCATTTTTTCGAAGGAAACTAAACTCACACAGTGCGTGAAATAGATAGACTTCTCTCATTCTGGAGTTACATCCAGTCCAAAAAGCTTGCCCTATTTTTTCAACTTCTTTCTAGCAGGGACCTTTCTTTTACTCTCTACTTAGAATGATCTAATCCTAAAATGATGGTTTAATTAGGCTTAAGCCGGATGCCCTCATGGTAAATTACCAAAATCGGTCTATGAATGCAATATAAGTAATGAACATGCTATACTGCCGAAAGTGCAAAATGCAATAAAGATGTAATGCTGAATGTAAATATGAATGCATAAAAGAGGTTGATTTTGGAGTGAACATTTTAGAACGACTTTCATAAAAGATCATGTTACACCAGACATTAGAGTTACAGATAATGTCGGGCCCTAGCGCCTAGCTTCTGTAACTTCTCTAGGAGCCTAGCCAACTTCTCGCTTTGTTCTGGGAGCTCATCATTTTGACTTAACTCTATCGCTGCATCAGCCAAGTCTGTCATCTGTCGAGCGACTCTTCGTGCTTCTGCAATAATGTCCTTCATGTAGTTGTCATTTTCTTTTATCTTCTCTGAAGACTCTTGAAGCTGAAGACACCACTTCTCGTTATTTTCTTTCTAGACTTTCTTGAGACCATCCACAAGATCCTTTTACATCACTAGAATGTCGTTACGCTCATCCACTTGCTTCTTTAGCCTTTGAAATTCAGCTTGACTATCATTTAATTCAGCAACGATGTCTCTGCACAAACGTATACATATGTTCAAGGTCTCAATCTTGGCTATACTACTTCTCAGGTCTTCCTTGAGGGCAATGCATTAATTTTCCATTGCTTGTAGATTACTAGACAAGGTATTAGCTCGTTCCTCGTTGGCCTTAGAACTCTTTTTCCAAAACTCGACATCTCTTTTCAGGTATTTAATTCATTCTTTCCATTGATCGGGAGTGTCACCCAAATCAACATTTTTAAAGGTCAAACTAAGCTCTTTATAGTTGTCTTGCAAGCTCTTCAGTTTATTTTTTAGACAATCCATTTCCTTTTTCGATCCACTAGTTTGAGCGTCACGCCTCGAATGGCTCTTTTCATCTTCTTCAACTTCAGACTCCTTTGGCTGCATAACTGCTTGAACGGTAGTTGAACCATCTTGATTTTCTTTTTCGAATTTCCACATGTTGCACTTTAGGAGGTTTTGAACTCGACGCTTGAAGGCAGTACAGTTTTCAATTGAATGCCCCATAATTCCAACATGATATTCACAACGAGCTTCGGCATTATACCATTTAGGGTACAGAGTTGTAGAGGTGTGATGTGACATGGAACCACCAATCGTGCCTCCAACAATTATGGATATAGCTCTCTATATGAAATGGGTATAGGATCAAATGGACCATTGGTTCTTGGCTTCTGGACGTCGGTCGACGATGACTCGAAAAGCTGAATACTAGAATTTGAACTCTGTCCCGGGTACTGATTATGAATGTTGGAAATTAGCTTCTCTTCGTGTGACCTGGTGCACTAGCATTGTAAGTTTTGGGGATTCCTTCTTCAAAACTCAGTAGCCCTTCTTCGACAAGGCTCGTGACTTTGTTCCTTAGAGCTCACAATTTTTGGTAGTATGACCCGTACCTCCTAAGTGATAATTGCATCTAGCCTTGTTGCCACACCCTTTAGGAAAAGGAGGCTCTTTTGGCTTGTATTAAACATGAGTTACAATACCCTTATGGACCAGTATCGGGAGCAGATCTGCGTAGGCCATCAGAATTTGAAATACATTCCTTTTGTCTTTCTCTTATCTGGCTCTTCTCTCGCTCATCTCTACTTTCTTTAAAATTGAAGCCTTGGCATCTGCGGGTGTCTTATTGATGTTAATCGTAACAATGCACCGACCTTTGGGCTTACCAGACTCATCTCGTTTAGATATAAGGTTATGACTGGTGTCTATCATGATTTGGATTTCATTCAGTTTATTCTCCTCTCTTTGTACATTAGACTTTTTCTCTTGTACCATATCAGTCAGCATACTCATCATCTCAGACATCTGTCTTTTCAACTCTTGCACCTCACTAATCTCGATATTGCTGTAGGCATGTTCTGGTACGTTTGACATGTGAATTTCGAAAGGAAGACTTCTCATCTCTTCCGCCGTCTCTTCAAGACACTGCCCTATATCCGTGATCTTGTCTATCTGATCACTTGACCCTTTCATTATGAAAGCCTTCTTAATTATAGATCACTTGTGAATCAACGCCTTTTTTACGTCATGCATATGCAATGCAAAAAAGAAAACAACATAGAAAACAAAAAATTGGTCAGTACACGTGTAATAAAAATAAAAACAAGAATATGTATGTAAGTACTGAAGAGTAAATATGTACAACCTACCCGAGCATATTTTTCTACCCGACATAATAAACAAGGTCTTACCCGGCATGATTTCTACTCAACATGCTTTTATTTACAAAAAGAAAGATCTTACCTGGCATGATATCTACCCGGTACAGAATAAAAGATCCTACCCGACATGATTTCTACCCGGCATGGTATCTACCCAGTATACTATTCATGAAATAAATTTATAGAGTAGACAAAAGGTTAGAAACGTTTCTCCTTTGAACTTTTAACGGGTTCCGTTTCTAGAGCAAGGCACATATAGTCCATTACACGAGGTTTGGTTCTAGGGAAGGGTACCCAAATTGTCCTCGCTGTCCCTTACTAAAGGTAGCAAGGCCCTTGATCCTCACCCATTATAGGCTTCAAACGGACCAAGTTCAATTGAGGGGGATGCATCCCTTATGCCTATATGGAGGTAACCCACACGAAAGCATAAGAAATATATCCCGAAAGCGATTCACCAATCTATACGGTGGTAACCCACAGAAGTCGGTATCACACTTTCACTTAAAATGGATAGAGCTCAGGTAGAAAGCTCATGAAATGCAATGCAAGTGCACAGTGTGTGAGGAGAAACTCTCAAACCTTTTGACACCCTATGTCTATATTCACTTATACTAAGCAGTAAAAGTAAAATAGTTATATTTACAGAAAAATAAATAAATAAATGAAATGCATGTCCTATTAACTAAAGACAGAATCATACTTTAAATTAAAATCGAATTCGTAAATTTCCAACGACCAAGACTAAAAGATAACCGACTCGTGACTTGACTTTTTTTTATTTAAAAACGTCCCCGCCAGCTGTAATCACCCAAATCCGTCCGGCGCTCTCTTTTTTATTCGGTTTTAAAATTCTTTTTCTTGTTTGAAAAACCCCTGCCCAATTTTGGAATTAAAATATGGAGTCGCCACCGATCATTTTAAAAATGGTAGACCAGACACCAAAATAAAATCAGAGATTAAAAATTTGGGTATGTGAGTCGGTTACAGATGGGGAAGGATGAGCACCCCGCACCGGCCAAAATTGGCACCTAGTCAATTATTTAATGTCTTGGTGTTGGAAATTTCGAATTCAATTAGAATTTAAAATACGATTCTTGAATGCACGAAAATATTGAAAGAACCACATCCCTTTGCGCCCGGGACACGACTTCTCGTTTTGTTAGAAAAATTCGAAGAAAGTCACATCCCTTTACGCCCAGGACATGATTTCTTGAGGTTTTAAAATTTTGAAATTAATTTCTTTAAAACGTATTTTTTGATAATTTTAAAAATGTGCTGCAAAATTACAAGATAACATGTAGAAAAATATATACTTAAAAATATTACACATTCGGTAAAATATTTAATATTTATTTATCAAAAAGAAATCTATATATGAAGTTAATAATTTACATACATATATACAAAATTAAGTATTTATTATTATTTATATATACTTAGAAATATAATATTTAAGATAATATATATGTATTAAAAATACACCTACACATTTATTAGGTTAGTAGTTTATATATATATTTTACAAAAATAAGTATTTATTATTATTTATATATATATGGCAATTTAAACAAAATATTTTGTATTATTTTAAAATACATAAAACCTTATATATATACATATATATAATATGTAAAATATAAATATATCTAAAATATGAACAATAGATAAAAAAATATAAATATATATACACATATATCTTATATGATATTAATATATATATAATAAAATACTTTATATGATAATAATAATAATAATAATAATAATAATAAACTAAAAGAACCGAATTGCAACAAAGGGAAACTTTAAAAACTAAAAAAAGACGGAAATGCAAAACGTTTAAAATCTTTGGGGACTGAAAAGGTAATTAAACCATGCGACAGCCCCAAAATGAAAATAAGTTTAATGCGAAGGGACTGTCCATGTAATTATACCTTTAAAAATCTGATTAAACTCAATTTAGTGATTGAATTGAAAAACAATTTAAAATCTCAGGGACTGATAGTGAAATAATCACATGGACAAACTGAAAACGGGTTAAAAGGGGGACTACTTGTGTAATTAGACCCTTTAAGAACGTACGGATCCTTCCCAGATTACCGGGTCACAGCTCGGGTCGGGTGTCAAAACAACACTGTTTTGGGGGTTGCCGGTTTAAATAACCCTAAGGTTATTATACACGTTTTTTTTATTAAAACAGATTTTAAAAAATAAAACTCTAAGCAGCCTCCCTCTTTTCTTTCTCTGAACTCCTCATTCTCTCTCTCGAACAAGAGCGGCGACGCACCAGGGATGAAAGCCGTTCATCGGCGTTAGCCTCGCGGCGGACGCGTCGACCTTGCTTCACTCAGCCGGTAAGCTCTCGATCGTTCCCTTATTTTGTTTTAGTTTTCAAAAAGGAATAAAACCTTTTAATTTTAAACTTAAAAAAGGATTTTAATTTCGAAATAATAACATGATGATTCAATTCCTTTTTTAGGTTTATTTTTGTTCGAAACAAAGCAAAATATACAAACAAAAGATTGCCGAAAAATACCTCTATTTTATTTCGAAAGAAAAACTCCTTTCTCATTACAATTTTTTTAGATCGAAATCCCTCTCATACTCTTTTTTTCCCTTTGAATCTCTCTATTTTTCTCTCTGCCTTCTCCGTTTCAGATCTCTTTTTCGGTTCTTGTAACCGATTTTTACCCATTAAAATAACCACCCCTAAATTTTTTATTATTATCCAGATCTCATGATGATGGGGGATAAAAGCCGGATTTTAAGGGATTTTTGGTGGGATTTTGCAGGGTATAGGTTCGACTAGGGCAAGAAGGTTGTCGGTTTAGGGGTAGATTTAGGTTAGATTTGATTTTTAGGGTTTCTAATTTTTTTTTGGGAATTTTGGTTTAATTAGTTTAGGGTATGATGATGGTCGCAGGTGACGGCGACGGTGGCGGAGGCAGTTGCGGCGGCGGAGGCAACAGCGGCGGCGACTGGATATTAGTTAGGGTTAGGGTTTTTGTTGTAGGGTTAGGTTATTGTGTTTAGTTGTAAACTGGTTTAGGGTTTAGATTTGAGTTTGGGTTATCCTGTTGGGTATTGTGATGGGCTTAGTTAGGGGCCCGGATAAAACGAGTTATTACAATGATATTTCGGTTGGGTAAACTACGTCAGATGTCACTTTTATTTTGTTTTCTTCTGATTTTAACCAAGAACTTCAAAACTTAATGTTTTAGTCATTTACGATATTGGTTCGTCTTTCTTTACATTATCCTAAATTTTATTTTTTTCCATTTAAAAAAGCTTAAAGAGCTCTTTGAACCTCTCTTCCCCCAATAAAATTCTCTAGGCCTGGGAACAAACATGAACGAGAGTATGCTCATGTTCGTTCGTTTAATTTTAACCGAACAAACAAATGAATGTGGACAACTAAGCGAATATAATTTTTTGTTCGTGTTCATTCGTTAAAGAATGTAGTTTGTTTGTGTTCATTCGTTAAATTGATAAACGAAAACAAACGGACATAAACATATATATGTGAATAAATACGAACGAATGAACACGTGAATAAATTTAAATTTTTTAAATATAATATTTTTGTTATGGAAAGTAATGAATATAAATGTGAATAAATTTAAACGAATAAATTACCGAGCGTTCAGGAATGTAAATAAACTAACGAGCTACTTGTTCGTGTTCGTTTGCTCAATCAAACGAACTATAAATCTTATTCATGTTCGTTCATTAATAAAGGAACATAACTAATTTTCCATCAAATAGTTCACGAATGACTCATTGAACATTCGGTTCGTTTCCGTTTCTAAAATTCTCTCATCCAAACTAAAAAGAACTCCTTTAACTCAAATTAGCATTCTCCAAAGACCCGTTGTATTGCATGATTCAGCAGAAGCATTTTATCAAACACCTTTACCGTCATCATATCACCAAATTTGGCATAAAAATGATAATTTTGATCAGAAAATATCCTTCATTAGAGAGGTTGATAAACCAGTCCCTGGGGCAACCCAGTTACAATTCCTTGGAATAAAACCGAAAACGGAAGAATCAAAACCATTCGTCATAGATAAAACATCATTTTCAATTGCCATACTGAAGTTTCTTTGACCAAACTTGCACTACCAGATTAAAAAAATGGCATTCCTCCATCCTTTCAATTTGATCATCACATTGAGGACCTCCAATAGGAATCGAGTGTATAGCATCCGATAATTATTTAGAAGAACAGGACGATGTTCATTTTAGGAGACCTAGGTTCGAGCACCTGTGTGTACAAGGTGCGTGCGCGTTGTCAAATGGTTAAGAAAAAGTATGAACAAATACTACTATGTAATCGTATATTAACAAAAATCCTTCTTCAGAGAAATGTATTCTGAGTCGATCATACTTTCATTCCCTGCAATTTTGGTTAATAAGGTGCTTAACCATGAACTCCTCCTGAGGTTGAGGTATAACCGAGCTAATGGAAAAAACTTGGAATTGTTGGAATCCATCGATCCTCAATCCCATTGAAAATACTCTTTCATGCTTATTTTAGCCTCAATCCGACTTTCCCACAAAAAACGGCCAAGAAACAAATATGGATCAATTCGAATTAAATAAATTTTTAAGAATTAAATTGAATAAAAATAAAAGTTGAGAGACATAACATGCCATTTTTCCTTTTTCAGTAAAGTCAACCACAATTTTTTACTCAAAACTGACATAGAATTGGTTTTGATTGGTTAATTTTTGTTCTAACATAAACTAAAAATGAGGATAATTCAGATTACCTTTTAAAGTTAATAGAATAGAATGACCAATAAGAAAACTGTAAAACAAGTACTCCATAATTTACAGAGTAAAGCATGTTATATATATATATATTAATTGAGCATATTGTCACGCCTGAGAAGATGGGAGATCTTGAGATATAAATACGGTGACGCTGCACATCTTATCAGACATGTCTTTTGAGAAGAGGGTAATGGTCATGTGACAAGTGGTATTAGAGTGACCATTTGACTGCCCGATTTCACTCCGAGCGCCCATGAGTGAGGTAGCCAGGGTGGACAACTGTGACAAGGTAGCCCATCACAAGAGCGGAAGACGAGATTGAGTGGGGGAGAATCTCACGCCTGAAAAAATGCGAGGTCATTAATCCCACATCAAAAAAGAAAAAGAAGGTCTTGAGATATAAATCCGGTGGCGCTGCATATCTTATTAGACATGTCTTTAAAGAAGAGGGTAATGGTCCCGTGACAATATGCAATAATGCAAATGATTAACGAATTTATTATTATTTGCTTCTTAAAAAGTAAAGCATTTGACTATGTTATTTTATCATGTATTTGTTTTGATTAAGTATTTTTCTTTACAAAATTTATTATTATTTTTGGACTTGTTTGTTTATGATATTTATACATTACAAATAATAAATCAGTGGAATAAAGTTTTTTTAGTCCTTTTATAACGTACTTACTATGCAGAGAAACTACTCGGATCGAGTTCTTTTAGTAACCATTTGGAAGATTCACTAGTGAGACAAAGTTTTTCTTCTTAGAATTGAAATTCTCTAAGCAACTTTCAATAAATAAAAATGAATCAAATAAAAAAAAAGTAAGAAGTAGATGATTGCAACAGCAAGTTGTCCATCGTTTTATGGAATTCTTTATGCAGTATTGTATTCTTTGACCATTTCTTGGTGATTGAACAGATTTTCCCAGAAAAAAATGAAAGAAACTGAACTGACAAGCTTCGATTTCGGTCTATAAATAGCATCCCAGTTTCTCATTTCTTCCTACACCTCAAAACACATTCTCAGTGTTCATCTTTGAAAAACTTCAACCCCATCAAGAGTGCACAGAAACAATCATGGGTGTTTTCACACATGAAACGGAAGTTACTTCCCCAGTTCCTACTGCCAGGGTATTCAAGGCCTTTGTTCTTGAATCAGACACCCTTTTCCCCAAGGTTGCTCCTTATGCAATCAAGGGAGTCGAGTACCTTCAAGGATCTGGTGGCCCTGGAAATATCGAGAAGGTCAACTTTGCTGAAAGGTAATCTTATTACGTTCGACCGTAGGAACTGGGGAAGTAACCTCCGTTTCATGTGTGAAAACTGAAAACACCCGTAAGGCTCGAAATAACAGTAAACAAGGCTGGTAGGTGAACAGGAAGGGTGCGCAAATCCGTAAACAACAGGATAATCGAACACTATCCCGTGCAGCACCTGCAGATTGGGCGCATCACTTGTCTGACCAGCTCGATGAATTGGGTGAGCAGGCTCGGTCACAGGCTGCAAAAGGGATTCTGGGTTCTAGACAAGATGAATTCATGGAGTATTCCTCGGATGATGGGGAGTTTATGGTCGAGAACAATGTTGTTGCTATGGATGGTGTTGATGCTCTGGATAACACCGAGCAAGTTGTCGAGCAGTAAGTCTCTGTCCTTTCATTATTTTATTTATAATGACGGTTGTTTTTTGGAATTGTCAGAGCGTATCTAGCCCAACGTTTAGGCTGATTTTAAAATCTTTGGTTTGGGAACATCATGCGGAGGTTGTGGCTCTTTTTGAGCCTTGAGTGTATGGTACCAATGCGGATAAGGTGATATCTAAATTTGGAAAAATGATTAGATTGGCCTGGTTTACCACGTTATCCATGGTCTCATCAAATAATAATTTGCTATCTCACTTTTTTTCTAAGGTGAATTTTCACATCTTTCCTACATGTCATTACATAAATGAATCTCTTTAGATGAGACTATAGATGACGTGGTGAGCCGGGACCATATAGTAATTTCTCCTAAATTTGGGTTTGAGCATTCGTTTCGTGTGGAGTCCCATAATTTTAGCGGTGGCGTTTGATTACTATGGCGGGAATTCATCCAACTGGAGATTTTACATATCTCAAATCAGTACATTGATGATTCTCCTTGGGTTATAAGGGGGATTTTAACGTTACCGTGGATCCGAATGAAAGAATTGGTGGGTCGGATAACGTTCAAGGTGGGAGTCGTCTTTTTTTAAATTTTATTCATGACACGGGGCTGATGGATTTGGGTTTTCAAGGTCCGCCATTTACTTGAAATAGAGGTTCTCTTCATCAGAGGTTAGATTGATGTCTTGTAAATGCGAGCTGGTTCAATAATTTCCCGAACTTTGTAGTGACACATTTGGAGCAAATTGGTTCGGATCACCGTCCTTTGCTTCTTCGTATTGTTGATTTCTGCCCTCATCAGCCTGATCGTCCATTTTGTTTCATAGCAGCATGGCAAGATTACCCCCAATTTCAAGACCATTTGAGGTCTAATTGGTTGAACACTAGTTCTTTATTGGAGAATATTGGGTTGTTCAAGTAGGAAACTACTAAGTGGAACTTGAAAGTCTTTCGTCATATTGAAAAAAAAAGGAACGTCTTCTGGCCCGATTATGGGGTATTGACAAAGCCCTGCTACGTTCTCATTCGGAATTTTTGATTAATTTGCAAGATAAATTGCGGTCTGAATTTTTGACGGTGCTAGAGCAGGAGGAGAGCTTATGGAGGCAAAAGGCATGTGTGCAGTGGGCGTTTCAGGGAGATCGTAACACCAAATTTTTTCATGCATCGACATTGGCGAGAAAAAAAGCTAACAAAATTTCAGCTTTGCGTCCTGATGATCAGAGTTGGTGTACAGAACTGGAGGAATTGGAATCCATGGCTAGAGATTTTTTCGCAAGTTATTTTCTTCCTCAAATTCGGATGGAGCGTCCTTTACTGTTTGGAATCGATTCATGGTCTTGGATCGTGAAACAAAGGATTTGTTGGTTGCACCGGTAACTGATGATGAAATTAAAGGTGCGATTTTCAGCATGGGAAGCTCTAAAGCCTCGGGCTTGGATGGTTTGCAAGCTGAGTTTTATCAACGTAATTGGGACATTGTGGGAGACTCAGCTTGTCAGGAAATTATTTGAGGATGGTGTCATTCCAGAGGAGCTTAATCGAACCCTTCTTGTGTTATCGTCAAAAGTTAAATCTCCTGAATGAGTGAGTCAATTCTGTTCCATTAGTCTGTGTGATGTGGTTTATAAGGTGCTCACAAAGGTAATTGTTCACAGATTGAAACCGTTGATGCCAACTTGGATTTCGAATAATCAGACTAATTTTGTTCTTGGTGAGGCTATTACGGATAACATAGTTATTACACAAGATGTTATTCATTCCATGCGCAAGAAAGCGGGGCAGAAAGGATGAATGGCCATCAAGATAGATTTAGAAAAGGCGTATTTATTTAGTGCGATGGGAAAACCTATGTCGCCCTTTAGCTCAAGGAGGACTCGGATTTTGCACATTGAGTACACAAAATGAGGCATTTTTGATGAAGCTTGCGTTCCAGTTAGTATCGAAGAAGGATGCATTATGGGTTCGTTTCTTTCGGGTAAAATATAAGTGTAATCAACTAATACCAGACATGATTTCCAATCCAAATTGTTTGAGGCCCTGGAAAGGTATTAGCTTGGTTCGGAATGATGTCCGCGACAACATCACTCGTTGTATTGGCAATGGTAGGACTGTTGACTTTTGGCATGATTCATGGCTTAGCGGAGTTGACCCTTTAATCTCACATGTTCCTTCGCATTTGTTGTACCGTGTTGGATCGGATACAGTGGCTGAGATGGCCGATGGGGCTGGTAATTGGTTGTGGGAAAAATTTCAGAATCTTCTCTCATTAGATATCCTGCTTCGTATCTCAGCTTGTAGTGGTCATTTGAAAAATTTATTAGATGAGCCTGACTCATCATGTCATCTATAGACCCATCCAATAATAATTTTCTATCTCATTTTTTTTCAAACTGAATATTCATCTCTTTCCTACTTGTCATTAAGAAGTGATAGTTATTTGAAAGTTACGCGGAAATGGATGAATTTCATTGGATGGACTATAGATATGGACTATAGATGACGTGGTGAGCCGAGTCCATCTAATAATTTCTCGGTCCTTTGGAACGGCTGATGGTGATTCAATTGGACGGAAGGGACGAGTGGACCAGCAATTATCGGTTAAGATGGCTTACAATATTCGATGTGGGTCGTCGGTCAAAATAAATGGGACATTGTGGAAACGTATTCATAGTTTTCGAGGGTTGTGATTACTGAGCCATAACAAGATCATGACAAATGAGGAACGCGTTTGTCGGCACTTTACTACGGATGATCGCTGCCCTTTATGTCTTAATACAAAAGAAAATGTAAATCATGTGTTCTGTGGCTGCTCGAGAGTGTTGGCCGTATGGGTTGTGCTTATCGGTGCTGGTAAATTAAATGAATTCCTTTCTATGGATTTCAAGTAGTGGTTATAAGCTAATCTTGCGGATCCATCCTGGTTTGGAATTGTTGATCGTGATTGGGATATTTTGTTTGGATCATTGCTCTGGAATATTTGGCTGGATCGGAATGCTGTCGTTTTTAACAACCCCTCGGATGCGGCTGGCTCGATTCTTGCAAGGAGTAGACGGCTGCAGAATATATGTTGCTCGGCTAATTCTTCACCTGCCCCTGTTGTAGATCATGCATCAAATCCGGTTGCAAAGTGGAATCATCCGGATTATGGGTGGATAAAAATAAACACAGATGGTAGCCGTGACATCGGGAGTGGTAAGACAGCTTTTGCAGGTGTTTTAAGGGATCATATGGGTGATTGGGTTAACAGGGTTCTATAAATCCTTGGAGATTTGCTCGGTCGTGGAAGCGAAGTTATGGGGTGTATACTTTGGCTTGTTGATTGCTTGGGATAGGGGATTTCGTCGGGTTATTTTGGAAACGAATTGTCAAGATGCTATCCAGATGGTTGCACCACGGACAAGCACTAGTGCTTCGCCCCTTATTCTTCATATCCATGATCTTTCTCAACGGAGCTGGACGGTGTGATTTCAATACGTACCTCGGACTGGAAATAGAGTTGCAGATAGGGCTGTAAATGAGATGAGATATATCGCGAGCTACTTGAGCCCGACTCGATCAAAGCTCGACTCGATTAGACTCGACTCGAGCTCGAACTCGGCTCGAGATCTTAACGAGCCGAGCCAAGCTACTTGATACTCGACTCGAAAAGCTTGCGAGCTACTTGGAAATATAATATACTAAATTTTTATTTTTTATAATTTAAAATCTAAATTCCTAAACTTAAAACTCTAAACCCTAAACCCTAAACCCTAAAATTTAAATCCTAAATTTTAAACCTAACAACTTAAATCTCTAAACCCTAAACTAACACCCTAAACCCTAAAATTAACAAGCTTGAGTTTACACAATTTGTGTATCAAAATTTTTTCTTGATAGGGCTTTAAATGAGACGTGACAAATGACGTGCTACTTGAATCCAACGGTCAAAAATCGGTTAACACTTAACTTGATTGGGCTCGAATCAAGCTCGAACTCGACTCGAGTTCTTAACGAGCCGAGTTGAGCTCAGATTTCTCAGACTCGTTAAAAATTACTTGAGCTCGAACTCGACTCGAAATCTTAACGAGTCGAGCTCAACACTACTCGAATTCGACTCGGCTCGTTTACACCCCTAGTTGCGGACCGTCTATCACGTTTAGCAAACTTTGTGGATTTTGATGTGCACTTGCTGGATGCTCCTCCTGATGGTGTAGGAGATTTGGTTTTCTCAGATTCGGTACCGCCTGAGGAGAGATTTTTAATAGTTTAGTTGGTTCTTGAAACTTTGGTTTTGATTGATTTATATATCTGTTTTATGGTTTCATCGTGTGTACTCTTTTTAACGAGTCACATGATAATTTTTCCCATGTATAATCGTTCTATGCAGTTATACGTACTTCACCAAAAACAAAATTAAAGATAAAATTAGAATTATTTTCACTTCATTGGAAATAAATTTAAATAAATTTTTATAAAATTAATATTAAACAATTTTGAAAACAAAACTTAATATTTATTTATTATAGGAGATAAATTTTAATTTATTTAAAAACCAAATAAATATTATAAAAAACTAAATTCTATCGTAAGTAATTTAAAATTTATATTTATTTCATTATTTATTTTTAGATTTGATACAGAAAAATATAAATTTAATTTTCAAATAATTTAATATTAATTTATAAAATATATAAATAGTTATTTGATTATTTTTTATTCTAAAATGAAGTGAGAAAATAATATTACCTTACCTTGAACTTTAATTTAACTATTATCTATCTTAAATATTAATTTTGGTCGAATCTTAATCAACTCATAGCCCAGTTTAGTGGCTAAACTTTTGGACCTTTGTGTTTAAGGTCCCCGTTCGAATTATTGCTTTGATAAAAACCTTTTATTTTGTAATGGAATGAAGTATAACTTAAATATAAATTTTGATGAAATTATAATCTTTCTCCAAAAGGTCAGGGTTAAATTTCCAGCACTTGTCATTTTCGTACGACTGAAATATAATAGGGGTAAACTACATAAATGGTCACCGAACTAAAAGTGAACTAAAAGTTCGGTGCTTATATTGAAATTGAACTAAAAGTTTGGTGATCTTATCGAATATTTTAAAAGTATGGTGACCAAAATGAATCTGTCCTAAAATTTCGGTGACTATATTGAAATCGAACTAAAAGTTAAGTGACCTTATCGAATATTTTATAAATATGGTGACCAAAATAAATATGCCCTAAAAGTTTAGTAACCATTTATGTAGTTTACCCATATAATAGTTGCTAGATCTTTAGTAAAATGTTTACTTTCATCGTGTTAAGTAATTTCTTTTCCACTTTTCATTCCTAACGTTTAAGTATTACGGGAATACACTAGTGAATCAAGGTTTTCCTTCATTTTAGAATTGAAATTCCATAAGCAAATTTCAGTAAATAAATATCAGTCAAATGAAATACACAAGCAACCGATGCCTGTGACATTTAAAATTATGACACAAACTATACGGGACAAAAATTATCTTTCTTTTTTCGGTGTCCTTTCCTATGTCTCAACACTAAAAATCATTAAAAGTTAAATTTTAAATTCTAAACCTTAAATCTTATGCCTTAAAAAATACACCCTACCCCCAATTTTCTATTGCCTAACTATAAACACTAACTTTAAACCTTTTTAGTGTGCGACATAAATAAGGACACAAAAAAAGTAAAGGATTTATATTCAATTATATGGGATTGGGAATAAGAGTTAAGGTCCCTGAATCTGATTGTCTGTATTTTTATTATAACAAAATAATCGCTTAACTACAAAAATAAGTGTCTAAACTATGTCTTTTTTTGTAATAAGTGCATAAAGTATTTTTTGGCTAAAATAAATGCCTAAAGTTTTATTTTTGGCTAAAATAGGTGCCTAGACTTTTTTTGGCTGATATAAGTGCCTAAAGTTTCATTTTGGACTTGTTTTAAAGTCAACCGAGGCACCTACTTTGGCACCTATTTCAACCCAAAATAAAACTTTAGGCACCTATTTCAGCCAAAAAATACTTTAGGCACCTATTTTAGCCAAAAATAAAATTTTAGGCACCTATTTCAACAAAAAAATACTTTAGGCACTTATTGCAAAAAATAGGCATAATTTAGACATTATTTTGTAGTTAACCCTAAAATAATCTTTTAAGTTGTGTTATCTTTCATATTTATGAAAAAAAAACATGTAGTACTTGAAATATGTGCTTTATTGTTTACAAAGTATGACAGAGATATTGTTAATCTGAACATAATTTGAACTTAATAAACACCTAATCCGAATTTCGTCTAAAATTGATATTAACCAAATTGAATGTCATTTGAAATCGACTTAACCGGACTTAAATTTAATTTGATATTCAAAATGACTTGACCTGAAGTCCATTTAAACCCTATTAAGACTCAACCTGAATTTACCCGATAATTAATCAATTCAGACTTGAACTTTTTTAACTCGAATCTGGCATCGACTCGACCCATACCGAAACCAAATCTGAATTGGAATCAATGTTGATTAACAATAGTTTCCGGAGCACTTTGTTTATTTACATTTGTACAATTAAGTAGAGGCAACACCGACGGCGGCTTGATTAGGCCGCTAATAAGATATTTGCTTCCTAAAAAGTCAAGTATTCTCAAGCTTTTTTTATTGGTAATCGTATTCTCAAGCACTTGATTGTGTTATTTTATCATGTATTATTATTATTATTATTATTATTATTATTAATTTACAAAATTTATTATTATTTTGACTTCTTCATTTCTAATATTTATATACAACAATAATAAATTAGTAAAACAAAGTTTTTTTTGATCATGTGATAATATCGATTCATTTTTAATAGATCCATTAATAACGTACACATTGTACAAATAACTATTCGAATCTAGATTTCCTAAGCATAACAACATTTTTTTTCACAACTGTTTAGAGATTTTAGATTTACTAGTGAAACAAAGTTTTTCAGTAAGCAACTTTCAATAAATAAATATCAATCAAATATGCATACATATGATTGCAACATCTAAAACTGCAAGTTGGCCATCGTGTTATGGAATTCTTTATGCAGTATTGTATTCTTTGACTATTTCTTGGTGATTGAACATGTTTTTCCCAGAAAAAAAAGAGACAAAATGGAAGAAATTAAATCCACAAGCTTCGATTTTAGAGTATAAATACCATCTTTCAGTGGCGGAGCTAAGATTTTTATATAGTAGGGTCAGAGTAGAGTATGAGATATGAAGATTCTCATACCACTACAATATAAATATTGTTGACCCCATACCTCACAAATCAAGTGGAGTCAATTCTAACGTTTCCAATGAAAATTTTTATACTAACTTCTTGAAAATTCAATTTAACTATTCGAAAATCCCATACCACAACAAATCAAGGTGGCTCCGCGACTGCCATCCACTTTTCTCATTTCTTCCCACACCTCAAGACACACTCTCAGTGTTCATCTTTGAAGAATTTCAATCCCGTAGATATATAAAGAGAAAGAATAATGGGTATTTTCACACATGAAATGGAGGCTACTTCCCCGGTTCCCACGGCCAGGATATTCAACGCCTTTGTTCTTGATTCGGACACCCTATTCCCCAAGGTTGCCCCTTATGCAATCAAGGGCGTCGAGTACCTTCAAGGATCTGGTGGCCCTGGAAGTATCAGGAAGGTCAACTTTGCTGAAGGTAATCTTATTACATCCGACAGATACAAATATGTGTCCGATATAATTATATTGTTTTTGTTTTCGTCTGATTCGAAATATTACTTGGTTGATAGCACATGCAGGCTGGGGATTCTAGTATCTGAAGGAAAAGGTCGATGATATAGACCGAACAACTTGTCATACTCCTACACCGTGATCGAAAGCGATCTTTTCAAGAACATAATCGAGAAAATCAGCTACGAGATCAAGTTCATTGCGGCACCAAACGGAGGAACAATTTGTAAGATAAGCACCAAGTTCTACTCCGTGGGTGACTTTGAGATCAAGGAAGAAGCAATCAAGGATTCACTCCAGAAGCGAGCCCAAATTTTCAAGGCAGTTGAAGAGTACCTCTTGGCAAACCCCGATGCCTAAAACTTCACACACACACATATATATATAGCTTTTGTGTGGTGCTTTCATGGCGTTCAAGATTTAATAGTGTGGTTTCGAAGTTTCCGTGTGTTGTCTTCGCCAAAAACATGACTTTATAAATTAAGGTCTCCGGATCCGATTGTCTGTATTTTCATTATAATAAAATAGTCTTTGAATTGTGTTGTCTTATAAATTATGGCAGCGTATTGCTAATATTTAATAGAAATAGGCAAAAGATTAGTCACACTACCTTTGCCAAATTCATGTTGAAAGATCTTGTATGTACAAGAAAACTAAAGTTTCAATTCGACCTACACCTAGAATGTATGAAAGTACATGTTCTTTATTGTTTTTATTTTTAAAAGTGCTTTTGTTTTCGAAAATACTTTTTAAAAACAATGCAAAACACAACTTTATATATGTTATTGAGATTTCAAATGGATTCTTGATGTATGTTTGTGTCAAGTATAAATATGTTTTTTTTATAAATATTTAGGATTATATTGACATGTCTGTATTCGGATGTGTTAAGCACATTGTTCGCCATGGCTATCATTCACTAAGTTGATGAGAATTTTATTTTGAGATTTTCCTTTTTTGTATTTATAATGAAAATACACATAGCATCTACGCGTCAAATTGGAAATTATCTGGGCCACATACTAGGCCCATGTTATAAAAATAATAATAAGAAAAAATTATTGTAATTTCAAAAAATAAATGTTATAGCCATTTATGTTTTTGTTGTGTAAATTTATGATAACTTAAATATTTTTTTGCTGTTAAACTTCAACGGAAAACTAGCTTGGTAAGGGTAAAAATTTAAATAAAGACTAGTCAATTCCATGTGTAATACACGTGGACTGATTATTTGACTTCCCAGCAACGTAAGTTACTATTTCCACTGGAAAGTTCCAGTTCAGTGTTAGTGAAGTTGAGCTATGAAACCTATATCGCTTTACGCCTCCTTTCTTCTTCGCATTGTTGTGCACGACAACGTCGAATAATGAACCTCTGAGCAACAACGAAACTATTGTTTTCACGACACTTGGCCGATCGGATTACACTTGGGACATCAACACGCTTCCAACTTTTGACCCACCAAGTCCTTCAAATGAACTTTGGGTCGTCTTCACCTTCCTCTATTCTCTCACCATTGCACAACCGAAGCCGAATTCAATCCCCAAAAGCTCCACTGCCGGCGCTTCAGCTCATTTATGTGATAGAACGCAACGGGACGTCGAATATCTACTATCATGCGCTTTATTATTGTACGCCCAGAAGTACTAGATCGAGATCGGCGCTTGAGATTTCCGTCTGACTTCAGGCACCTTTGTTGGGTTTAGAAGGAAACAAGAATCGGGTTTCGATAAAAGATAAGCCGACTTCAGGCATAACCATATTGATGAGGTTATATATTATAATGGGTGTTTACTTGCACAAGTACAATGTAGGTTTGGTGGTTAGGAACTAAATCTCTCACCCACTGGACTCGGGTTCAATTCACGATCATTGTATATCATGGCATTTAATATTTACACTTTAAAATCAATTAGTGACATACATCATCTTAAAATTTAATATAAATATATATATTTTAAATTATGATGTCAGATTAGCAAATCTGCCATGCAGACATGCCATGTAACGCCTTAAACCCGACGCCACATTTGGGCCTCAAACCCAACCCAAAACATAAAATTTTTCAACTAGATTTAACCCAAACCATCATCATTTCATAAAATTCAAGCGAGTCCTAGAATAGTGTAAATCCAAAGACAGTTTAAACGTTTACATGAGAGCTCCAATTAAAGCAAAGTTAAATAAAATATTCGGCTTGATCAAATAAATCTAAAATAGAGTTACAGACATAATCAAGGGTTCTATGAATACATTGCTCGACAAATCTAACTATTGTACTATTGATCACATCAATGTGCTGAAGTCGTACTCCAATTAGGCTCATTCGATGTGTAACGTATCATCCTTAAAACTTGCGTATGGAAACAACGATTCCAAACTCTGACGTTGAGCTCATAAAGCTCACTGGATACACCTCTACTCTACCATGCGTCATGCAGATCATAAACATAAACATGTAGCTAGATGAAATAAAATGACACTTAAGGGATACATGTCACTAACATTAGTCGCCTAAACACATGCTAATATCATTAAACCATCAAGGGGCACACAAGGCCCAAGCATACCATACCACAACAATACTAGAGTGAGTCTGGGTCACGCAACATCGGAACATACACTCCGGGTGAGTCTGGGTCACATAGCATTGGCACATACACCATGGGTGAGGCTGGGTCACATAACATCAGAACATACACCCATACTCGGAATCCTCCATCGAGTACATACGAATAAGGCCCATGTCATATAGAATCGGTAACCTCCATTCGTTAATTCTCTTACCATGGTGTTGCAACACGTCTTGGTTATCCAGATCCAATCAATCAAGTGCCCACACGGCACGCCACATCAACACATAACCATACTATCCTATGGTTGCTATCAACATACAAGTCACACAAGACTTTTATCGAGTTCTTAAGTTTTATGCTCGAGTAGAAAGCGATTTCTCTGTTTCTCAGTTTTACAACTCATTTTAGGCCATTAAGGGCCTATCGGATAGAACAACATAATTTTCCAACCTTTCGGGCGAAAGTCGATATTTTTAGGCAGATTACCCAGTAGGTACCTGTACAGGTCATCGCGTACCGATACAGGTACCCTTGGGTACCGGTACGCATAATGTACTGATACAAAATTGGGTCACTGGAATTTCCCAAAGCCTTAGGGTATCGATACTTTTGGGAAATGCTGGTACACCCCATGGCGCAGTGAAAAATTATCCAGCGAATTCCGCCAGTGATCCATGTACGAGGAATGAATCCGGGGTGAAAACGGGATAAAACGTTACCTCAATTAAAATTGATAATTGCATGGACATATGAGAATCTGATTCTTCCAGTCAAGATGTCGAGTCCAAGTCATCACAGCAGCGTTCCTACCTCTACGCAGTCCACCCGAATAAAACGAACAATATTTTTACTTCTCTAAATGTTAGAGAGGTTTTCAGCAATATGCATATTTTTTGCTGCTAGACCTTATGCCTTTATATAGCATTCAAAACTCTAATCCTAATTAAATTCAGATTCATTAAATATAAAATATATTTAACCAAATATAATTCAATATGTAACATCTAATTTTACTTTAATTAGGTTTCTTCAGGGATATTTCTATTTTAATAGTATTTGATAATTACAATAATTATCTAGAATTAATATATATATATATATGACTGGAATTATCTATAATTACAGTAATTATAATAATTTTGGTTTTACCTAATTTCGTTTACAAAAAGTTTGCACACATGCAATCTAGTCGATATTTGTTCATTTCAATCATAGGATGTGACCCTTGTAGGTTCATGTAACGTTAGCAATAATATTTAGAACAATTGTAATATTATAAGCAATGAGGGGCAACTAGCAATACATTATTGCTACCTAAGTTACAAGAAGTCGTGGTTCGACATAACCTATTTGTGATTAACTCTTTTTCATGTATTGCATCATTTTGTCCTTTATATCTAGATTGGGCACAAGTCATGAAACAACCACACTTGTATAGCCTATCTAATATTTCTTGATATCTTGAGTAGACTACTATAAACAAATAACTATGATATCTCATATCAATTTATTTGAGCATGGCCATGCATTTCTAGTCTCACTCAATCAAGCGGTCTATGATATTACTCCTATTATGTAAGAGGGACAAATCCTATCTTGATCAATCATATCCCACTACATAGATTGTGACAAATCCAATATTAGTCTTTATAGTGTAGTCAGTTATGACACACATTTGACTGTATCAAAGTATGTCACCCACAATGTTAAAATAATGATGATCTCATGTACGAGGATCATACATGTAGTTATCACTATGAGCAATGTTGTGACTATCACATAATAATCCAAGAAACATGCTCATAGCGGGTCAGTCGAATATATCGTTCTCTAACGCATACTTATGTATTGATTTTGACATCCCCATGTCAATGACAACACTTTTTTTCATCAATCAACTACATATTAGTCTTAATGCATTATTGTTGTTCATGCCCATAATAATACTCAACTAAGGACATTTAAGAATAACCATATTATTCTATGGACTTTATTATAATTCAGTTTACTTATTTATGCGCAGAATAATGACTGAGATAATAATAATGGCTTTATATTAATAAACATGATAAAATAAATATGTCTTTTACAATAATCTTATGATTGGTTTTTGGGCATACTCCAACAGATACAGGTCGACCTGTACCGATACTAAGTTGCATGGCGTACCGGTATAGGTTGAACACCGTACCGGTACCCCTTCGTTATTAAGCCAATGGAACAATGTTCTTTAAACCTAGAACACTAGGGTATTGGTACCGCCTCCTTGCGTACCGATACCGAAGCCCATAAATGGCTTCATAAGCTCGGGAAAGCACTCTCCAAGTTCCCAAATCACAACCTTAAACCTTTAAACTGAAGCCTACATCTTATGGAGGTTATTAGGGTGGTTTACTACCAATTTTGCATCTTATTAACAAGAAATCTGAGTTTTACCATTAATGACCACACTTAAGCATTCAAACATCCAATCATCAAAACAAGCATAAAAAGCATCATCCTTAGGATGTGCACGAAACCAAGGAGTTGGAAGTGTACTAACCTTCCTCCAAGCACTAGAAAAGAACCTCCTTGCACCAACCTAAAGCTCTTCCTTTGCAATGACCTTTTTAGTGCTATCCAACCTCCTTAACTACAATCCAAAGTTGTAAAATGAGTTACAACCCTACTAGATGGAAAATGGGTTATAAAAGAAGTGTTTAACATCAAGAAAGAAGATTTAAACTTTCATTCCCGCTCATCTACTCCAACCCTCACCAAAACTCATGAAATCCATCCTACCACCAAAAACCATGATTTTTACCTTGACGTGTAGATCATTGGATGATGATTACAACCCTCTCAACAACTAATCCGAGATTTACACATGATATGATAAAGATTTCACCTTTACTCTTAAGCTCAAAGGAAAAGAAGAAGGAAAAAGATGAAGAGGATGGAGGAGAGACAAGAGTGACCTTACCACTCTTACAATATGCATTCAATTAAAGCCTTCCCACTCTTCCTATTCAAAAGTGGAGAACTTTACCCCTTTACCCATCCATCATCCTCCAAACCCACATGGAAATCCAGGGGTTCAAGCCCAACACACAAGAAAGCCCACATAGGCTTCCAAAGCTCCAGTCCAACACCCAAGCCCACTTGCTCATGTGAAACAACTTGAGGATCCCGAAACTCGGGTCGTTACATGCCACATCATTAAAGGGTGTTGATTGTTAGTTGACTAACGATTTCCATCCATCAAGGGTGAATTTTGAACGAAAATGAAACATTAAGGGTTGGTCTGAACTAAAAGAAGAATGAGGGATAAGGTAACCAAAAGATCAAATGCTAGGGCTATTTTTGACTTTATGCCTTTATTTTATTATTTATTTTAATTTATTTGACAATCTATCACAAGTAATAAAAAATTAAAATTTTGAAAATTCACAAAATATTTTAACTGAGAGTAACGAGGATATGCAAATGTAAAATACATATTTTAAAATATTTAATATAATAATTATATTAATAATATGATAAATATATAGTTTTTTTGCAAATTTTAGAGTGTAACAAAAATAGTTCTATGGCTTTTTGAGCAAATATTTTTAATTTAATATTAAAAGTTTAAAATTTTAAAAAGAAAATATAACACAGAGATAATTTGATAAATTTTATTTCTAGGTAATCTTATATTTCTCCAGCCAAACACAATAATCTTACATTCCTACCAAATATACTAAACAAGGCAGTGTAACATTCTTAAATATTTGTCAGGTAATGTTACATTCCGAGAAACTTGTTTTCTATTTTTGTTTTATGAAAATAATTTTCATTTTCAGTTTTCTAAAAATTAGAAAACATGCTTGGTTAATAGGGATGAAAACTTGTTTTCAGAAATAAAAATAGTAAAAATGCGTTTGACATCTAGCTTTTCAAAATAGAAATAAAAAATAATTATTAAATAATTAAATAAAATATAGTTAAAAATATTAAAATAATAATAATAAATAAATAAAATATGAGTAAATAAACCAAAGTTTTAAAAATGGCATTAGAAAGATTTGAACCCGGATTAAAATAAAGTTAAAGTTAAAAAATCCTTGCTTTCATATTTTCCACTTTCCCAAAAAAAAATCAATGAAAACATCTTTTTTATGTTTTCAAATTTCCCTTATTTTTGTTTTCATTTTTTTAAAAATCATTTTCTAATTTTACAATTAAACATGTTTTCTTCACTGTTTTTCATTTTCCAAGAAAACGAAAATGAAAGCGGACTCCATTTTTTAAAACCAAACGAACCCTTATTCCCCGAGATAATCTTACATTCCGTGAACCAAACACACCTTACGATAATGACTTTTATTCATATAAATCATTTTTTCTATTTACACAACAATATTTTTTTGGTTTTGATATGTTAAAGCAATTCCTTACCTAACCTAAATTGTTGCATAATAAAATGTTTAAACCACACTCATCATTAAAAAGTACATAAATAATAAATAGTAGAAATAGTTTTTAATATTATTTCTTCTCTAAAATAATATTTTTTATTTAAATGGTAAAAATCTATGTTATTTAAATTTTTTTAAAACACTTTATAAATAGTGTTCGACATTTTAGATTTTAAAGAATGACTTTAGATTTTGAACTTAACAAGTGTCCCAGTGGAAAAGTAGATGATGTTCATCCTAAGAGACACGGGTTCAAATTGCTTTGTTAAGAATATGTATGAACAGATACTACATTGTAATCACTTTTAGACTATTCAAAAAAAAAAGAATGACTTTAGATTTTAAAAATAATACAAATTGAGTAGTAAAACATATAAATATAATATTTATAGTTAGTTGTTAGTATATTTGATTTAGTGGCGAATATGATAATTATTATAGAAGTTGATAAATTTGATTTTTACTTGTATTTTCAAGTATATAGTTATAATAAATCACAAATAATTTATATATTGTGTATGCATATATTCAAGTATATAATATTGTGATATAATATTAAAAAATATATTAACTTATTTATGCAAGAACTTTATAAAAAATATAAATTAAAAGTAATAAAAATATATTCCATGTGAATTTTTATGCAAACATTTTTATTTTAATATTGAAAGTTAACTTGTTAAAAAGAAAATATATCACAAGGATAATTTTATAAAATATGCATTATGATAATCTTATACTCTACCAACCAAACACTGTACTTTTACATTCCAATCAAACAAAGTAATGTAACATTCTCAGTAATATGTTAAATAATTAATCATTTTGAGATTCCTATTCCTAAGAATAATGTTATATTTCGTAAACCAAACACAATAAAATGTCAAACGACATCATTTCTTTGAAAAGAAAATTGAAAAAGAAAATTAAAATCCTTTTAGTTATGACACCAAACGACATGAATGAGGGAGAGTCTGCGGTGTGGCATTTAGGGTGTGGCTAAAATATGACAAACTTAATATATTAGAAAACACAGGACTTAATGTTACACTTTTTAATAATATTTAAGCTGGTGGTTTTTTAAAAGTTTCGAAAGTTGTTTTTTTTAAAAGAAGTTGGTTTTTGATTTTGTCAAATTTTGAAACTTGCCTTGAAAATCACTAACCTAAAATGTTATAGAAAAGCATTTAACATTTCAATTAGTGAATAACATTTTAGATTTTTTTAACCTTTTAAATTAGCCGTATTTTAGCCACACCCTAAACCCGCTACACTACTCGACCCATGAATGAAAAATGGTTGAAAACCATTTAATGCGCATTGAAGATTGATGCAGTCTTGCGAGGGAAAGTTCCCCCACCTTTTACGTTTAGGAGGAAATCGACCTTTAGTCCTTCCTTATTTAGATACTTTGTGTTTAGGTCTTAATTTTCACCTTTAGATTTTAGTTTAATCCAATTTAGTCCAAGTTCCTATTAGTTTAGTTAAAATTCAGCCTTTAGGCTTTAGATTAGTTTAATCCAATTTAGTCCAATTATAAAATGACTAATTTTCACCTTTAGATTTGCTCTTAATTACTATTTTTTAAATTTGGCATTTAGGATTAGGTGTAACACCTGATTTAAAATAATAAAACCCACAACCTATGCCTTTTTAGCCGGTCACCCAACCATCTAAGCTAGAAGCTCTTTGTGAAAGGGGTTCCCAAAAATTTATTTTGTACGATGTTGAGCTGGGATAACCAACAAAATAATAAAACCAGATTTGGCTTTCCAACTTCCATTTTTTCTCTTTATTGTTTGAATCAAAAACCCCGAAATATCAAACTCTCCTACCTACCCCGTTCGGTCACCACTCGTGCGCTGTCCACCGTTCGTTCGTGCTTTGCACTGCCACCGTTGGTGTGCTCGCAGCCCTTTACCGACTTCAAACTCTGTCACCATGCGCAGGTTAGCTGCCTGGTCCGCCGTGGAGAAGCGTATAAAGCTTCTTCGAACCCTTCTCAGCCGTCAAACTTTTCCCATTCAGATCCCGGCCATAATCGACACCTATGGCTCGCGACGTCATCAGCAACGACATCCCTACCTCGTGACGAACACGACCCAATCGTTCGATCGTCCAACCGACCGCTATCGAGCCCTCGTCAACGTTCGACCAATCCAATAAGCTCGATAAGTTTTTGGCCATTCATTAGATAAATCCATGTATGTTTAAGAGTTGGGGTTGTTCTAGGGATGGAATTCGGTAAAAAAATGCGTTTTGGGGCCATTTTTCGGCAGTTTTGGCCGCGCATGGTGTACACGCGCCGTTTGGGCGATTCTCGGCCGTCTTGGATGGTGACCAATTTGAATCCAGGCTTGAACCGACCCTAAACTAATCCTACCTTGAATAGGTTCTAACCCGATCCTACCTCACCCGTTGACCCGTTGACTGAGTTAACTTAGTGAGTTGACCCAACTAAGTCAACTCACTCGAGTTAAATCGTTGACCGCTAACGTCAGCGTTGACTGCTGATGTCAGCATTGACTGTTGACCTGTTGTAATAACCCATTTCACCCAAACCCGTTTTAACCCAACTCAACCAAACCGACCCGGATCCACGACTCGACCCGACCCAGATCCATGAATTAACCCGACCCAAACCCAAAATTACCAAAATACCCTTAAAGCCCTAACCCTAATCTAATATCCACCCGCCGCCGCACCTTCTGCCACCGATCATCCACCGCCGCCGTTCGCCATTTTCGGCGACCAAGCCCAATCACCCCAAAACCCTAGAAAAAACCTAAATCAACATCCCTAAACCAAATCCACAAAAACCAAGAATAAAATAACCCTAAAATTAACTACCCACTGTCACAAATCCACCGAATCATACCCTACCCATACTCTGGCATCACCAATATCTCAACCAACATCCCTAAAAATTCGGCTCCATCCATCCAACTTCATATCTGCTACAATAAAAAAATTTAGGGGTTAGTGTGTAAGAATTGGTTATAAACCGAAACCAAAGATTGTAAAAGGGAGGGATTCAGTTTAAAAAAAATATTGAAAGGGGTTTCTTTTCTTTTTCGAAAAACGCTGTAAAAGGGTTCCTTAGATATAAAAAATTTTTGTAAGAAAAAAAGTTTGTTGGAATCAAAGAAATTTTTCGAAGGTAAATATTAGAAAAATGTTTTGATTTTTTTGGGGTTTTCTAATTCGGATCTAAAAAGGGGAAGATCGAATCTTACCTCGCCGCTGTTGTGGTGCTGCGTTGCGAGGCCGTTCGGCCGAGGAACGGTGATGAAGGCAAGAGCGGCGCCGTCTGTTGAAGAGGGAGATGAGGCTGAAAGTTTTAGTATTAGGTTTAGTTTAGGTTTTTATCCCTTTATTTCGGTTTCGAATGACAAATAAAATAACCCCTTAATGTTTAAAACAACCTAGCATGAAACGGCGTCGTTTCAGACGCCCGACCCGCGCGGTGACCCGATCCACGGGGAGGATCCGCGTGTTTGGTAATGGGTTAATTGCACAAGTAACCCCTCATCTCTTCTCCCGCCTTCGCTTTTGTCCTGGCAAAATTCAGCTTTCGGTCCTTCGACTTTTCATGCGTGTTCAATATCGTTTTTTTGTTTCTATCGTGGCCTTTAATTTATGTTGTAATTTAATTTAGTCACTATGTTTTAGCCTTTAATTTCCAGCATATTATTTCTATTAGTTTGCATTCATTTCCTTACATTTTACATTTGTTTCATGTTAGTCCTTTTTATGTGGTTCTAGCCATGCATTTTTGTAATGGTGCATTTTAGACCTTAACATCTAGTTTCATGATATATTTTATATTGTTCCATGCATTTATATTAGCATTGTTCTTTTGCTATTATTATCATCATTATTACTTTTAATATCGCATGAACACATTATACTAGAATTTATTTTGTACATATTAATATCATGATATGTTTTTTTATGCATGCATATAAATTATATCACGTGTTATATATCAATTTGTAGTATTTATTTTTGCATGTTGTATTTATATTTATTATTATGATATATCATGTTATTCTTGTTCATGCATCTCATGTTATTATATTTATGTTTTTAATGTTCTTTAGTCCATTGTCTTTGTGAGTATGTGTTTTAGAATTTGTTTTTTAAGATTGCATTTCGGAAATATAAATTGTCAATGTGGTGCCCTTTTATTCGAGCGTAAACGGGGCCAGTATCAAGCGTAGTGATAGTGGTTGGGCGTTTACTCTCGGATAACGGGGCCTTTAAAATTTACTCGCACATATAACCAAATTTTGATTTAATCGTACTTTAATCCGGAAAGTCTAATATTAATAAAGCTGTAATTATTAAAGTACCAATTTTGGGTGGTGTGGGGTGCTAATCTTTCCCCATCCGTAACCGACCCCCGAACCCATCAATTTTAAATCTCTGGTTTTTACGGTGTCCGGCCTACCTAAGTGGCCGGTGGTGACTCCATTTTCAAAACAAAACACGGGTTTTATAAAACTCCCCACGAAAGACATTATTTTCAATAAATAAACACCATTCTTTTTAGCGAGAGGGACATTGCTACAGATGGCGACTCCGCTGGGGAAAGATTTTTGTTTTTTAAAAACAAAAAAAAGAGTCAAGCTTGTTCAAATAATTATCGCTTTAGTAATATCGAAAATTTCGGATCAAAGCGACTATTAGAGTAACATTTGGTTATAATTGCGCGTTTATTTTAACTCATTTAAAATTTGGCATATAAACCCGTATTTTTTAAGTGGGGGAAAAACGCTAATGCTTTCGTGGAGATATCGTTCTCCCGTGTAGGCCTAGCAAGTACCTTCGGGGATCGAGTACCTTATGCTTTCGTAAGTATATCGTTCCTTCGTGCAGGCATAAGCGAATGAGTCCCCCTGAATTGAACCCGGTTGAAAGGAGCCTATAATGAGTGATGATCGGGGGCCTTGCTACTCTTAGTAGAGGACAGCAAGGACAATTCGGGTACCTCTTAGTACCAAAACTGCATATAGTGAGCCGTATGAGCCAACCCTTTAGAGCCATGTAAAACTCTGCCCGATTAGTGGTCACCCTATTTAGGCTCTGGTGCCTTCTTTCTTGTTTATGTATAATTTTTTATTACTCTATTTTTCATTTGGTACTAACTCATTTCATTTTATTATCATCGCATTGATTTCACCTGCATCATTGCACAACATAATCACAATATTGATTTTGTATTGCATCAATTTAGGACACATTTTGCATGGATATACATTCGTTTTCAAAATAAGAAAACTGACTCTAGGGGTGCCCTATGATAGTGATGCTGGATAAAGTAGAAGATCAGTCAGCTCAGCACCCATACGGAACCCGGTACAGAACAATGATGGTGAACGATGAAAGATTGAAAAAAATTAAGCAAGATCAGAAAGAATTGCAAGCGAACATAGCCAAGCAGGTTGAGGAACAATTGGCGAGAGTCCAACAGGATATGAGGGAACAACTTGCAAAGTCACAACAAGACATGCTGGGCCAAATGGCACAAATGCTGGGATTGAAGCTTCCCGAGCCTAGAGTGGCCTCTGTTGTAAATCACACGGCAAATCCTAGACCCACTGCTGAGGACGAGGATCTTATGTATCCTTAGGGGTTCACATCCGTTCAAACCAGGATATAACCAGAAACTCAACCCCAGGTGATCATTTCTCGGGGAAAGTCTCATCTACATCAGGCTGGTATTTCAATCTCTATAAATCAGCCATCTGCATCGGAAGTTAAACCCGAGGGCAATCAAGCTGAAAATTTTATCTCAGAAATAGATCATCTATTTGAGACTGAGGGGCCGAAGGTAGAAGCTTCAAAGGAAATTGAAGATCGATGTAAAAAACTCAAAGAGAAGTTAGAGGCTATGGGAATAGAGGATACCTTCAGTGGATTCGATGCCAGTGAACTCAGTCTTGTCCCGGATTTGGTGTTACCCCCAAAATTTAAGGTCCTAGAGCTCGAGAAATATGATGAGACAAGCTGTCCCCGCGCTTGTTGCGCGTAATAAGTGCTACGCAATTGTGCAAGTATACACGTTGCAAGTTATAGTATAAAAGATATCGTCTCCACAGGGATTGGTGCCACTTCAAGAATTTAGTCTCTTGCACTGTAAAAAGTAAAAACACAAATAAAGGATTATATGAGTTTTAACTAATAACTAATCTAGAAAGTAATAAAGTAAAAGAATAGATGAGATCAAACGAGAGAGATAGGCCAGGTTATCGTGAGTTGAGGTGTGATAGCCGATTGGATCGTCTTGGTAAAAGAGTGCACGAGCAACTCAGTTGCCGTGGCAACTTGCACAACGGGGTTGCCTTGGAAACTAATCGATGGTTGCTTGGGCGACTAGTTGGGAAACTACTTGGGCGTATGGGCAGCAACCTTCAAGGTTCGGCAGAGCGTTCTTCAATGGTTTCTTCTTATCCCTAAGTCGAAACTCTAGCTACTTGTGCATGCCTTGATAATACATCCCTGTGTGAATCAAGGGTGAACAACAACCAATATTGCGCTCCTCTTAGCCGTTGAAATCCTTGGCTTATTCCTAAGCCGAATTAATCTTCACCATCAATAGATTGAATAAAGACCACATTCATTCGTTTCTTGAATCTAACTCTCCCGATATTAGATAAATAGATGAAGTTACGAGATCCTCTCCCAATTACTCGCAAACAAGAATAAGAACCAAGAATGAATAAACCTTGAATAGAAAAATGCAAACTCTTATTACCTAAACAAAATCCAATAGTTTCTAACAACCACAAAACACAATAACCATAGCCAAATAGATTTAGTTCATGGCTAGGTTCCAAAGAAACACAAGATAAATAATCCCTAGCATGAACCTAATTGAAAAAGAAATAAAAAGATGAAGAAGGAAGCTTGTCGAAATCCCTTTGCCCTAGATGCTTGTCGAAAATTCTCTCTTCTTGCCCTATGGGGTTGTCGAAATTTTCCCTCCTCTTGCTCTCCTCCAAGTTGACGATATGGCCTCTAATTTATAGGGCTAGGTCAAAGTCCTTCTTTGAGGAGGAAGTTAAGTTGGAATTAAATTATCTTTAAAGAATATAATTCTTTATTATAATTATATTCCTACTAGAACTTCTCTTATCTTCTTGGAATTTAATTCTTCTTTAATCTCTTCATGGAAATCAAATTCCTTTGGGATTTAGCTTTGCTCCACGTCATCTTGGGCTTGTTTTGTCATCAATTTTGACTACCATATCACCTTATTCTTTGTCGACAATGGCCCTGGCAACTGGCTCGACGTCTCCTTCATGCATTGCCCTGGCAACTAGCTCGGCATCTCCTTCATGCATTGCCCTGGCAACTGGTTCTAGCCTTGTTTAGGCAAGTGATTCTGCACACACACAAAAACACACCAAAGCAGCATATTTTCCACAAAAATCACCAAGTTATGTAATCAAGCTCAACGAATGCATGAATGACTAATTATGCAACTAATATGAGTTTAAGTCTAACAATAATATGAGTAAAAAGGGTAATAAAATTGTACTTTTGAACACTTATCACACCCCCAAACTCAAACTATTGCTTGTCTTCAAGCAATGCAAACTAACAATTACCTGCCAAGACTTTAATCATCAAAGACATGCTTCAGACTTGAATTCAATCCTCGGAACCGTGGCACAAAGTATGATCACCTTTTGATTTTTCAAATAGCACAAAAATTACCCGGAACCAAACTATAATGCTCTTGACAATGTGTGTACGTAGTTGTGTACAAGTTGATTTTCAAGATTCTATGTGAACAATAGGCTTTTATCAATTTAATTATCGGGCCATTTATTTTTATTTTCACTAGAGCCAATTTCGGGCACCTCTAGCAAAGTAAGCAATTTCTCATTTTATTTTAGTCGACTAGAGCCAATTTCGGGCACCTCTAGCGATTCTTTAATGTGCATTAACTACTAGAGCCAGTTTCGGGCACCTCTAGCAAGAAAGTTCAATTACTACTAGAGCCAGTTTTGGGCACCTCTAGCAAGAAAGTTCAATTACTACTAGAGCCAGTTTTGGGCACCTCTAGCAAGAAATTAACTTTTAATTTTCAATTTTAAATTTACCCTAATTTTAAGCAACCTAAGTTCACTAAGTTTCTTTCAATCAACAAGCCGCAACCGTGTAAAAAAAATTCAGCATCATAGTAAAATTCTAAGTTCTTTTCATGTAATCCTAAAATTAAAGGTTCTTTCAATTAAGTGCAGTGGCAAAAATTCATCATTGGATATTCAACAAGTCTTAAGCAATTAAATCCAATTAAAGGCATGGCAAGTAACATATGCAACCTATATGTGATTGCTAATGATGAATGCAACTAAACATGAAACTAACTAGAAACCAACACCCTCCAAACTCGAGAGAAGCATTGTCCTCAATATATGTAAAAGTCAAACAAAATTTAAAAGAAACTAAATGAAATGAGTTAGTCAGAGAGGTCGTCACCTCGAGTGATAAGTTTCCTTCGTGCCGTTTGCTTGATTCATTTTTCAGTCGGTGGTTGAATGCTGGTGCCGTGTGAATAGCATTGCTTTGATTTGATCCATGTTTGCCGATGCAGGTTCACTTTCATGGGCATCAGTAGTTGTCGAAGCCATTGTTGTTGTCTGGGCATCGCCAGTTTCTGTTGTGGTTTCTGTGGAAAGTAGTCGGCAGTGAATTTCCTTAGCATGGTGGTTGTGAGTCTTGTTGTGGAAAAGAAAACCTGGAAACTAAAGATAATGAAAAAAGTAAAATCTCTCCTAAAAATTCCAAAAATAAATAAAGACAGAAAAAATAACCGAAAATAATAGAAAGAAAAAAAATAGTTCGAAAAAAGAAAAAGAAAAAGAAAATATCGAAAGGAGAGCATGCTCATGCATCTCCTAAGGTGTCAACTTCTTTGTTTCGTTCTACATAGGCACCGTTCTAGTACTTCAATCTCTGTCCGTTAACTTTGAATTCATGTTCGTCGATAATGGACTTGATTATCACGGCACCATGGGAGAATGGTTTGACAACTTCGAATGGTCCCGACCATCTTGATTTTAGTTTTCCCGGGAAAAGTTTTAGCCGGGAATTGAATAAGAGAACTAGTTGCCCTGGCATGAATTGTCGTGGCAATAGTTTCTTGTCATGCCATTGCTTTGTTTTCTCCTTGTAGATTCGTGCATTGTTATAGGCGAGTGCACGAAATTCTTCTATCTCGTTGAGGTCCAACAAACGCTTTTGCCCGGCACTTCCCAATCCATATTCACGGTCTTGATTGCCCAATATGTCTTGTGTTCGATTTCCACCGGTAGATGGTATGTTTTGCCATAGACAAGTCGGAAGGGGGACATACCTAAGGGTGTTTTGAATGCAGTGCGATATGCCCAAAGTGCGTCATCTAATCTTGCTGACCAATCATTCCTAGAGGGATTTACAACTTTCTCGAGTATACCCTTCAATTCCTGGTTGGAAATTTCTGCTTGCTCATTGGTTTGTGGGTGATATTGCCCATCCTATGGCAACGATCGTATTGCTTGTAAAAATCTTGGGCATCTTTGTACAGTGTTGGCCAATACAAACCGGATTGCAAAACTTTGGCCGCGGTACAAGTTCCTCCAAAATATCCTCCATAGGGTGAAGAGTGGCATTACCGGAGTACATTCTGCTGCTCTTCTTCAGGGACACATCGACGTATGACCTGATCTGCACATTATTTAAACAAAAGAGGCTCGTCCCAAAAGTAGTGCTTAGCATCATGGCGGAACCGCTTCTTCCCTTGGTGAGTAAGGCCATAAGGTAAAATACCACAAACAAGAAAATTAACTAAATCCGCGTACCAGGGTATTGCCGAGGCATGTGCTGCCGTGGCGACTACTCCCAAGATTGTCGAGTCGTGTGTGTCTAGAGTTGCCGAGGCATACGTGTCCATGGTTGCCGAGGTATGCGTATCAGTGGTTACCGTGGCGTCGAGGGTTACCGAGGCATGCGCATCCATGGTTGCCGAGGCGTCAGGGGTTGCCGAGGCGTCAGGGGTTGCCGAGGCGTGCGCGTCAAGAGCTGCTGCGGCGCTGAGGGTTGCCGAGGCATGCGCATCCATGGTTGCCGAGGCGTCAAGGGTTACCGAGGCGTGCACATCCATGGTTGCCGAGGCAACTAAAATTTGTTCATCCGGAAATGCATCGCATATCTCTAAATCCGCGTCCTTCTCCCTATTGCGCTCTAAACGTGATAAGTGATCGGCCACTTGATTTTCTATTCTTTTCATGTGCATTGGCTTAGGACTGCTCCTACCGCGAAATCACTTGCATCACACATGAGCTCAAAAGGTAGCATCCAATCTGGTGGAACGACAATGGGTGCCGATGCAAGCTTTTCCTTTAGGGTTTCGAATGCTTGGGTGCAAGAATCATCAAAATGGAAGACTTTATCTTGGTGGGGGTAACTTCTCGATCACGTCCACCTTGGCTTTGTCTACTTCAATTCCCTTGGATGAAATCTTGTGGCCGAGTACTATTCCTTCATCTACCATAAGATGGCACTTCTCCCAATTAAGTACTAAATCAGTTTCTTCACATCTTGCAAACACATTCTCTAAATTGTTGAGGCAGCTGTTGAAGTCACTACCAAAAATGGAAAAATCATCCATGAAGATCTCAAGGAAGTTTTCGACCATGTCTAAAAAGAGTGCCATCATGCATCTTCTAATGTTAGTGCATATCTGAGAAAACTTGAGGATGGTCGTTTTCGATACTTTTTATAGTCCATCCGTACCCTCTATCGGGTGACAATATTGCCCAAAAAGAGTTTGGCCAATGTGCTTGCCACTACTCCATTTTGCGTTACCATGGTGGATGTGTCTTTCTTCTTTGTTCGCTTGTAGTCCATGTATACTCTCCACCTTGCTACTATTCCTGAAGGCACAAATATATTAATAGGAAAAATTATATCCATTCTCAACTATTCAATCATTTTTGTCGACTTCTATCATGGTTGGATGTAGCCTTTGTTGTCGTGGCAATTGCTGCTCAAGCCAATTGCCGTGGCAATCAGTTGCCAAAATTTGCTGTAAGACATGGGAAGAACCAATTTTCTGAAAAGCTTTACGAATCCAAACATCATTTTCTTTTTGCCTCTCAAACATCTCCATCAGTAGAGATTTCGATGGCTTCAAATCAACCAACCTCGGTTCCTCAAGACATACCTGCAATGGACGATGTGAGTTTTTAAAGAATTCGAAAGGTTCAACCATTACCTGCTCATATTCCATTGGCAAAGTATTACCATCTCGTTGATCTTGCATGTGGTCGTGTAATTGTCGTGGCAATTGTAGATGAGAGCAATCTACAGATTCCTGTTTCAACATCAACGTTGTAACCTTCTGGGCATCAGGTTCCTCAGAATTTGTTGTAGTATTGTTGTTCTCAGCTTCATCATGTTTTGGGCAGTCTCTCTCATTGGCATCCTCTTGACTTTGAGGTTCTAGTTGTTCCCCACACATCGGAGAGCTTTCTTTGCATTGCTCTTTATCCTCTTTCCTTGGGACGTCAGTATCCCTAGGAATGAATTGTTGGTGCATGTTATCCATGACATATGTGGATCTCCCCAATTGATCTTCTGAATCCCCTAAGGTTGCATCCCACTGAGCTATCCTCGTATCCATAGATTTTGATAGCTCTCGAATCTCTTCAATTGATCCGTCAAGTCTAGCCAAGGAAGCTAGTAACGTTTCCTCCAAGGAATTGGAATGCTCTTGAAAAGGACTACATTGCCATGGCATATCTTCTTTTGCAAAATTGTTATGGTAAAAATATTTTGAGCTTTTTGACCATACCATGAAGAATTTTGTTGCTGGTTCCCTCTATGGTCCTCCATGTAGTTATATGCACCGAAAATGTGAGGGCAATTTTCAAACACATGATGTTCTCCACACATAGCACAAGATTTTTCCACGGTATAAGTTCTTTGGGCTTTTCTCGGTTGGTATAGGTAATCTTCAAAGGGTGCAAGAAACTCTTGATTGGATTGATTCATATCTTCCAACATCATCTCTCGAATAGATTGGCTTTTATTTCCCGACATGTTGATGTCCCTTAACTTGTAGCGCACCTAATTTTTTTTGATAAAACAAACAAAAAGAAAAGTTAGTAAAACTAAGAGAAAAAATGCAATAACAAAAACAACTAACACCAATTGCCAATCCCCGGCAACGGCGCCAAAAACTTGTTGCGCGTAATAAGTGCTACGCAGTTGTGCAAGTATATACGTTGCAAGTTATAGTATAAAAGATATCGTCTCCACAGGGATTGGTGCCACGTCAAGAATCTAGTCTCTTGCACTGTAAAAAGTAAAAACACAAATAAAGGATAATGAAAGAGATAGGCCAGGTTATCGTGAGTTGAGGTGTGGTAGCCGATTGGATCGTCTTGGTAAAAGAGTGCACGGGAAACTCAGTTGCCGTGGCAACTTGCACAACGGGGTTGCCTTGGCAACTAATCGATGGTTGCCTGGGCGACTAGTTGGGCAACTACTTGGGCGTCTGGGCAGCAACCTTCAAGGTTCGGCAGAGCGTTCTTCAATGGTTTCTTCTTATCCCTAAGTCGAAACTCTAGCTACTTGTGCATGCCTTGATAATACATCCCTGCGTGAATCAAGGGTGAACAACAACCAATCTTGCGCTCCTCTTAGCAGTTGAAATCCTTGACTTATTCCTAAGCCGAATTAATCTTCACCATCAATAGATTTAATAATGACCATATTCATTCGTTTCTTGAATCTAACTCTCCCGATATTAGATAAATAGATGAAGTTACGAGATCCTCTCCCAATTCACTCGCAAACAAGAATAAGAACCAAGAATGAATAAACCTTGAATAGAAAAATGCAAACTCTTATTACCTAAACAAAATCCAATAGTTTCTCACAACCACAAAACACAATAACCATAGCCAAATAGATTTAGTTCATGGCTAGGTTCCAAAGAAACACAAGATAAATAATCCCTAGCATGAACCTAATTGAAAAAGAAAGAAAAAGATGAAGAAGGAAGCTTGTCGAAATCCCCTTGCCCTAGATACTTGTCGAAAATTCTCTCTTCTTGCCCTATGGGGTTGTCGAAATTTTCCCTCATCTTGCTCTCCTCTAAGTTGACGATATGGCATCTAATTTATAGGGCTAGGTCAAAGTCCTTCTTTGAGGAGGAAGTTAAGTTGGAATTAAATTATCTTTAAAGAATATAATTCTTTATTATAATTATATTCCTACTAGAACTTCTCCTATCTTCTTGGAATTTAATTCTTCTTTAATCTCTTCATGGAAATCAAATTCCTTTGGGATTTAGCTTTGCTCCACGTCATCTTGGGCTTGTCTAGTCATCAATTTTGACTACCATATCACCTTATTCTTTGTCGACAATTGCCCTGGAAACTGGCTCGGTGTCTCCTTCATGTATTGCCCTGGCAACTAGCTCGACATCTCCTTCATGCATTACCCTGGCAATTGGTTCTAGCCTTGTTTAGGCAAGTGATTCTGCACACACACAAAAACACACCAAATCAGCATATTTTCCACAAAAATCACCAAGTTATGTAATCAAGCTCAACAGTGGAAAGAAACATGAATTAATGCATGAATGACTAATTATGCAACTAATATGAGCTTAAGTCTAACAATAATATGAGTAAAAAAGGGTAATAAAAATAGTACTTTTGAACACTTATCAGTGCTTACCTCACTATGTTCTGTCAGAGGATGACTAGATACGGCCGAGATGATAAGTTGTTAATTCACTGCTTTCAAGACAGTCTATCGGGATCTGTTGCCCGATGGTATAATCAGTTAAGCCGCCGTCAGGTTAAGTCGTGGAGAGACTTGGCCAAAGCTTTTCTGGAGCATTACTGATATGTCAATGATATGATGCCAGACCGGTGGACGTTGCAACAGATGAAACAAAAGCATAATGAAAGCTTTAGGCAATACGCTCAACGCTGGAGGGATATAGCAGCTCAGGTCCAACCCCCACTCAGTGAGAGGGAGACGGTGGTCACATTTGTACAAACTTTGGAGGGTTCGATCTTGGGTCGCTTGATAGGCAACGCGACTACCAATTTTGTCGACCTTGTGTTATTCGGTGAGCTCATCGAGAATGCTTTCAAGACTGGCAAAATTGACGATGAGGGTAGTTCGTCCCATAAGAAGCCTTACCATGGAAGGAAAAACCAGAAAGTGAACTCTTCGGGAGTTTACAATGCAAATTATTCCAAGCCCAGCATAATTATGCAATCTAAGGCCGTGCCAAGTGCTCACGTTACCTCAAGCCAAGGTTCTGGTCAGAGGAAGAACACTAAGAAGATAGAGTTCACTCTCATGCCGATATCGTATGGAGATCTGTATAAGGAACTGCTAAAAGCCCATGTAGTAGTACCTTTCCACCAAGCTCCGACGCAACCCCCATTCCCTAAGTGGTATGTTCCTAACGCGAGTTGCGAATATCACGCTGGACAGGTGGGCCACACGATTGAAAATTGTTGGGGCTTCAAGAGGCTGATAGAAAGGTACCTCAAGCTCGGTGTTATAAGTATTGAAAACCCTACAAGTTCAGCCACAAGTGGGAACCCTTTACCCGAAGTATGAAGATGCCAACTGAGGGTGTGTTGAAGGTTTTTTGAACTGGACCATGTTAAGTATTGCACTGTCTTGACCATAGTAGGTCCCATTGTAGTTTTTATCACTTTCAGAGTAATACTTTTTGTAAACCAACCTCACCGACTTAAGTACAATAGTGGTGAGAGTATTTTGTAAGGGATCAAAACTACAAATAGCAATGCAAACATCTTTTGTTCTTATCTGAGTCTTGAATATCCAAAATACATCACCCTAAAGTTTCAAAAATATTACGAGAACAGTGTCAGATGATGTCATGTAATGAACAAAATTTTCGGGCATCCACTCAGATGAAAGCTGATAGAACTCAGGACAAAGTCGGGGCACCGCCGCATGAAAAAAACCAAGATCCTGACGAGACCAGTGAGGCTTCAGGGGCATCCCTTTGATGGCAAGAAAAATCATATCACATCCATGCATTTAGTTGCATTCATCTTGCATTAAATCATTTTGCATACGTCACACATCTATGTTCAGTGCATACACTAAAGTCACCTTGCATTTAGGATAGACACATGCATTTAGGCCTAAAATTCATGCATTTTTGCTTGTACATACAAACAGGTTCGAAATAAACCAGAGAACCTCAACCATTGGGGCAACAACACAACTGCCAACCTCTAGCCATGAAGAATGCCAAATACAAAGAGGATGTTGAAGCATCAATAAAAGGTAACAATGACAAATTTTGTGAACATTTATTGATTAATGTTTTTTCATTTTCAGGTCACACCTCTCCGTCATGAGAGCAACAGAAGTAGCATTTTCAGATCTAGCCTTCGTCATTATTGATAGGCCAACATTTCCAGATTGTGTCTTACCGCTGATGGTACAATAGTATAGATATCCTGAAGATCTCGTTTCTCCGTTGATGGTGCAACAGATCCGAACCTTTCCCCAAGCAGATCAAATTTCTATTCAGGTCTTGTTTCTCCGCTGACTGTGCAGCCAAACCTAATTTTCTCGAGTTTACTTCTTTATACAATTCAAGAAAAAAGAAAAATAATAATAAAAAGAATTGGAAAAATTATTTAAAAAATTGAAAAATTGAAAAAAATTATCAAAAAAAAGAAGAATTGAAAAACAAAGAAAAAAGGAAAAAAAATCAAAGAAATAAAAAAAATCATCAAAAGTCGAAAAATGAAAAAATGAAAAAATAAAAAAAATTGTCAACTTTCATCGCTCGATCAAGTTTTTCCGCTGATGGAGTAGCCGGGTCCAAGCTGCCGTCGTCCTCAGATCCTGCTCTCCGCTGATGGTGTAGCCGGTTCCAGGTCGTCATTATCCAAACCAGTCCTCCGCTGATGGAGTGGCCAGGTACAAGCTCTTGTCGTCCTCAGATCCTGCTCTTCGCTGATGGTGTAGCCGGTTCCAGGTCATCATTATCCAATCTAGTCCTCCGCTGATGGAGTAGCCGGGTCCAAGCTGCCGTCGTCTTCAGATCTTGCTCCTTGCTGATGGTGTAGTCGGTTCCAGGTCGTCATTATCCAAACCAGTCCTCCGCTGATGGGGTGGCCGGGTCTAAGCTCCTGTCATCTTCACATCCTGCTCTCCGCTGATGGTGTAGCCGGTTTCAGGTCGTCATTATATGATCTAGTCCTCCGCTGATGGAGTGGCTAGGTACAAGCTATCGTCATCCTCAGATCCTGCTCTCCGCTGATGGTTTAGCCGGTTCCAGGTCGTTGTTATCCAATCTAGTCCTCCGATGATGGAGTGGTTAGGTCCAAGCTGCAGTCGTCCTCTAATCTTGCTCTCCGCTGATGGTATAGCCGATTATTGGTCGTCATTATCCTATCCAGTCCTCCGCTGATGGATGGCTAGGTCCCATTTGCTTCTGTCCTACTTATCCGCTGATGGTGTAGTAGGGATCCAGTTAATGTTCTGCTTCTCCCGTTGATAAATCCAACTTTACTGATTTTCAAGTCCTTTTTATTAAAAAAAAGTAAAAGAGAAAAAAGAAGAAAAAATCAGAAAAAGTATAAAAAGAAAAAAGAAAAGAAAAAAGAGAGAAAAAATGAAAGGAAAAGAAAAATGAAAAATTCAAAATTTATCAACTTTCATCGCCCGATCTAGTCCTCCGCTGATGGAGTGGTTAGGTCCAAGTTGTAGTCGTCCTCTGATCCTACTCTCCGCTAATAGTGTAGTCGGTCCCAGGTCGCCATTATCCGATCCAGCCCATCCGCTAATGGGGTGGTTGAATCTATGTTACAAATGTTCTCTGATCTTACTTCTCCATTGATGGAATAGTGAGGTCTAACATCTATCTTTTGACCTGGTCTCTTCGTCGGTGTTGTAGCCAGGTCATTTTTACTCTCATATTACCATGATGAAAAAAGAAACAAAAAAGCAAAAAAAGGCAAAAAAAAAAACAACAACAAAAAAATAAAAAAAAACAAAACAAACAAGAAAAGAAGGAAAAATTGTCAGTTTTCTGATCTTGCCTCTTCGTCAGAGTTGTAGCTGGATCAGACATCAGAACTTTCACCCATCGATCTTGCTTCCTCGTCAGTGTCGCAGCTAGATCAAATTTTATAGACCCTACCTCTTCGTCGGTGTTGCAGCTGGGTCAAGTTTTCTTTAGGTATTATCTCCATCAATAATGTAGCAAGTGGAACACATTTTGCTTCCCCAACAGACAACCCCATTTTAAAGATTTTGCACCTCAAGAGTAACAAGGTAAATCAACCAAGACAAGAAAGAAGACTTGCATCAAAGAGAAAGAAGATCTACAGAAGAACAAAGACGTACGTCAAGAGAAGACGACTAGCCAGACTAAATGAAATGGGTTATTTTTAGTCTTTGCTTCGTTGCCGTTACACAACAACGAGCAAAGAGGGGCATATGTAATAACCCATTTCACCTAAACCCGTTTTAACCCAACTCAACCAAACCAACCCGGATCCACGACTCGACCCGACCCGGATCCATGACTTAACCCGACCCAAACCCAAAATTACCAAAATACCCTTAAAGCCCTAACCCTAATCTAATATCCACTCGCCGCCGCACCTTCTGTCGCCAATCATCCACCTCCGTCGTTCGCCATTTCCAGCGACCAACCCCAATCTATAACCATAATCACCCCAAAACCCTAAAAACCCCCCTAAATCAGCATCCCTAAACCAAATCCGCAAAAACCAAGAATAAAATAACCCTAAAATTAACTACCCACTGTCCCAAATCCACCGAATCATACCCTACCCATACTCTGGCATCACCAATATCTCAACCAACATCCCTAAAAATCTGGCTCTATCCATCCAACTTCAGATCTGCTACAATGAAAAAATTTTAGGGGTTAGTGTGTAGGATTTGGTTATAAAACCGAAACCAAAGATTGTAAAAGGGAGGGATTCGGTTCAAAAAATATTGAAAGGGGTTTCTTTTCTTTTTCAAAAAACGTTGTAAAAGGGTTCCTTAGATATAAAAAAATTTTGTAAGAAAAAAAGTTTGTTGGAATCAAAGAAATTTTTTGAAGGTAAATATTAGAAAAACGTTTTGATTTTTTTGGGGTTTTCTAATTCAGATCTAAAAAGGGGAAGATTGAATCTTACCTCGCCGCTGCTGTGGTGCTGCGTTGCGAGGCCGTTCTGCCGAGGAACGGCGATGAAGGCAAGAGCGGCGCCATTTGTTGAAGAGGGAGAGGAGGCTGAAAGTTTTAGTATTAGGTTTAGTTTAGGTTTTTATCCCTTTATTTCGGTTTCGAATGACAAATAAAATAACCCTTTTATGTTTAAACCGGCCTAGCATGAAACGACGTCGTTTCAGACGCCTGACCCGCGCGGTGACCCGATCCACGGGGAGGATCCGTGTGTTTGGTAATGGGTTAATTGCACAAGTAACCCCTCATCTCTTCTCCCGCCTTCACTTTTGTCCTGGGAAAATTCGGCTTTCGGTCCTTCGACTTTTCATGCGTGTTCAATATCGTTTTTTTGTTTCTATCGTGGCCTTTAATTTATGTTGTATTTTAATTTAGTCACTATGTTTTAGCCTTTAATTTCCAGCATATTATTTCTATTAGTTTGCATTCATTTCCTTACATTTTACATTTGTTTCATGTTAGTCCTTTTTATGTGGTTCTAGCCATGCATTTTTGTATTGGTGCATTTTAGACCTTAACATCTAGTTTCATGATATATTTTATATTGTTCCATGCATTTATATTAGCATTGTTCTTTTGCTATTATTATCATCATTATTACTTTTAATATCGCATGAACACATTATACTAGAATTTATTTTGTACATATTAATAGCATGATATGTTTTTTATGCATGCATATAAATTATATCACGTGTTATATATCAATTTGTAGTATTTTTTTGCATGTTATATTTATATTTATTTTATTATTATGATATATCATGCTATTCTTGTTCATGCATCTCATGTTATTATATTTATGTTTTTAATGTTCTTTAGTCCCTTGTCTTTGTGAGTATTTGTTTTAGAATTTGTTTTTTAAGATTGCATTTCGGAAATATAAATTGTCAATGCGGTGCCCTTTTATTCGAGCGTAAACGGGGCCAGTATCAAGCGTAGTGATAGTGGTTGGGCGTTTACTCTCGGATAACGGGGCCTTTAAAATTTACTCGCACATATAACCAAATTTTGATTTAATCGTCACTTTAATCCGAAAAGTTTAATATTAATAAAGCGGTAATTATTAAAGTACAAATTTTGGGTGGTGTGGGGGGTGCTAATCCTTCCCCATCCGTAACCTACTCCCGAACCCATCAATTTTAAATCTCTAGTTTTTATGGTGTCCGGCCTACCTAAGTGGCCGGTGGCGACTCCATTTTCAAAATAAAACACGAGTTTTATAAAACTCCCCGCGAAAGACATTATTTTCAATAAATAAACACCCTTCTTTTTAGCGAGAGGGACATCGCTACACCTATTTCCTGATGATGTCAGCGTTGACTTTGACTGCTGACGTCAGCGCTGACTTTGACCAGAAAGTCAAGATTTTCTGAAAACTCCTATTTTATGTTTTTAACGTCCGAAGTCCATTTTTGAACTCGGTTTTGTGAAATTTTAACCCGAAAGCCTCAAATCTGATATTAGACCCGAACATGCTTTTTTACTGTATTACTCAGTTTAAAGGCAATGTGATTAATGACTGATTTTGGATTGTGGTTAATTGAAGGCATTCGTATATCTTTGGATTTGGGAGGCTGAAGGACGTCGAATTCGGGTTTGAGAGTGTTCGAATGTCGTTTCAAGGGTCGACTGATATAGAAAGGACTTAAGGTAATACATTACTACCTCTTGCATGCTTTATGATACATGTTGGTTCTAGGCTAAAGTTCGCATGAGTACGATTAAGTGTACTTTTAACTCTGCTTGAATCAATTAAATTATGAGATAATAGAATAGTAATTTGGATTAGATCGAATTATTCAAAAGAGGAATTTAATAGACCGAAAGGACCCTTAGTTCAGTAAGTGGTTAATAAGACATAATCTCCCGATCTGATAAATAGAGTTAAATGACTTAATATTTGAATTATTTCGTTAAGAAATGACAGTAGTGAATGAATTGATTGGAATGATTGAAATGACTGAAATAACATCAGACACTGAAATTTATCAAATTAACTGAAATCATGGATAAACCCTCGAGAATTGAAAAAAATGAATTGTTTGGAATTACCGGAAGTATCTTAATGACTAAAACACCCTTGGGCATCGAAGTTTCTGTAATAGCTTCGAATACTAAATTGACTGAAAATACATCTAAGACTTGGAATAAGAAATACCAGTAAAGCCAAACAAATAGACTAGCTTTGAAAGTGGTAATATACGATCGTGTTTGTTAGTCATTTCAGATACTAATGTGATATTGGAATAATACCATATGAAGACACGTTTGATTTCTCGTAGTTCGTGCAATGGTTAATTAGTGAATGTGATCTACTTTGCAATACACTATAGTCAGTTCTAAGAAATGAATACTTAAGGAGTACATATCTGATTGAATGGTTTGCTTTGTATCTTCTGCTGTCATTACTTAATACCGATTATTACTGTTGTTACTATTATCACTGCTTAGATTGTTATTGGGTTACTTGGGATAGAGCATGAAGTTACCGAAGGTTCAGCCCTGACCCAGCTGGTAATTCCTTACTATATTAGGTTCCTATGCTTCGGCTAGGGTAATTCCTTATGACTACTGTATCAGGTTCCTACGCTTCGGCTAGGGTAAATGACTATTGTATCAGGTTCCTACGCATCGGCTAGGGTAATACATTCTGCATTCAGACTTTTATGCTTCAGTTAGGACGATTCTATTGGACCCAATACACCCCTTTAGATCAGCAGCTACGCACAATGGGTCTGAGTAAATGCCTTATAGATGCAATCTTGGAAAACTGCCTATTGGAGTTCAGATCGAGGATAGATAAGGATTTAAAATGAACCGTAATTGGAACCTGTGGATACCCGGAACACCGTGATAGTTTTATACTATATCGTGTATCTGTTTTACCTTACATGCATTTGTCTACATCCTCATTTGGTAGTTCTGTACTACTGAGTTTTCCCAAACTCACTTTGTTTCACTATTGCAGGTTAAAGAAATTCGATTATAGATTTATGACCGATATCAGTTTGGAGTTCCCTTAGCGTTGCGTGTGGAGTACGGTACCTATGTATTAGTGGTCTTGTATGTCACGATTTATTTTATGATTGAGTCCGTATTTTGTTTTTCTAGATTTCAGTTTGTGTACACGAAATTTTAATATAATTTTAACATAAATGTTGTTTTACACTTTTAAATGTATTTTTAAGAGATTTCTTTTATTTTTCTGTGTGTCACTTAGGTGGTCCCAATGTGACCTCCTAGATTTAGGTGTGTCGCATAGCCGGGTCTAGGGGTTACATTAGGTTCTTTTAATTAGATCATTAGATTAATTCAACCCCAATAACACTTAGTGATTAATTTAAATTTTAATTATTTTGATTAATTTTTTTATAGAATTTTAATTTGTTTACATCGATCATTAAATTCGAAGCTTAATAATAAATTTGATCATAAAATTTTGTGAATAATTTTAATTCGGTTTTTAAATTCAATTTGAATATTAATGGCATAATTTATGGTTAACTATAAATTGGCCTAAGTTTTTATGATTTTGATTGCAATCTTAATTTTTCATGTTTTTCTTAATACTTTAGTATGTGATTTATTTTTTTATTTCATTTTTTTACATCATACTTATTTTTAATAGTAGTGCTTTTAGTTAAACCGTGCATTTGTAAGTCTTTTTGGACAATATAACCCCTTTTAGATACCTATTTTAGATGTTATAGAGATGTTTTAACCTTCTCCACACGTAACTGACTTTTAGCTTTAATTATGACTTCGATTCAAACGTAAAACAGAACCGTAAATTTTTTATACCTAATTCAAAACAATGGATGCCCAACCAATTTTGAGCTAACAAAAACGGCATTGACACAGCAGATTTACGTCAAGCCTTCACCTAGTAAGCCTATCCTAAAAAGTAGAGGTATCACCTTGTGCCGCTTGATTACGCCGCTAATACGATATTTGCTTCCTAAAAGTGAAGTATTCTCGATGTTTTTTTATATAAAGTCAAAAAATTACGTTTAATTAAATTGTTATTTTAATCTTTTTTTGAAGAAATAAATAATTTAAAATAATTTGACATAATGATATATTAGTTAAATTATTTATATATTTTATATGATTTTATAAAATTATTTTTAATTCATGTGCTGTTCTTTCAAGTCAATATATTTATCTATATTAGAATAATGTGTCAACGTGCACTGTCATGTAAGCTTGTAAAGTCTTTTACTGTTAGTTGACTAACCCACAAAGAAATTATTTTGACTTAAAATAAAACGTTAAGAGATAAATTATTTTAAAAAATAAAAAATAAAAAGATTATTTAATAAAACGTTAAATACATTTTGTCATTATACTTTTTTATTGGTAAATCTTATTCTCAAGTATTTGACTGTGTTATTTTATCATGTACTTGTTTTGATAAAGTATTATTTTACAAAATTTATTTTTTTTGACTTCTTCGTTTATGATATTTATATATTAAAACAATAAATTAGTGAAACAAAGTTTCTTTTAAACATTGATCTAATTTCATAAAAATATTTATTCTTTTTTCCCAGTTATTTAATTATATTACGTAGATAAATTATTCAAATCTGGAACTAAGATAACAACATTTTATGAAAAAAGGTTTTTCTTGCTTTCAATAAATAAAGATCAATCAAATAAAAATGTAAGCAACAGATGATTGCAAGTTGGCCATTGTTTTATGGAATCCTTTATGCAGTATTCAGGGCGGATACTTTAAGGACAAGGGTCATGACCTCCTAAAATTTTGAGAAATTGTGATTTTACTCGTAAATTTTTTTAAAAATTTAATTTATAAATCTTAATCTTACTTAGTAGAAATGAAAAGAATGAATGTTCCTATTGGGTCTAGAACCTATGACCTAAAAGAATATGAGGAAACAAAAATAAGTAGCTTGACCAACCGGCAAATGTGATTGTTAAAAAAAAATTCGTATTAAGTTTTAAAATTTTAAATATTTTTAATTAAACATTTAGTCATAATTTTTAAAAGTTCTTATTAAATCTCTCAAAATTATTAAAAATTTAGTTAAACCCTCAAATTTTTTGAAAATTTTAGTTTAAACATTATTTTTAAAAAAAAATTGAATTGACAAGCTTGGATCTCAGTCTATAAATACCATCCTAGTTTCTCATTTCTTCCCGCACCTCAAAACACACTCTCTGCGTTCATCTTTGAAGAACTGCAAGCCCGTAGATACATAAAGAGAAACAACCATGGGTGTTTTCACACGTGAAACGGAGGTTACTTCCCCACTTCCCACAGCCAGGGCATTCAAGGCCTTTGTTCTTGAGTCCGACACCCTTTTCCCCAAGGTCGCCCCTTATGCAATCAAGGGCGTTGAGTACCTTCAAGGATCTGGTGGCCCTGGAAGTATCAGGAAGATCACCTTTGCTGAAGGTAATTTAATTACTTCCGACAGATATGAATATGTGTATGATATGATTATATTATTATTTTTTTCGTTTGATCCCATGTTTTACTTGGTTGATACCACATGCAGGGTGGGGATCCGAGTATCTGAAGGAAAAGGTCGATAACATAGACCGAGACAACTTGTCATACTCTTACACCGTGATCGAAAGCGATCTTTTCAAGAACATAATCGAGAAAATCAGCTACGAGTACAAGTTCGTCGCGGCACCACACGGAGGAACAATTTGTAAGATAACCACTAAGTTTTACCCCGTGGGTGACATTGAGATCAAGGAAGAAGCAATCAAGGATTCACTCCAGAAGCGAGCTCAAGTCTTCAAGGCCGTTGAAGAGTATCTCTTGGCAAACCCAGATGCCTAAAACTTTATATATATATATATATATATATATATATATAGCTTATGTGTTGTGCTTTATGGTGTTCCGTGTGCTGTCTTAGCCAAAAACTATATGTGATTGGGTAATAAGAGTTAAGGTCTCTGGATGTGATTGTCTGTATTTCCATTATAATAAAATAATATTTTAAGTTGTGTTATCTTTCATATTTATGAAAATAGAAAACATATAGTACTTGAAATCAGTGCTTTATTGTTTACAAATTACGACAGAGATATTGATAATTTTTAATATAAATAAATTCATGATATATGTTTGTGTTAAATATAGCTGACCATCATTCACTAAGATAATTTATTGTGGGTTTACTGAGAAATTTTATTTTGAGAATTTTCCATTTTGATATTTAAATGTAGGAAAGTAAGGAAAAGCAGAACAACATTTTTATCCTAGGGACGACAAGATTATAAATATAAATAAATTATATAAATCTAAATATTAGAAATTCATTAAGTATTTAACATAAAAAAGTCTAATTTGATTTAAGTATAGACTGATAGAAATTTAAAAGACAATTAAATCAAAATTTTATTTTAAGAATGTCTCTATATACATTCATCCCTATGTGATTGCTTATATTTATAATCACTAATTTTATCCGGGTCTTTTGATCCGTTTTTTTAATTTTAGTGTTATTATTATTATTATATGATATAATATTGAAATAAGAACAAAGAAAAAAACCTATAAATTATAAAAGCCCATTTTAAATTAAACATAGTCCATTACAACCCCCAACAAATATACACCTATTACATATGGCCCGTTTGGCCCAATTTCAATTAAATAATTAGAAACTTTAATCCCTCTACTTTTCCTTGTGCAGTCGAGTTATAACCGTTAGATCTACATCAGATCTAACGGTTGAGATGAGATCTAAAATGCCCTTTGGCATCTCTCACACGCGCGTGCGGTCCACCGCCGGCTCTCCATCTCCTCACGAGTTCACGCGCGCCTGTCTAGCTCCGCTGGTCCCCTATCTCGAATGGCCACCATGCAAAGAAACAAAACAAAACAAAAACCAGGGAGATGTCAGATGTATTCTCAACCAAGTCCAGAGACAAATATCAGAGGCAAGGGCGCATGCAAGAAAACAAAACAAAAAAACAACAATGTCAGATTTACAGGGACAAACCAACATTTGAAGAATAACAGTTGAATGCAAACAAAAAGGACATGACAACCAATCACAAGTTTTCAATTCTTTTTTATCTTTATGTAAAATTATATAATATCAGGGTATAAAGAGATAAAATCCTAACAATTGTAATCCTACGGGGATTATTCACAAGCAATCAATACAGAGAAAAAGAAAGCTTTTCGAGGTATCATCTTCTTCTTTTGCATATTTAGAAAAAAAAGGGCAGAGATTTAGGGTTTTACCTATCGGTCTCAGGCCACCGTTGCATGCAACGGCTAGGGACGTTGATCCTTCCGGTGATAAGCTCTCCGCCTCAATGGTTGATAGAGGTGAATTAGACGGTTAGAGTTTTTAAAAAAGAGGGCTTTTTTGTTTCTGTTTTTAAACAAAAGAAAGGGTTTTGGGTTTGATTTCTCTAAAACTGAGTTTTGAATCTGGTTTAAAAAAGTAGACTTCTTGGTGGTGGTTTTGGAGTTCATCGGCGCCAGCGAGCGACTATCGACGACGTTAGATGGCGGACAACTTTGTAAAGAGGTCGTCGATTTCTAAAAACCGCAACGATTTTTGGGTTTGTGAGAAAGGGTTTGAAAGGTTTTTTAGAGGATTATCCCTCCTTTTTTGGAATCGATTTAAAGTAAAAGTTTTTTTTTTTACTATTTATACATGTGTTTTAAAATGAGTTATTTGCAATTTTAAGGACCTCCGTGTTCTGTAAATTACACCCGCGAACCTTCCCTCTTTTCGAACCCCTTTCGGTGCACTTGAAACTTTGTAAACTTTTGCAATCGCGTCCTTTTTGTTCGAATTTAATCCAAAATCTACGGTAAAATCCACCTTTCGATCCCTCTAATCTCCTTTCGCATGTATATTAATCATAGTTATCATTTTTGTTTTATATTATATTATATTATATTATATTATATTATATTATATTATGTGGTTCATGTCTGTATATATTGATATGCACGTTTTTCATGTATATTTTACTGTATGCTATATTGTTTCTATACATATTATTATATGCCGATTAAGGAGGCCTTGGTATTGTTTGCGGGGTCAAAATGGGCGGAAGAGGCAAGATTGGTGGTCGAATCTGACTGTAGTATTATCGTGTCTTGGCTTCTCAAATCGTCGACGATTCCCCATGCTTTCAAGGAAATAGTGGTTGAATGTCTGGATATTGGCAAAATTTTGAATTGGAATCTGGTACTGGTGGATAGTGAGAAGAATGTGATTGCGGATGGACTTGGGAAATCAGGAATTGATCGAACCTTGGATTGAAATGGTGCTCCCTGAATCTGCGTTTTTTCATTCGGGTGGAAGAAATGATCTAAGGGGTGTTTCGCTTTCGTACGTGTAAATCTCGACATTGATATGGTGCATTTTTTTTTATCTATTTAAGATTAATGACATTTTTTAACAAGACCTATGTCTTTGTCCTTTGTAAGGTGTTTTATTTTTTTAATAAAATTATGCAATTTCTCACCTTTCAAAAAAAAATTTAATTAGAGCTTATATTCATTTAAGAACATTTAATTAAATTTAATTTCAATTTTAATGATTTCCATCGATATAAAAGCAACATATGATTTGATACTGATTTCAGGCGTTGTAGGGTTGTTAATCCTTCCCCACACGTAACCAACTTTCGAACTTATTTTTAAACGAATCTCTAGTTTTATGGTGTCCGGTCTCGTTATTCAAATGACCAGTGGCGACTCTAAATTTTATATTCAAAATATGACTTTTAAAACAAATCCTACGAAATGAATTTTCTAAAACGTGAGATACGTCAATTCGTATCATCGATTTTTTAAGATTAGTCGCTACAATTTTATGCATGTCCAGAACTGTTGATATAATATGTAGTATTCCTCGCTTGTAAGCCTAACGACCTTTTCTTTATGATGGATAAATGCACTCTTCCTCCCTCTTTACAGCAAGAAACATGACATTAACTGGGGCTCAATTAAGGACGGTCATTTGATTTAAACTCGATAAGTCTGACCTGACCCGACCCTATAAGGCAATCTTTTTTTTTATTTTAAAATTTGGTTTCCTGTTGGATTGAGTCGGTTTTGTACAGAATAAGGTTGGGTCAAATTTGAGTTTAGAGTGAAAAATATCCGACTTGACATAATTTAATAGTACACTTTTATTCTAAATATTTAGGGATAGTTGCTATAATGTCCACATATCTATATTTATTCTTCAATTATTTTCATATTCTGTTGAATAAAAACAAGATAATTATTATAATGTTTTATATATATTCAATTATCTCTATATTTTCCGAATAAAAATAGAAATTTTGTTATTTTTGTCGGGTTGGGCGGATCAAACTCAGGCTTTTTATCTGAGCTATCTTGTGACAAAATCCAGTAATATTAAGTAAATTTTATCCAAGGACTACACCCAGGTTATTCAAGGCCTTTGTTCTTGAGTCCGATACCCTTTTCCCCAAGGTTGCCCCTTATGCAATCAAGGGCGTTGAGTACCTTCAAGGAACTGGTGGCCCAGGAAGTGTCAGGAAGGTCAACTTTGCTGAAGGTAATTCAAATACTTTCGACATATACGAATGTGTCCGATACAATTATATTATTGTTTTCTTCGTATTATCCCATGTTTTACTTGATTGATACCTCATGCAGGCTGGGGATTCGATTATTTGAAGGAAAAGGTCGATGACATAGACCGAGACAACTTGTCGTACACTTACACCGTGATCGAAAGCAATCTTTTCAAGAGCATAATCGAGAAAATCAACTACAAGATCAAGTTCGTTGAGGCACCAAATGGAGGAACAATTTGTAAGATAAGCACCAAGTTCTACTCCGTGGGTGACCTTAAGATCAAGGAAGAAGCAATCAAGGATTCACTCCAGAAGCGAGCTCAAGTCTTCAAGGCCGTTGAAGATTATCTCTTGTCAAACCCAGATGCCTCAAACTATGTTGGTTCAGTGCTGGGATTTCGTGGAGTTGGATGTTTAATAGTGTGGTTTCGATGTTTTCGTGTGTTGTCTTCGCCAAAATCTGTATGTGATTTGGTAATAAGAGTTAAATGTCTGAATCTGATTACCAGTATTTCCATTATAATAATAAAAGAGTCTTTGAATTGTGTTGTTTCTGAATTGTTCACACCAACTTTGCAAAACTCAAGTTGGAAAAACTTGTACAGACAAGCTGTTCAAGTTGAAGCTTCAAACTTGACCTAGAATACACAAATGTCAACATCTTACACAGGTTACTGAAATTTCGGATGAACGTGTTAAGTAATGTAGCGATGTCCCTTTTTAAATCGCTAAAATAAAAACGTGGGTTTTCGAGGTGTTTTTGAAAGGTGTTTGTGATTTTTTGGATATAAAATATTTATTCCGTGAGGTTTTAAAAAAAACCGCATTTTATTTAAAGATTGGAGTTGCCACCGGCCACTTAGGTAGGCCGGACACCATAAAACTAGAGATTTAAAAAACTGTTGGGTTCAGGAGTCGGTTACGGATGGGGAAGGATTAGCACCCCACACCGCCCAAAATTGGTACTTTAATAATTACCGCTTTATTAATATTGGATTTTCCGGATTAAAGTGACGATTATTTTAAAATTCGGTCATAATTGCGAATAAATTTTAAGGGCCCCGTTATCCGAGAATAAACGCCCAACCACTATCACTACGCCTGATACTGGCCCCGTTTACGCTCGGATAAAAGGGCACCACATTAACAATTTATATATCATATGCAATCTTAGTGGCAAAAATATAAAACATGGCAGAATATTTAAGTACAATAAATATTGATATAAAAGAATGCTAATCTAACATAAATAAAATATATAATCAAAACACACATATACATAACAGGCTTGACATTAAATAAAAACAAATTTAACATATCACAATAACAAGGCATGAATAAATACGTGTATGGGAAACATATATTTCAAAAAAGACATACATATTATAAATAAAACACATTTCAACATATATAGAACAATATATTATACATAAAAGAAGACACACTAACACGTAACCTAAAAGCCAAGAAAACATACAATACGTGCAAAAATACAAAAACATGTCGTTCACGAGTCAACTAGAACATAACATGCTTAATACGAATAATCTAACAAAAAGATACATAATCATCGTAAACTTAACACACATATACATGTAAACATAAAATACGAGGCATATACGAGGGATATAAAATAAAACAATAAAATACATCAACATATACGATTATAATACGAACATGAGTATTTACAAAGAAACAGGACTGAAATGAAAGAAAAATAAAAGTCAGTGGCAGAAATTAAAGAACAATAATATGTAACTTAGGGACGAAAATGCGAAACAAACAGAACCTAAAAGGGTCAAAACTGTAATTAGACCAAGGGGCAGACTCAAAATGAAAAGTTCAAAAACGCGGGATGGTTAAAAGTTTAATTTTACCATTTAAAGTTTGATTCAGTGTAATTTAGGGACTAGATTGTAAGCTCTTGAAATATCAGGGGGACTGGGATTGTAATTATACCATGCGCGAGACAGAAACAAAAATATTGAAAACGCGGGGGGATTTATTACTTAGTTTACCCATTTAACGAAATAATAACAATTATATAAACCCCTCTTTTAGACCGAAACCAATTTTTCAGCCATTTCCTTCATTTTTCAGTTTTATAACCCAAATGCTCTTCGTTATTTTCTCTCAAATCTCCCCTGAAACCCAGAATCCGGAGGCCGGCCGCCGTGTTCTCCGCCGCCGGTCGCCGCTAACCGGCGTCGGCGAGCCTCCAAAACACACCAAAATAACCCTCGTTTCATCCTCGATGTGAATCCGAGGTTGGATTCAGATGATAAGCCTCGATTTACCCTAGATCTAGGAAATACGAAACAAAAAAAACATTTTTAAACCTAAAAACGAAACTACAAGGGGCCTTCCCCTTCCTTCAGTTCACCGTCTCTGGCTTGGGGAAGCCGAAAGGCTTGTCACTGAGGAAGGGAGACCCACGGACGGCGACGGTAAGACCTCTTCTCTCTCCTTTTTTGTTTATCTCTTTGTATATGCATGCAAAAAAAACAAATAAGAAAAGGAAACAAGTATTTACCACTGGACTGACTTTCGATTATCACTTGACTGGTTACAACTTTCAGTTTTTTTTGTTACAATCTTCTCTGTTACCCCTCTCTTTTACAAAATATTTCGCTTCATATATATCCCCGTCTTTTTTGGTACAAGTTGTATATTACTTGCTTTTTCAGATCTGGACTGACAAACTTATTGCTTGTTGTATTTGGCATGTTCTGAGCACGATGGTTGAAGATCAGCATGGTGGCGGTGTGGGTGTTCTGCCAGCGGCCAGACGCGTTCTCGGCCGTTAGATCAGATCTGATCTAACGGTCGAGATGGCTTGAGGGACGAACGGCCTGGATGAAGCCTCGATTTGGTGAAATAGCTCCAGATCTTGCCACGTGGAGCTCCGCAGTCGAGGAGTCAGAGCGCGTGGGGCTCACGCGCGCGTGGGATTGGAGTCGCCACCGGCCACTTAGGTAGGCCGGACACCATAAAACCAGAGATTTAAAAAACTGTTGGGTTCGGGAGTCGGTTACGGATGGGGAAGGATTAGCACCCTCACACCGCCCAAAATTGGTACTTTAATAATTACCGCTTTATTAATATTGGATTTTCCGGATTAAAGTGACGATTATTTTAAAATTTGGTCATAATTGCGAATAAATTTTAAGGGCCCCGTTATCCGAGAATAAACGCCCAACCACTATCACTACGCCTGATACTGGCCCCGTTTACGCTCGGATAAAAGGGCACCGCATTAACAATTTATATATCATATGCAATCTTAGTGGCAAAAATATAAAACATGGAAGAATATTTAAATACAATAAATATTGATATAAAAGAATGCTAATCTAACATAAATAAAATATATAATCAAAACACACATATACATAACAGGCTTGACATTAAATAAAAACAAATTTAACATATCACAATAACAAGGCATGAATAAATACGTGTATGGGAAACATATATTTCAAAAAAGACATACATATTATAAATAAAACACATTTCAACATATATAGAACGATATATTATACACAATAACAAGGCTCGAACGGTCCATACGTGTGGAACACGCGGCTGGCAGATATTTTGGCTTCTTGGTTGGATCGTGGCCGTTGGATCAGATCTTGATCCAACGGCCCACAGTCACATGCACACAATAATTGTAATTAAATAGGGTTTGGGTTTGGGCCTACCGGGCCTTGTAATAATATTAGATTTGTAATTGGACTTGGACTGTAATTTTTATTTGGGTTTAATATATATTTTTGGATTTTCATTTTATATTAGCCCAATAGTATAATTATAACAGCAGTACACATACAATAATACATACGTATATACCTATGCAAACATTAATCACCAGTATACACACATATATATATATATATATAATTATACACATAATTAACCACAAATACGCTCGTACTAAATATAGATGCATACGCGACACACATACACCATTAATACGTATACATACATAGCTTATAATATACATGCACACACCACGCCTTATATATATATATTAGTAACACTCATGCATATAATATAATAAATATACATGCAATACTAATATGTATTTACAAGTGAAAATGAGTGATTACAGTTGCCCCTCTTTGCTTGTTCTCATAGAATGGGAAACAAAGCAAAGATTCATAAGCACTCATTTTTATCAAACTTCCCTGTTCGTAGCTTTGGAAAAACGTGTTCTTTTGGACATCTCCGCTCTTCCTTGGCTGAATCTTAAGGCTCGTAAGTTCTTCCTATATAGAGCTTCGTCACCTTCCGATCTTGGAGCTACAGGCTCTTCCTATATAGAACCCTTCGCTCTGAAGCCTCGAGTTATGAGTCCTTCCTATATAGAACCTTTCACTTCGAGAGTGTAAAGCTTGGAGTCCTTCCTATATAGAACTCTTCGCCTTCAACGCTGGTTTCTCCTATATAAAACCTTTTGCGCCGCTGATGGATTCTTCCGACTAGGAGTTCCTCCTATATAGAACTGCTAGTCTTCAAACCCTGGAGCCGTCAGTCCTTCCTATATAGAACTTTTGGCGTCTGAAATCTCAGAGCTATAGGTTCTTCCTATATAGAACCTTTCACTCTAAGACACTGAAGCTCGGAGCCTTTCCTATATAAGACTCTTCACTTTCGACACAACAGGTTTCCTATATAACACTGTGTCATAGGTGAATTCCTTCGACTGGGAGTTCTTCCTATATAGAACTGCGAGTCTTCACCTTGGAGCCGTCGGTCCTTCCTATATAGAACTTTTGGCGTCTAAAATCTTGGAGCTACGGATTCTTCCTATATAGAATCTTTTACTCTAAGACATTGAAGCTCGGAGCCCTTCCTATATAGAACTCTTCGCTTTCGACACAGCAGGATTTCCTATATAATCTTGCGTGTCATGGGTGAATTCCTTCGACTGGGAGTCCTTCCTATATAGAACTGCTAGTCTTCACCCTGGAGCTGTCAGTCCTTCCTATATAGAACTTTCAGCTTCTGAAGCCTCGGAGCGGAGGATTCTTCCTATATAGAACCTCTCTCTGGAGCTTGAAAACATATGCCTTTTTTATGTAAAAACATTGTCTTCTCATTTGGGATTCACACCACGATGGCCATCAATGTCTCTTTGGATCTGCAGATACCTGTCCGAGATAAAAACAAAATGCTATGACAAATGAGTTGACATGCTCCTAATCCTAGTGATGTCTGACTATTCATGATGCATGAGTGTCAATATCTTGGTGGGCTTGTTTTGGTCCTTATTTGATCTTGGTGTTCGCTTTCTCCTTTCTTACGGGCATCGATACCCCGCTTCACTGTCGGGTTCAACCATCTCAACCTTTCTTTTTCTCCAATTACGACTTGGAATTCTAAAGTGCCCTTTCGGGTTTTCACTTTAGAGAGATTTTTTAGAGACTTTTTTGAGGGGTGCCCTTCTGGGTTTTCACCCAAGAGATCTCTCTTGTTATCTCGCATGCCTTCCTTGAATAGATAGGACGTACGCCATTGGTCATCCTATCCGGTTGTTTGAAGCTTTCCGCATTCCCTATCAACAGCCATCATGTAGGGAACTAGAAGACGAAGTTAACATCGTTTTCTTTGATCACCTGCATTTTTAAGGTTAAATCACAGTAATGCTCTGAAATCTCTTGTTTCACTATAAGCCTATGTTAACTTATCTGACTGAAATTAACAAGAAGGCAAGGAATGGATGCTCAAAAACATGGTTTTATTACAATTAAGGGCTTGGGATATCTTAAAAAGAAAGGTATGACACACATGAGAAAAAAGAAAAGTTAAGTATGAAATACAAGATCCCTCATTATCTTCGATATGAATGATACATGATCCTGTCGACCGGCGTAGAATTTTTGCTTGAAGCCTCCTCTCCATGATGTTCATGGGGATACTCTTCTCTTTGGATATTCAACTTTTCAATTTACCCGAGCCGCCCTTTACGGGTTTTCAACTCGGGTCCTCCATTTGCTTCAAGACACCCGGTTTCGGGTTTTCGCCCTGAGCTCTCCATTTTTGTTCTCTTTTTCATTTTTTCTTTTTCCCTTTTTTTTAATTCAAAGATAGTATTTCTTGACGGCATCAGAATTTACGGGATTTTTCAGCTCGTCCCCATCCATTTCTGTTAGGATCAGGGCTCCTCCTGAGAAGGCCTTTTTTACGACGTACGGTCCTTCCCAGTTGGGCATCCACTTTCCTCGAGAATCTTTCTGGATATGGAGTATTTTCTTGAGTACCAGATCCCCTTCTTTGAATTCTCTTGGGCGCACTTTTTTGTTGTATGCCTGCACCATCCGCTTTTGGTACATCTGACCATGACAAATGGCCTTTAGTCTCTTTTCGTCAATGAGATTTAGCTGGTCGAGTCTGGCCTGCACCCATTCAGCTTCTTCCAATTTTACTTCGTTTAAGACCTGAAGAGACGGGATCTCTACCTCGATGGGAAGTACTGCTTCGGTACCATACACCAAGGAGTAGGGTGTTGGCCCTGTTGACGTGCGAATGGACGTCCTATAGGCGAAAAGGGCAAATGGCAACTTCTCATGCCAATCCCTGTAGGTATCCGTAGTTTTCGCTATGATCTTCTTTATGTTCTTGTTTGCTGCTTCCACAGCTCCATTCATTTTAGGACGATAGAGTGTGGAATTGTGTTGTGTTATCTTGAATTGAGTGCACACGTCCGTCATCATTTTGTTATTCAGATTGGAAGCGTTGTCGGTGATGACCCTTTCCGGTAATCCGTATCAACAAATAATCTCCTTCTTTAAGAACTTACATACTGTAGTCCTTGTGATGTTGGCGTAAGACGCTGCCTCTACCCATTTGGTGAAGTAGTCTATGGCGACCAAAATGAAATGGTGTTCATTGGAAGCTTTCAGATGAATCTGCCCGATGACGTCCATACCCCATGTTGCGAAAGGCCACGGAGAATTCATGGTGTGTAAAGGCGATGGGGTGCGTGAATTTTGTCAGCATAGATTTGGCATTTGTGGCATTTTCTGGCGTAATCGATGTAATCTCCCTCCATGGTCAACCAGAAATAACCATATCTCATAATTTTCCGGGCTATAGACAGCCCGTTGGCGTGCATTCCACAGAGCCCGTCATGTACTTCGGCTAAAATCTCCTTCGCCTCACGGGCATCCACACATCTCAGCAATGTCTGATCATGACTCCTCCTATATAGGATCTCCCCATCTAGGACATATTTTGTTGCCATTTTTCTGAGCGTTTTTCTGTCATTGTCGTTTGCCCCTTCTGGATACTTCCGAAGCTTGACATATTGCAAGATTTCATAGTACCATGGGTTTCCGTCAATCTCTTCCTGTACATTACAACAATGAGCAGGCTTTTCAAACGTCTGCATCTCAATGGGCTTCATTTCTGCCCCGGTGTTTGTTTTAAACATGGACGCCAAGGTTGCCAATGCGTCTGCCATCTGATTTTCTTCTCGGGGCAGGTAATTGAAGCTGACCTTTTCGAACTCTTTGGTGAGCTCTTGGATCAATTCGTAATATTTGACCAACTTCGGGTCCCTGGTTTCCCATTCCCCGCGCAATTGGTAAATGACTAAGGACGAATCTCCGAACACTCGAAGTTCCTTAACCTTTCTCTAGATGGCTGAGTTCAGTCCCATGACGCAAGCTACGTATTCAGCTATATTGTTTGTGCAGAAGAATTCCAATCTGCTGGTGAAAGGATAATAGACGTCCTCATGGGAAATTAGCACTGCCCCTATCCCATGTCCGAGGGCGTTAGAGGCTCCATCGAAGTAAAGTTTCCATGATTTATCATCTGAAACCTCTTCTTCGGTTGTAATGCACATCAAGTCTTCGTCTGGGAAATTAAAGTTCAATGCCTCATAGTCATCTGAAGCACGACTAGCTAGGAAATCTGCTGCGGCACTCCCCTTTACGGCTTTCTGGTTAACGTATACGATGTCGAATTCGGATAAGAGCATCTTCCATCGGGCCATCATTCCCGTTAGTGCTGGTGTTTCCATTAAGAACTTCAATGGATCTAGCTTGGATATCAACCAGGTAGTATGGTATAGCATGTACTGTCTAAGCCGCTTGGTAGCCCAAACTAGAGCGCAACACAGCTTCTGCACTGGCGGGTACCGCGTTTCGCAATCATTGAATTTCCTATTTAGGTAGTAGATGGCTTGCTCCTTTTTTCTTGACTCGTCGTGTTGCCCCAGTACGCATCCCATTGAATTCTCAAAAACTATCGAGTAGAGAATTAGTGGTCGACCAGGTACTGGTGCGACTAAAATTGGAGCATTTTTCAGGTACTTTTTGATCTTTTCTAGGGCTCTTTGACATTCTTCATCCCACACGCCAGGATTATTCTTTCTAAGAAGTCTGAAGACCGGGTCACATTGATCGGTTAATTGGGAAATGAAACGAGAGATATAATTCAGCCTCCCCAGGAAACCGCAAACTTCCTTCTGAGTGCGGGCTGGTGAGAGGTCCTGGATGGCTTTCACTTTATCTGGATCAATCTCGATCCCTCTTCTGCTTACCACGAACCCTAAAAGTTTTCCAAAAGTAACTGCGAAGGTACACTTGGCAGGATTGAGCCTCATTTGGTACTTCCGTAGTCTTTGGAATAGTTTTCTCAAATTTTGTAGGTGTTCTTCCTCTGTTCGAGACTTGGCAATCATATCGTCCACGTATACTTCTATATTTTTGTGCATCATGTCATGGAAAAGAGTCACCATTGCTCTTTGGTATGTTGCCCCTGCGTTCTTTAGTCCAAACGGCATCACTCGATAACAAAAAGTGCCCCACATGGTTATGAATGTGGTATTCTCCATGTCGTTAGGGTCCATCTTTATCTGGTTGTACCCTGAGAAGCCGTCCATGAAGGAAAACCATGAATGTCCTGCGGTGTTGTCAACCAGCGTGTCAATATGTGGTAAAGAGAAGTTGTCTTTAGGGCTGGCTCGGTTCAGATCCCTATAATCTACACACATACGAACTTTCCCATCTTTCTTTGGTACTGGTACAATGTTTGCAAACCATTCGGGGTATTTGGCTACCTCTAAGAATCCAGCATCAAACTGCTTTTTCACTTCCTCTCGGATCTTTAACAACATATCTGGTCTCATTCTCCGAAGTTTTTGCTGTATTGGTTTGCACTCCGATTTTGTTGGCAGCTTGTGCACCACTATGTCGGTATTCAACCCTGGCATATCTTGATAAGTCCAGGCGAAGACATCCTTGAATTCCTGAAGTAGGGCTATCAGTTCATGCTTGGTTTTTGAGGAAATCGTCGTTCCTACTTTTATTTCTTTTCTCTCTTCTTTAGTCCCCAAGTTTACAACTTCTGTTTCTTCTTGATGGGGCATGATCTGCCTTTCTTCGTTATCCACCATTCTCTTTAACTCTTCTGGGACCTCACTTTCTATCTCATCATATCCTTCCTCAATTCCCTCCGAGACCTCAAGGCATTCGAAATTCACTCCAGGATTGGATCCGGTATCATTCATATTGTCAATCATGAGCGACCTGCATTAAATGAGAAGGAATTGTATTGGGAAAGAGACGGCTTTATATGAAGGGAATGAACATGAAGAATGCATGAATGAAATAAATGAAACTTTGGTCATTTTAGGAAAGTGGGGATATTTTCATTTCAATCAAAAAGTTAACATATGTGCCCCATACAAGAGATCCCCATTGTTTACGGGCAAAAACAAAAGGTTGATTCGGAGCATTACTCTGATCTATTCCTAAAAACTACAGGTAGATCAATGCAGCTCCAGTTATCGAGTGTTTCCCCAGGACGGCAAGGGCAGATGTTGGTCAACATTTTGCTGCCTCGGTCCTTTTCAGCTATCATGTTGATGTACATCCCTTCAAATGATTCACTGAGTATCTCCTCCTGGTTGAGTACTTCATTTTTCTTCATTGCCTCTCCAACATCTTGACCTGGCTGGTAGAACCCTCCGGAGACAAAAGTGGTTTTCAAACTAGGAAATGACATCGGTCTCCATGGAATGTCTTCTCCTTTAGATCTGGCTTTTCTTTGTTCTTCCTTCCTCTTATATTCCTCTTTCTTCTGTTGGACATTTGGTTGGTAACCCAGCCCGAAACGATCCTTCTTGGTTATCATATTCTTGGGTCTCAGGTTTCCTTGTAATTTCTTCCCCAGCCCTTTTCCTACTTTGGCTCCTCGACCCAAAGTTTCTGCGACGGTCATCTTGGTACAATTAGATAACCTGGGGTAGGGGATCCGACTTCCCTCTGAAACGAATGTGGCATTTACTAGTTCCAATGCTCGGAACGAGCATTCTGCAGCATCTTCATCATTTTGAATGTAGGGAGCGTCTGATGTCACTGAAGCAACAAATTCCTGCTCTGCCTCTACTGTGACCAATTTGCCTTCGACTACAAATTTTAATTTCTGATGCAATGATGAGGGGACAACTCCTGCGGGGTGGATCCATGGTCTTCCCAACAAGCAGCTGTAAGATGGTTTTATGTCCATCACCACAAAATCGATCACATATTCAGTTGGTCCGATCAATAGGGGCACCTCAATTTTCCCCATTGTTCCTCTTTGCGTACCATCAAAGGCTCTTACCGAATTGTGGCAGGGCTTTAGGTGCGAACCATCTATTGGCAGTTTTTGCAGGGTCACCATAGGCAAGACATTCAATGCTGACCCGTTGTCGATCAGTACGCTTGGTAATACATACCTTTTGCAGTGGGTAGTGATGTTAAGGGCTTTGGTAGACCCCATTCCTCCCTCCGGGATCTCATCATCACTGAACGTGATATGATTATAGGCAGTGATATGCCCCACTATCATGTCCAGGTTTGATACAGAAATGTCCTGGGGCACAAAAGTTTTATTCAGCACTTTCAATAGCGTCTCCCGATGCTTCTCTGAACTCAAGAGTAATTCCAGCAGTGTGATCCTGGCCGGTTGCTTTCGTAGTTGTTCCACTACACTGTACTCGCTATGTCTCAAGCACTTTAGAAATTCTTTGACCTGGGCCTCAGTTACCGGCTCATTTATCTTTGGGGGAGGTTCTTCTCCAAATATCTGCGTAGGGCTAACTGATGTACTCTTCCCCTTATCTTTTTCAGCCGCTTTCAAAGCCTCTGAGGAATAACATCGGCCGCTCCTTGTGAAATGGCCTGCCTCACCAACGTTCACATCGTTCTGGCTTTGTTGGTCTTTCAGTGTAGGCTCTTTTACCTGACCATGTTTTGGTTTTTCTGGCGTGGTTACATTTACAGCATAATTCCAGGGGATTTGTCGCATATCTTTGAATGGGAATGGAGATGGTGCTGAAATGATGATCTTGGGACTTATCTTGCTGGTTTCTCCCTGGGAGACACCTGCATTCCCTGGCCTGGGGGAGATGATAAAAGGTCTATCCTTCCCGTATTTAGACTTGAGGCTATCCGTTATATGTACGTCCGCCCTCTTCTTCCCCGTGGGCTCCTCGAAGAATTCTATTTGCTTTTCATTCATCAATTGCTGCACCAATTTCTTGAACTCATCACATTCTTGGATATCATGCCCTTCAGTCTGGTGGAATTCGCAATACACTCCGCATCTCTTCTGCCTTATTATCATGCCTTTGTCGATTATACGGGCCATGCATAACTGTTGAAATACCCATCGTAAAGGAGACTTGATTTCTGACACATCATCCTTAATCCTCTTGGTAAAGTATTCTTCGATAACATTTACCCCTCTGCTCCTATGATTCGGCAGCGGGTTGTTGGCTACACTCGGCTCTTCAAACTTCAATATCCCGGAATCGATTAAGTTCTGCACAAGCTTTTTGAAGGCAAGGCAGTTCTCAGTGGGATGTCCAGGGGTACCGCCGTGATAGTCGCAATGCGCGCTTAGATTATACCAAGGCGGGAAGGGCGGATTGACAGGAGTAACGATGTATGGCCGTACCAGGTCTGCTTCATACAACTGGGAATAAAGTTCTGAGTACGAAACAGGTAGGGGAGTGAAAGTTCTTCTCTCTTTCTCTTTTCTGGAGATTCTCTCATCTTTTTGATTCGAGTTTTGTGTTTTTCCCACAGGCGCTTGTGGCTGTGAGACCGTGAAGTTCTTTGGGGCGGTATAGGTGTTGGTAGTGTTTACTTCATTTCTCTTGTTATACTTTCGAGACTCTTCCCCACCATCAATTCTACCACTCTTAATTGCCAGTTCAAGGGACTCCCCAGTCCCGATTAAGTCAGCAAAACACTGCATTGTGTTATTAATGAGACGATCAAAGAGTGCCCCTTTCAGAGTATTGACAAATAATGGCATAATTTCATGCTCCGGGATGGGTGGCTGGATTTGGGTGGCCACTTCTCTCCACCTCTGGGCGTATTGCCGCAGGCTTTCGTTGGACTTCTGCCCCATATTTTCTAACATAATTCTGCTAGGGGTCATGTCTGTTACATGCTTGTATTGCTCAGTAAATGCTTTTGATAGATCTTTCCATGTCTTAACATTTTCCTTGCTCAACTGAGTGTACCAACGTAACGTCGCTCCAGTTAGACTATCCTGGAAACAATGGATCAGTAGCTTTTCGTCCTTATGGTAGGCCGCCATCTTTCTATAGTACATTGTTATGTGCGCAGAAGGACATGTGGTTCCATCGTATTTGTCGAACTCTGGCGTTTTAAATTTTGGCGGTAGGACAAGATCGGACACTAGACTTAAGTCGCTAGCGTCATTTCCTGATTCTTCATTTGATTGTAACGCTTTAAATTTTTCCTCCATGAGGCGAAATCTTTCCTCCCACTTTTTCTCTACCTCATTCCTGATTTTTTCAACCATGTTCAGGTCCGGCACTTCTTCTTCATAGAGTGCTTCAGCATTGAGGGGTTGAGTTTCAGGTGCCCCCACTTGAAAACAAGATGACATTCCTGCAGGGTCGATATACACCTTCCTAGCCGGGTTTGGTGCAGTTGGTTGAACCTTGTAGTGAGCTGGGGTACCCTCTGGCTCTTGAATGGTTTCTCCTTCGACTCTTTTTCCCAGACTCTTAGCCAGCAATGCGGTTATGTCGGATACTATAGATGCTTGCGACTGCGCAATCTGATCACTGAGGCTTCTCTGGGCCTCTTCAAGCCTTGTCTCGAGCTCTTTTTGCCCTCTTTCTAGACTAATTATCCTTTCTTCCATGAGCTTTCTTTGTAGCCGGGTAAAGTATGGGTGATGAATGATTGCGGGTTAACTACACACAACGCCACAATGTTCATAACGTTAATATGGTTGCAAGAAATAAATGCATGTATAATGATGCGAATGTTATGATGCAAATGCAAGAATGTATGCAGATAAGGTACTGATTCCATTGGTAATCACCCTTTTGAACTACTTCCACGGGAATTATAGGGTCTAGATTACAACAAAGTTCGTGTTACAAAATAAAGATCCCTAATACAAAAGATCTAATTACAACACAGAGTCCTATAGATAGGCTCTAGCTCTATCTCCTAATTTTCCAATTGCCCTGAGCAGCTTGAGGAACCTAGGAGCTTCTTCCATTCCCGGGGCTATAAAAGGTCGGAGTGTCTCAGCCTCGACAGCCAAATCATTCATATGCCTGGCGACTCGCTGTATATCCACCATTAGGTTTGCGTAATACTGGTCCCTGTCCTGTACCATTCGAGCAGCGTCACGTAGTCTCTTCTGCCAATAGGCATCCCCTCCGGCTGCAGCCTCCTCGAACACATTAATTCTTTCCTTGTAATCCTCAACAGTTGCTTCGAGGGACTCAATTCGTGCTCGTAACACACCCACTTCGCGTTCTCTTTCTTGAAGCTCAGTGAAACCATTTCTGTGGCAGTACATTCGAAGTGAGTGTTCAACTTCCGCCACCTTTCCTTTTAATTCGCCATTCTGACTTTGGCTTTGCTCCAGACTTTGAATAGTGTCATCGTACAGTTTCTGCATCTCTAACAGTCTATTTCGGCTATTCATGGATTTTCTTTTCCATACGGTGACGCTTTCTCTCTCATGATGGACAGCTTGTTTTCCTTTGCTGATTTCTTGCCTGAGTCTTTCCTTTTCCTGATCAATGGCCTTCTTGGAGGACCGTTTTTCTTCTTCCATAGCCAACCGGTAGCTTTTTATCTCTTTCTCGAGTGTCCTCTTGCTGATTTCTCGTTCTTCTTCCACCAAACGGATGTCGTTCATCCTTTCTCTTTCCACGACTATAAATTGACTCCGGCTGGCCTTCTGTATTTTTGATTGTAGTAGAAGGGCGTCTTTTTGATAAAGAGCATTCTTGTCGTTCTAATCTGCATTTAATTTCTTTAACTGCCTAATGATCCCGTCCCGCTCGTCAACCTCTAAGCTTGCCTTATAGAGCTCACTCGCATGTTGAGTCTGTTGGATGTCCATTTTCCTTTTAACTTCTTCGAGTTCATTCCTTAAGATGTCAGCTTCAGACGGTACCACCCTTGTAAGCTCTTCGAGTGACACTGCTGGTCCTTGATCAGATTCGGGAATCACATTATTAACCCCTAAACGTCTCCAAAGATCGTAGTCTGGGGTAGTCATGTGCTCGGTATCTCCTTCCACCCTGATCCGGTAGCAATGGTCCCAGGCTCTCATGATGGTCTGAATTTTTCCTTTGAACTCCCCTTTGAAAAGAAATTTAGTTTGGCTTAATCCGGCGGTATTGGGAATGAACTGTCGTGATCCAAACTGTCGAGACACTAAAAGCGGAGCACAGGCGATCCCTCCATGCAATCCCAACATCATCAGCCAGTTGAAGTCACCACAACTATATAGAAAATAATTAACTTTACCGAGCCATGAGACCCTCCGTGCTATGTCTTCATCTTGAATGTTCCTAAAGAAATTGGTCCACATTTTTGCTTTCAAATCCTCTCGCCATTCTTTTGCTAAGTATTCCCGTAAAGGCGAAAAACCTTGGAAGGACATCCCCGGCAGGACCCTCGTCGGTGTCTTCCACATATGACTCTGAATCCATACTTGTAACAGCTGTGCGCATCCTCGAAAACGTCTTTCTTCATGTTTCCGGCTAGCATTTAAGGAAATGAAAGTCTCGACCAAGATTGCTGGTACTGGGTTTGCTTTCCGTTTCACCCGCTCAAACAAATCCAGAATGGCTATGTCAATGTTCCCGAGTACTCTTGGAAAGATCACCAAGCCATATATTCCTAAAGCGAACAAGTCCATTTTCTTTGCCTCGTCTGGATGTGTCGGTATGATGTCCCGAATACTTTCCCATGCAAAGATTGTATTGTCTCCTCGGATCTGAAGGAGGCCATTAACCCAATCATCACTCATTCCCGCAAAGGTTTTGAGTTTCGCAGTGTAATTCTGATTCCTCGGAGGCTTCGCGTAGATCCAATCTTCCTGAATATTTTTCTGGTTAAGTAAAGCAGTGTATTCTTCTACCGTAGGCATAATGTCCTGCCCATTGAAGGTGAAGCAGCAAAAAGCCAGATTCCAGAACTGGACTATAGCTCGGAGTAGGGGTTGATTAACCCGAACATATAATAACTGTGCAATGTCGCCATAACTGTCGCAAAACAAGTCTTGTAGTCTTCAGTCCCATCTTTCCCAAATGCTTTGAAGATCCCATAGGTCGTTCTGTTGGAGACTCACATAGGTGTATCCTGCTATTACGCGTTCGTTCGGCAAACTGTCTCCTTGAATTTTCTGGTTGACCTCTGACCAATGTCCGACTGATAAATTAAGCTTTTCTTTCCTAAGACACCTTTTTTCCATGGTGAAAGACTTTCTGATCAGGCAAACCACTTGATCCAGTACCTTTATGTGATGCAAATGCATGATGTATGAAAAAAAACAAAAAAGAAAACAAGTCAGTACCAGACAAAATTAATAAATATATAAATAAAAGGACAAAATTAAACAGAATAAACACACAATACAACCCTATTTATCTCGTCTAAAACACCTAAGGTTATCCGCATGGCTCTAACAGGGTGGGTTTCTATGTTCTCTACATGCAGTGTTGGTGCTAGGAGGTACCCGAATTGTCCTTGCTGTCCTCTACTAAGAGTAGCAAGGCCCCCGATCATCACCCATTGTAGGCTCCTTTCAACGGGGTTCAATTCAGGGGGACCCATTCGCTTATGCCCGTACGAAGGAACGATATCCTTACGAAAGCATAAGGTACTCGAGCCCCGAAGGTACTTGCTAGGCCCATACGGGAGAACGATATCTCCACGAAAGCATTAGCGTTTTCCCCCTACTTAAAAAACGGGTTTATATGCCATATTTTAAATGCGTTAAAATAAATGTGCAATTATAACTGAATGTTAATTTAATAGTCACTTTTAATCCGGAACTTCCAATATTAGTAAAGCGGTAATTATTTTAAAAGCTTGACTCTCATTTGTTTTTTTAAAAAAAAAACAAAAATTTTCCCCAGCGGAGTCGCCATCTGTAGCGATGTCCCTTTTTAAATCGCTAAAATAAAAACGTGGGTTTTCGAGGTGTTTTTGAAAGGTGTTTGTGATTTTTTGGATATAAAATATTTATTCCGTGGGGTTTTAAAAAAAACCGCATTTTATTTAAAGATTGGAGTCGCCACCGGCCACTTAGGTAGGCCGGACACCATAAAACCAGAGATTTAAAAAACTGTTGGGTTCGGGAGTCGGTTACGGATGGGGAAGGATTAGCACCCCCACACCGCCCAAAATTGGTACTTTAATAATTACTGCTTATTAATATTGGATTTTCCGGATTAAAGTGACGATTATTTTAAAATTCGGTCATAATTGCGAATAAATTTTAAGGGCCCGGTTATCCGAGAATAAACGCCCAACCACTATCACTACGCCTGATACTGGCCCCGTTTACGTTCGGATAAAAGGGCATCGCATTAACAATTTATATATCATATGCAATCTTAGTAGCAAAAATATAAAACATGGCAAAATATTTAAATACAATAAATATTGATATAACAGAATGCTAATCTAACATAAATAAAATATATAATCAAAACACACATATACATAACAGGCTTGACATTAAATAAAAACAAATTTAACATATCACAATAACAAGGCATGAATAAATACGTGTATGGGAAACATATATTTCAAAAAAGACATACATATTATAAATAAAACACATTTCAACATATATAGAACAATATATTATACATAAAAGAAGACACACTAACACGTAACCTAAAAGCCAAGAAAACATACAATACGTGCAAAAATACAAAAACATGTCGTTCACGAGTCAACTAGAACATAACATGCTTAATACGAATAACCTAACAAAAAGATACATAATCATCGTAAACTTAACACACATATACATGTAAACATAAAATACGAGGCATATACGAGGGATATAAAATAAAACAATAGAATACATCAACATATACGATTATAATACGAACATGAGTATTTACAAAGAAACAGGACTGAAATGAAAGAAAAATAAAAGTCAGTGGCAGAAATTAAAGAACAATAATATGTAATTTAGGGACGAAAATGCGAAACAAGCAGAACCTAAAAGGGTCAAAACTGTAATTAGACCAAGGGGCAGACTCAAAATGAAAAGTTCAAAAACGCGGGATGGTTAAAAGCGTAATTTTACCATTTAAAGTCTGATTTAGTGTAATTTAGGGACTAGATTGTAAGCTCTTGAAATATCAGGGGGACTGGGATTGTAATTATACCATGCGGCGAGACAGAAACGAAAATATTGAAAACGCGGGGGGATTTATTACGTAGTTTACCAATTTAACGAAATAATAACAATTATATAAACCCCTCTTTTAGACCGAAACCAATTTTTCAGCCATTTCCTTCATTTTTCAGTTTTATAACCCAAATGCTCTTCGTTATTTTATCTCAAATCTCCCCTGAAACCCAGAATCCGGCGGCCGGCCGCCGTGTTCTCCGCCGCCGGCCGCCGCTAACCGGCATCGGCGAGCCTCCAAAACACACAAAAATAATCCCCGTTTCATCCTTGATGTAAATCCGAGGTTGGATTCAGAGGATAAGCCTCGATTTACCCTAGATCTAGGAAATACGAAACAAAAAAAACATTTTTAAACCTAAAAACGAAACTACAAGGGGTCTTCCCCTTCCTTTAGTTCACCGTCTCTGGCTTGGGGAAGCCGAAAGGCTTGTCACTGAGGAAGGGAGACCCACGGACGGCGACGGTAAGACCTCTTCTCTCTCCTTTTTTTGTTTATCTCTTTGTATATGCATGCAAAAAAAAAACAAATAAGAAAATGAAACAAGTTTTTACCTCTGGACTGACTTTCGATTATCACTTGACTGGTTACAACTTTCAGTTTTTTTTGTTACAATCTTCTCTGTTACCCCTCTCTTTTACAAAATATTTCGCTTCATATATATCCCCGTCTTTTTTGGTACAAGTTGTATATTACTTGCTTTTTCAGATCTGGACTGACAAACTTATTGCTTGTTGTATTTGGCATGTTCTGAGCACGGTGGTTGAAGATCGGCATGGTGGCGGTGTGGGTGTTCTGCCAGCGGCCAGACGCGTTCTCGGCCGTTAGATCAGATCTGATCTAACGGTCGAGATGGCTTGAGGGACGAACGGCCTGGATGAAGCCTTGATTTGGTGAAACAGCTCCAGATCTTGCCACGTGGAGCTCCGCAGTTGAGGAGTCAGAGCGCGTAGGGCTCACGCGCTTGTGGCACTCGAATGGTCCATACGTGTGGAACACGCGGCTGGCAGATATTTTGGCTTCTTGGTTGGATCGTGGCCGTTGGATCAGATCTTGATCCAACGGCCCACAGTCACCTGCACACAATAATTGTAATTAAATAGGGTTTGGGTTTGGGCCTACCGGGCCTTGTAATAATATTAGATTTGTAATTGGACTTGGACTGTAATTTTTATTTGGGTTTAATATATATTTTTGGATTTTCATTTTATATTAGCCCAATAGTATAATTATAACAACAGTACACATACAATAATACATACGTATATACCTATGCAAACATTAATCACCAGTATACACATATATATATAATTATACACATAATTAACCACAAATACGCTCGTACTAAATATAGATGCATACCGACAGACATACACCATTAATACGTATACATACATAGCTTATAATATACATGCACACACCACACCTTATATATATATTAGTAACACTCATGCATATAATATAATAAATATACATGCAATACTAATATGTATTTACAAGTGAAAATGAGTGATTACAAGTACAAGTTCGTGTTTTGTAGACAATAATCAGAAACAATTATATAATTATTGAATCTAAGATCATTTCTAAATCAATAGGTAGTGACAAAAAAACTTATTTTAATCCATCATATAAGATTTAAAATTTTGATCATGAGTTTGCATACCACGTATACCACGTAATAGCTCATTTTCTTAAGGTCATATTTAAGGTTTTTTCTTTTCTTTAATTACCAACAACCAAAATTAAAATTTTGATCACTGAATTAAATATATATTTTAAAAATAAATATATATTTCATAACTTTAGTTAATGTGTGCGGTTACCGAATGAAACAAAAGCAATAAAAAAAGCAAATGGTGAATCAATATTTCAACGTTTAAAAATATAGTGTGGCCAAGAGTTCTTAACCTATTACAAGGCACGAGTATCCATGGTTATTAAACCCAATAGTCAGAAACAATTATATAAGGCTTGAGTGCCAGATATTTTTTTTTTCCGGATAAGTATCCAAAGTATTTTTTGGACTAAACAAGTGCTTAACGTTACTGTTAGGTAATTTTCGCCTTTAACTTTTGTTATTTGACACGTGTTAGCTTCTTAAATTTCTGCTTGTTCTCTTTGAACTAATTTTCAGCTTGCTCAATAGTCAAAAATTTTAAGCTCTATACCTTTTATGGTCCATATTGATCTGGACTCCTATGTACAAATAATCTTATCATGTGGACAATGGCCTCCCACTAATTCTCGCTCTTGAATCCATGATGCAAAGTTTTGTCCCACTTTCAACTTTTAGGGTAAAAAATGTTGTAAACTCATTTAATGCAAAAACTATGAAAATGAGTTTTAAAAATCTTATTTTAATGCAAAAAATTGTGTAAAATCTGCCCTATTTTCAAAATTTAGGGCAAAAAGGGCATTAAGCTCATTTCAATTCAAAAACTTATGAAGATGAGCTAGAGAAAATAATTAATTTTGGGAAAAAAGAACTTTTAAAAATGAGATCAAAATTAGACACTCGAATATTAAGTGCAAGAGTGCTCTTGTTTGAAATTGACAAAGATCAACCCAACTGAAGCTTAAGTTTAAAGGACCGCGAGAGTTACGGTGACATATGGACATGTGAAGTTGTAATACCCCAATAATTGGTTAGTGACTAAATTGCAAGAAATTAAAAGTTGGTGTTTTTAGTTCAGTGACTAAAACGTAAACTTTTAAAGTTTGGTGGCTAAAGTGAAAAAAAGAGAAAAGTTCAAGGAAAAACATGGTAATTTCCCATATATTATTCCTATTCCATAAATGAATAGTTCATCCGGTATAATAATTTTGATGGGACTCAGATTTTTAGTACGAGATTTGTATGAAAATCTATAAAAAAGGATAAGTTTAGGTGTGTAATTCGGATGATCGTTTAAATTTAGAATATTATGGATTTTTTATGAAAGTCTTAGAAAGACCCAAGGAACATGACATTATGGTTCTGAATTGTTTTTTGATTAATTTAGATTAGATTGCATGTAGTATTTTGTGTAGTGCGTGAAATGGCATTTTTGAAGATATGATGATTCATTAATGGCAAAATAGTCATTTTGCATATACCTTTTTAAATATCTTTGATTATGGAGTGGCAACATGTTATTGGAGAAAATCAAGGGGTAAAATAGTCATTTGACTAGTAAAGGGATTTTTTTATTAATTAAGATTATATAATGTCATTTGGCATGGAATTAAATTAAAGAAAAGTGTAGAATTTCTCTCATCTTTTCTCCTATTGCCGTGAACTTCCCCAAGCAAGGTAAAAAAATTATTTCAGTTTGTAGGCTTGATTTGGTTGATTTTAGAGGTAAGACATGAAAAATAGATTTGTTCTCCATGAAATTTTCTTTCAATTAATATAAGTTTTCCATGGTTTCCATGCTTCTAAGTTGGTATTGGTGATTAAGGTGGATGAAGGACATGTTGGATTTTCATATTTCAAGGTTCAATCATGTTGAAAATGTTGTTGTGGTATTGTTTCTATGCTTGAAATGATGAAAATTTCATGGAAGAATATATAAGGACCATTCGGTTATTATGGGAAGTTTAGGGAAAATTTTGTAAAAAATATTTTGATGATGAGAATGATTAGAATGATGTTTTCCATGTTTAATTATGCCAATCAGATGAAGAAAACATCATGTTGAGACTATTTTGTGAAATTGGCAATTAGGGTGAAATAAGTGAGAAATATTAAAATATTTAAGAGTTATAGTTATGTTGTTTGCCATTATTCAAGGATCATTATGGTGTTAATTTTTTTGAAATTTGAGGTCATATATGAAAGTTTCTAATTTTGGATCATAAAACCCAGGAGAGAGATTTATGGGTTTAAAGTGAAATTATCAAATTGGTGATTGCAATGTGCAATTCAAGGTTGGAATAAAGTGTAGGAAGCATTGTTATTACAAAGTAGTATTTGGTTGAAAATATTGAATTTCCATCTTGGTATGTTCATGTATTAGCAAGGCTTGGACATATAATTAAGATTGCTTGTGTTATGTACTTAATATACATACAGATAACAAGCCAATCTGGGACCAATCGGGTGAAGAAGGAAGATAAAAAGTGCAATCCAAGCTCAATGAGGCGATTAAAATTTTCACTTTCACAAAGTGTCGAGGTGAGTGCAATTGCATAAATATCATAATACATTGATATTTTATATATTATTGGGATGGCTTACGATGAGCCTACCTGAATGTTTATTGTCATTATATAATATAAATATGTCAACATTTGGAATATAAAATGCATTGATCATTTGATTGCTTACATAGGTAAGTTTGAAATGTTATTTCGGGTATGAACTGCCCAATGTTGATATATACTGATATACATTGCCATGGATGAAATGTTGGAGGATATAAAGCCCAAGTATAATTTAGAGACTTAAAAGTATAGTTGGCTAGCCAATGAGTCATAAATAGCTGTATAAATATTCTAAGCACTATGGTGCAACATTTATGTATACTCAAGGAAGGTTGGGTATACGAGAGCACTTCGGTACATATTAAAGCACTTTGGTGCAAATTTCATATATACTCAAGGAAGGTTGGGTATATGTATACTCAAGAAAGGTTGGGTATACGGGGATGACTCGTGTACTTAGATTCTCTTAATTCAATACCTTGGGCTAAATAAAAAAAAACATGATGGTAAGCTTGAAAGCTTGTTGATAGAAATGGCAACGGTATTGGTAAGGATTAAACTTATTACTTTGATATATGTTGTTACATTTGGTACTACTTATGTTAACATGCATAAAAATGGTGAAGTGATTATATGTATTGTTATTCGTTTATATTGATTGTTATGTCAAATTGCACTTGATTATAGATTATTGCCTCACTAAGGATACACTTAGCGTGTGATGAGTTTTACTCATAGGTTTAAACGAAGTTCCAATGGGAGAGTAGCTGGGCATCATCTACATATTTTGGGAGTATATCACTATATTCACAGTAATGACATTTATCATTTTTACTTGGATATACTAGATGGCATGTATAATTAGCTATGGTTTGTATTAACTTATAACTAAAATATGGTTGATTTAGTAACTTATATGATGTGGATGTTATGTTTTTGAGGTATAAAGGACCAAGTTATTAGTAATTAATATGCTCATGGTTGAGAGAGTTAAAATCTGTCAAGCAGTTATGCAGATGCAGTGTGTTTGAAAAATCAGTATAAATTCCATGATTTGAATTAGGAAGTGAATCTTATATGTATGAACTACAAATTGAGTCTAGCTTCTTTTAAAACAAATGATAACTGATTTCGAGGTCTATACAAAAAAGATATGAATTTTTATTCGATGAAAAGCCAGAAAAACAGGGTAGTAGATTTTCTGAAAATTTTGCACTGTTCCATGACTTTGAAGAATTTTCATAATTTGTGTATATTGAATCTATTTTCTTAATTTTTATGGATAAAAAGCTTAGTGAATCTAGTTTAATTAAAAATTTACAGAATGAATTTTTGATGTCTATAAAAATTTATAAAAATTTTTGTTTAAGAACAGTGCAGGCTGCCAGTTTAAGTTTCGATAATGGAAATTGATTTAACTTTGTTTTGTAACATCATCGATCGTGTTTAGTAACGAATATGGGAAAGAGGTGTTACAGAAGTCCCTTCTGGTCTATTAGGCTTCTGAAAGGAACATTTCTCATACCTAATTTCTATCTCATTTAAGTGGCTCTCTTGACCTCACTAACTCACTATGCCATATCCTTCCCTCATTTAGGTGTCGATCAGGCACTCTAAGTTTGACGTTCCTTGAAGAAAGGTTAACACTTATAGGCGGGATATGATCTGGAGACAAATTTATCCAACTCATATATCCACATATGATCAGAATGGTCTTTGTTGGCTTGTAATATAGGCTATGGCTCACAGTTATGAAAGAAAGGATATATAGTCCCAAATAAATGTTTAAGGGCGATGAAACCAAGGATCATTTCTTCTTGGTGAAATATCTTCTCAGCACTTGTTGATTGGATGTGCTCTAATGAAAAATTCTTTTATTTATTTCTTGGATCGCTCTAGACTGTCCATTTCCGGGTTTTCACCCAAGAGTTCATCTCATTCTTTGTCTCTTTGGAATGTTGTAGCTTTGGACCGATTTGTGTCTTGGTTCGACATTGACGTGCATTTCAAAGGTGATCGATCCACCAAAGTTCGTATAAATTTCTAATTAAATCCATATTCCTGTATTGCTTGATTTGGGTATACTCACATAGAGCAATATATTCATTGGATCGCTCTAGACTGCCCATTTCTGGGTTTTCACCCTAGAGTTCATTTCCTCTTCTCGTGTAGCTTGCATCTTGAATGAATGTTGATGCGCTTTTTATTCAAATGTGATCAAATCTTGAAGGCTCTTGTTATCATTTATTGCACTTTCTGACTTGGTGCTTTCAATCTTCATTTTTTCAAGCTTCTTGTTGGCAAAATTTCATTTTTGTTTAGCCAGTCCTTTTGAGAAAAAGTTTCTCTTACCGACTTATTCTGATGTTTCTCTTGGTCTTTGTAATATGGTCAAAACTGGGTGACTTTAATTTGCGAACAAAATCCTTGTCCTCTTTGTCCCCAGTGTGAGGGTGATCCTTGGTTTGGGTTCCAACAAGAAAACGATCAGGCTCAAAAGGGGACAACAAGTGGATATTTTTTCTTATTTCTGAAGGGCAGTGAAGGAATGTCACTCGTCATCCCATACATAGATATCAAAATAGTGTTCAGGTGGTAGAAGTTTAGGGTCAACACTTGATTCAAGGATCTTAAGCAACAAATGCCTGAGAGGGGAATTCACTCAATGGGATCTGCCTATTACTTGAACACTAGTCTTGTTCCTTTCGTCTCCCTAAATAGAACAGAAGATGTTCACACTTGCAGTGTCCTTGAACTATTCACTTTCCTTTAAACATAAGTTGCTTGAAATTAAAGTTACTCTTGCAATTAATATTTAGGAACCTGATAAAAAATGATATATGTATGGATGGTAAAACAAAAACTATCCCATAATAAAGAATAAAATGTTTAAAGAATATAAATTGTTTACTAAATAACAAAATGAAATTTTCATTATGACAAAAATAACTATACTATGACATTTGATTTAAAAAAATCTACAGCTTAGCTCATAGATTTCTTTTGCATTTTTAACCAAATGCACATGGATCAACAATTTTGAATGGGTCTTTGTTTGGACCAACTCAATACTGTAGCATTATCGCTCTTGGCATTACAGACTTTTCTCCTATCTCGAATGCCCTCTAAATTGGATTGTTCTTGAATCAACAATATGTTATGGTGTGATGCAAAAATAAATGCTAAGAAAGGAGGAATAAAGGAAAGAAAAAGAAGCAAAAAACATAAAAAAAACAAGTTAGCATGGTAATATAGTCGAAAAAATTAAATAATAGTAACGAAAAAAAGAAACAAGCATAAGCACGAAAAAAGCCTAAAAAAGGGTTACCTCTAAATGGTTGTAGCTTCGGTATGTGTTTAAAAGGTGGGATCCTACAGTCTACTATATGAGGTTCAGTTCTAAAGTAAATGGTACCCGAACTATCGCTAGGACATCGACTCGAGGGAATACGACCCTTATACCATATGGAGGTGAACGCCTCATGAAATATAAGGACCAGATTTTAGAAGTGAATTACATCATAGGGAGGTGAACACCCCACGAAGTGAAGTAATCACTCTTACTTAACGGTTCTAAAACTAATGTATGGAGATTAAAAATTTAAATTAAATCAAATTTCAATTATTCTTACTAAATAGATACAAACCCGACTAAGACCTGACTATTTTTTTTAAAAACAAAAAATAGGTCCCCAGCAGAGTCGCCATGCTGTAGCGACTATTTTTTCAAAGATCGAAAGATGATTCTCGTTTTTTATAAAAGATTCAATTAAAAGGGAATTTGGCAAAAAAATATTTTTTTGTGAAAATGAGGGAGTCGCCACCGGTCACTTGGATAAGGTAGACCGGACACCAAAAAAACTAACTAGTGATTCAAATGGGTTCGGGAGTCAGTTACGAGTAAGGAAGGTTTCGCACCCCCACCACGCCCAAAATTTGGTACCTAAAGGTTTGTATCGTATTTATTAAGAAAAATAAAAAATTTGATTTGAAAAATTATTCCTAAAATACATATATGCATGACAGTTTAAAAATGCCTCGATTCACGATATAGAAAGAGATGACACTCGGAGACCGGGATGACACTCCCACTAATATACCGGAACAATAAGGCTTAATACTATATGCAACAGTTATATGCATGAACAATTAATACCAAAGCATAAATATTAGATTACAAGGGCAAGCAACATAAGCAACCGAAAAGATATAGAACATATACATATAAAAAGAACGATATCTACACAAGTTAAATACACAAATTATATAATAACATAATATATACAATAGCCTATAAAAACATAATATATTATATGATATAGAATAAAACGATATATAAATGATACATGATATAGATAATGTAAATTATTATATAGCATATAATATAAAAAATATGTGTATATAAAAATAAATGTGTGGTATAAATAATATATAATAGCGTATACATAGGATACATATATATATATATATAAATACACATACAAGAATATTATAATAATATAATACATATAAAAATAAATATATATACATATAAGTATAATCATGAAATATATATGTATATTACTTATTTATATAAACTTAATAAGCATCACATTTTAATAACAATACATTAAAAAAGGGAAATAAAAGTACAGAACTAAAAATAAAAACACATACATATGCTAAGTTATGAATAATAAAAAAACAGGGGCTAAAGGGGGTAATATACCATTCAAACTATCAAAGTAGAACACGACTAGGGACTAAATTAAAAAAAACAAATCAGGGACTAAAAAGAGTATTTAACCATTATAAAACGTATTAAATAATTACAAGGGATGAAATTGCAAAAGTGTTGAAAACTCCAAGGACCACGAAAGTAATTGTCCCTTGCGGAAGGGTACCGCTGTAAATAACCAAGCGCAGAGGGATTTATTTTGTGAGTGAACCAATTTTAAAAGAGAGCCGGGTATAAATGATAATTTTAAAAAAAAAACTTTCATTTTTAACCTTTCTTAAATAAAACCCCCGAAAATCCTCTGAATTTTAGAGTTTAACACCCAACGGTGTTCATCAGCACCGCCGCGTAAAACCCAGGGCCGCCGCAAATTTTCCAGATTCTGGCCGTGCACCGCCGTGCGCTGTCGTCCACCGATACCAAAATATTGGTAATTTGAAACCCCAGAAAACCATTTTTCCTTTTTTAAAACCGATAATAACCCTCTTTATTCCTTAAACCGAACCCCAAATCTAAAAAAAACTAAAATCGAAAAGAAAAAACAAAAAAACCCCAGATCTAAAAATGAACGAAGAAGATGAACCGATGCATGTTCAATGGCGCACCTCCCTCGGACGTTCAAGGAATGGCAACCCGAGACTGAAACCCCAAAGGTGTGAAACCCTAATCCTTTTTGTTTTATTTATTTGTTTGGAATTTGCTTGGTTTGAACTGAAAAAGAAAATAAGATAATACTTTTTTTACCTCTTAAAATGAGGGTTTTCTTGTTTTTTTTATTGATTGCTGATAATCTCTCTGATGTTTACAATGGATTTGGCTCCAATTTATATAACCGATTATAACACAATATAAAAAAATAAATAACCAATCTACTGTTGATGATGCTTGTGATTTTGAATCTGACTTGTTTATCATTCTTGCGTAAGTTTGGTGGTTGGGAATGAACCGATAATCGCGGCGTGATGTTCGGTGGCACGACCACGTAGACGAGGAGATGAACGATCGGGCGCGTGACGAAGGTGGATGGTTGCGGCGGTGGACAGCACGCGCGAGTGAGGCAGCCAAACGATCTTTATTGGTTCCATCTGGGCTGTTGGATCAGATCTGATCCAACGGCTCAGATCCTTGGCATCTGTAATATTAAAGAGGATATTAGATAGATATCAGATAGGGTTTTAGGGTTATTTAGGTTTTGGAGTGACTGGGCTGATTGTAAATATGGGTTATGTAATTAATATTGGACTATTATTTAATAGAATTAGGCTAATATGATTTATTTTTTTTATAATATATTTTTTATTTTAATACTTAATAATAATATTAATAATAATATTTAGTAAACTAAAAATAATATTATTTAGTAAACTAAAAATAATATTATTAATACTAATACACTGAGCCCACACAAAACCGAAAAGGGCAGAGAATACTAATGGTCAGCGATTTTGCGAAGAGGTTGGATACTAATGGCCGGCGGCGGGTTTGGACCTGCTATGTGGGAAACATACCACCGAGATTTCATTGGAAAGGAATTTGGCAAGCCTTCGATCGCCATGGGGTTGTGGTCGATGCATTCATCCTGAAAAAGCGTGCGAGTGATGGTACTCGCTTTGGTTTTGTACAAATGGCCTCTAAGAGTGATATTGAAAGAGTGATGGAGAGATTAGATGGATTTTGGCTACATGGATCTAAGATTAGGGTCAAGTGGGCACGTGGAGGTGATCGAGCGCCTTCTGGCGTCGGAAAAAACTAGTTTCGACACTGATATCCAATCAGGAAGTGAAAACTAATCAGCCAATTAGAAAAGTGTTTGGATTGATTGATCAAAATAATGTGGCAATTCTCCAGAGGAGTTTGGTGGGGTGGATGGCTTGCAATGATACGATTACGGATATAGTGAAGGACCTGAGTGCGAAAGGATATGTCGGGTTTTCAATTATGAGAGTCGCAGGATCTATGGTGCTAATTATGTGTGATAACTATGATGTGAAAGACAAATTCTTGACTAATTGTGTTTTGAATAGATGGTTCAAAAGTTTGCGGTTTGGTCATCTGAAATAGAGTTGTCATCGAGGAGTGTTTGGCTGTCGATAAGTGGTATTCCCATACACATTTGGTCCCAGAAACATTTGCTAATATCGCTGGATTATGGGGAACATTGGTTTGCCTTGCGAAGAACACTAAAAAACTGACCTCATTTGAAAGAGGGCAAATGATGATTCGAACATCACGCTTGAATAGGATTGGGGAGATTATTGACCTGGTGGTCGGGGAGAAATCCTTCCCTATCAATGTACAAGAAATTAATCCCTGAAGGGGGCTGGAACGGGATGCAAGAATTAAGGCAGATGGAGTGAATGAAGGAATAGATCCTACGCCATGTATAAGCGGAGATTTAGAAGAGGAAACTCCCCATAGTACGCCAGTGACTACTGTAATTAATGATGTTGTGGATGCCATTCTTTCCAATGAGCTTAATGTGCAGGTTGAACGATCACCTACAGGTGAGACAATTGTTCCGAATTCTTTGACATTGTCTCCTATCAAACTTGATAGTGGCTACCATAGTGTTTGTCGAGTGGAGGACACAGCTGGGGAAACAGAGATGGGGGACTTGGATGAAATTGTGGACTTTGTTGATAGTGCAATTGAGACAGCCCCCAGGGCCCTAGATCTTGTAGAGTGTGAAAGCAAAAGCAATGTGATCAGTCGGGTAAATTTAGAAAGGCCAAAACTGATAGAACGGGTATTCAAATCTGATTTTGTGACATATGAAGGTTCAGAGAGAAGGATAAGGAAGGTCTCTGAAATTTTTTTAGGTTTCCTTACACCAGAATCTAAGGCTATTGCGGAGGAAAAGTTTTCTAAGAGGGGAAGGGGCTGTCCGAGGAAAACATCGAATCCAGCAGAGGGTTTCACAAATAGTTCTTTATCTGATTTTGATTTTATATGCCGAAAGAGACGAATCCTGCGCGAGGCTGAAGAGACTCTCTAGATTGGTCGACTAGTTGGGGCCTCAACGGTAGGAAACGAGGCAGAGATTTTTAAGGATATCACTCATCTTATTGAGAGACGAGAGAACCTTCAGTAGAATATCATTATGCGGGTGCTGTCTTGGAATGTACGGGTTTAGGATCGTCGATGAAGAACGGACTATTCAAGACTTACTTCGACATCATCATTGCGAGATGGTTCTCATACAGAAGACTAAAATAGAGAAATTTGATAGAGGTACTGTAGACCGTATTTGGCATTCAAATAACTTTGATTTTCTGTTTTCACCTTTGACAGGTAATTCAGGAGGATTATTTATAATATGGGAATTATCTCGGTTCCACAAAGAATCGGTGATGGTACATCACAATTTCATTGCTGTGCAAGGTACCTGGATTCGTGAAAATTGCATTGCTTTATGTTTAATATATATGCACCATGCTTAATTGATGGACAGATTAGCCTTTGGGATACAATTCGTGGTATAGTTAGTGGCTTGGCGTTACCCCTATATTTTGGTGGCGATTTTAATGTTGTGAAAGCATTGTCAGAGAGGCATGGTTGTTCGACTCATAGGAGGGGTTTGGAGGAATTTGTGGAATTCTGTGATACATGTGGTCTGATGGATGTTCGGCTCATCGGCAAAGCCTTCACTTGGTTTGGTCTAGGGGAAAATGTAGTCGAATTGATAGATTTATGGTCACAATTGAATGGATGGATCGTTTTGTGAAGATTCTTCAACAAAATTTGCCTAAAGGGATTTCTAACCACTCTCCACTATGTCTTATTAGTGATGAATCAGATTGGGGGGCACATCCGTTTTGATTTCTTAATTGCGGACTTGAAGAACCGAAGCATGTAAGCATTTTCAGTAGTTAATGGCATCAATTCTCGGAGGAACTAGGTTCGGGAAAAATTGTTTTGAAGCTGAGGTTGTTGAAGAACTTTCTAAAGCGATGGAACAAAGAGTGTTTTGGTCATGTTGATACAAAAATAAAGGAAATTGAAATGGAAATTGAACTTTTGGATGCTCAACATAGTGGTGAAAACTTGATTTTTGGATTCTGATGGTAGATATAAGGAACTCTTCTATGAATTATGGCATTTAAAAAGTTCAAAGGAATCAATTTGACGACTAAAGTCGAGGGTCAAATGGCTTAAGGCAGGGGATAGAAACACGAATTTCTTTCATTGTACGGCAAAGCTACGGGCGATGCATAATGGTATTGAGGGGCTGCGGGTAAATGGGAAATGGATTACAAAGTCGGATGAGGTAAAACATCATTTTTTGTGGCTTTTCGTAAACATTTTGCTAAGGTTCTAGCAGTGGGTAAGTTAGAATCGGAGGTGAATTTTGCAACATTAACATTGGAGCAGAGTGCTATGTTGGAACGACCGTTTACTGAAGAGGAAGCACATACGGCGATCTGGAGTTGTGAGGGCTCGAAAGCCCTGGGTCCTGATGGATTTACATTTGCATTCTTTAAAAAAGGTTGGCATTTCTTGAAAGATGATATTATGCTATTCTTATCAGACTTCTATGAAAAAGGGTACTTGCCAAAAGGTGTCAATTCCACTTTTGTCACATTGGTCCCAAAGGTTGACAATCCTACTACTGTTACGAATTTTCGGCCTATATGCCTCTTAAATTCAGTGTATAAGATCTTATAAAAAAATTTGATGGCTAGACTCCAACCCCTTATGCATAATTTGATTAGTGATGTACAAATGGCCCTCATTCAAGGTCGTCAGATTACAGATGGAATCTTGTTGACAAACGAAGTGTTACATTCCTTACAAAAAAGCCGAATGGGGGAAGGGGGCATTATTCTAAAGCTCGATTTTGCCAAAGCATATGATTGCCTCGATGAGATTTTCTTGATCAAGTAATGGTACGTATGGGTTTTGGTGATAGGTGACGAGCGTGGAATTTTTAATGCATTAGTGCAGTGCGGCTTTCTATTCTCATTAATGGTAGTGCTTCTCGTGAATTGTCGATGCAACAGGGGGTCCGCCAAGGTGATCCATTGTCACCTTTTCGCTTCTTATTTGTCACTGAAGCTTTACATCAGTTTCTTGTGAACGGTGAGGCATGTGGTTTATTGCATGGAATTAATGTGTCGACGACAATGACGTTATCTTATTTACAATTTGCGGATGATACGATTCTTTTTCTCTGTGGAAAGGTTACTGAGGCTATTCAACTGAAATTGTATCCTCACTTGTTTCCAATATGGATCGGGTTTAGAAGTTAATTTTGCTAAGTCCTCAATGTATGCAATTGGCATTCCAGATTTGACTATGCACGAGATGGCAGCTGAGTTGGGATGTCACTCTGGGACATTACCTTTTACTTACCTAGGGATTCCGATTGGTATTAATCCTCGTTGTAAGGAAGTGTGGGAACCTATTTTAAACCGCTTCCGTAAGAGTCTGGCAGGTTGGAAGGGGACTTCACTTTCGTTTGCAGCTAGACTGATATTGGTTAATTCGGTACTCTTTTCCCTACCTCTGTATTAAATGTTTGTGTTTGTTGTACCTAAGGGTGTTATTCAGAAATTAGATCGAATTCGTCAGCGCTTTCTTTGGGGTGGTTCTGAGTCGAAGTTTAAAATGCTCGATGGGAATTGGTTGTCGACCCAAGAGTCTAGGAGGTTTGGGTGTGGTGGATTTGAGGAGGCGTAACTTGTCTATGTTGGCTAAATGGTCGTGGCGTTTCGCCACTGAACCAAAGTCCTTGTGGCGTTCTATTATTTGTTCTAAGTATGGCAACGATAAATTAGAATGGTGTTTTACTACAAATTGACAACAACGTATGTCGGTGGTTTGGAGGAATATAGTTAAGGTTCAAGAATGCACGGAGGTTTCACGATTTATGGATATGGATGCGTTTTTTTGGATTGTTAGGGATGGTTGTAGTGTCTTTTTCTGGCATGACCGGTGGTGTGTTGATGTTCCTCTTTGCACTTTATTTCCTCGGCTTTTCTGTTTGGCTAAAAATAAGTTGGCCCTTGTGGTAAATTATGCTATTGGTAACTCATTTGAACATGGGGATTGGGCTGATTTCTTTTCCATGGAGTTGTGCTCTTTTGAAGTTTGACAATATCGTGAGATGAAGGCCTTGATACTCTCGTTCCGACTTAATCCGCTAATTAGGGACCGGCTTGTTTGGAAACATGAGGCTACGGGATCTTTTAAGGTGAAAACATTGTTCTCCCTTATGTCCAATTTTGATATTGTTCCTGAACATTTGGATACTTTTCATGTCTGGAAAATTACGGCTCTTTCGAAGGTACAATGCTTCCTATGGTTCGTCATGGTACGACGTCTCCCAACTCTGATATTTCTACAGAGTCGTGGTATTGATTTTGAGGCTGCCGGGGTGACGTGCTGTTGGTGTAATGTGGGGGGACATATTTTGTTTTCTTGTTACTCCAGTCAGCAACTCTGGGCTCTTGTATTCCAATGGTGGCGATGTTCGCTTGCGCTCCCAGAAACCTTGGCTGAATTCTTGCACCAATGCTTCTAGGGCATGTTCTTAGGGGTTGCTCAGCCGCGTTGGTTGGCCTGTTGCTCTGTAGTGTTATGGACACTACGGCTTTGCCGTAACGATAGGATTTTTAATCAAAAGACTTGCTCGGTGGAAGATGTTTTCTTCTTTATCCGTCTACGGGCCTTATTTTGGGTGAAAGTCATGTCCTTGGTAAGGTGTCTCTTTGTATGTGTTGTCACGGAATAGTGTATTGTGGGTGGTACCTCCTAAAGGAGTTTTGAAGTTTAATGTGGATAGAGCTGCTAAAGGGAAACAAGGCCCAGTTGGCTGTGGAGGTGTGCTGCGTGATGATACAGAATGAATTTTGGCTTTGTTTTCGGCCCCCTGAGGGTTTTAGATTCAAATGTGGATGAGGTACACGCGATCGCACATGCATTGTCGTTGCTTCTTTGTTCAAAGTGGGTACATGGCTTTCCAATTATTGTAGAGTCTGATTCTCTGGTTGCTATTTCTTGGGTATTACATTGGTCTCGAAGGCCTTGGCGCTTTGGAAATGGTTTTGGCTGATCGATGAGGCGTGTGGTGTATTGGACTCGGTTGTTTTTCACCATATATTCCGTGAGGCCAATTCTCTTGCGGATGCATTGGCCAAGCAAGGCGTGGGGCGTAACTCTTGGTTTCACGTAGTCCACTAGCTACAATTGATTTTACATATAAAAAACATAAATATAATATATATAAGCATAATCATGAAAATATATTTATATATTACTTATGCATATAAACGTAATAAGCATCAAATTTTTAATAACAATACATTAAAAAAGGAAATAAAAGTACAGAAATAAAAATAAAAACGCATACATATGCTAAGTTATGAATAATAAAAAACAGGGGCTAAAGGGGGTAATATACCACTCAAACTATCAAATTAAAAAACAAAACAAAAATGCAGGGACTAAAAAGAGTATTTAACCATTATAAAGCGTATTAAACAAGTACAAGGGATGAAATTGCAAAACTGTTTAAAACTCCAAGGACCACGAAAGTAATTGTCGCTTGCGGAAGGGTACTGCTGTAAATAACTGAGGGCGGAGGGATTTATTTTGTGAATGGACCAATTTTAAAAGAGACTATAAATGATAATTTTTTAAAAAAACTTTTATTTTTAACCTTTCTCAAATAAAAACCCCTGAAAATCCTCTAAATTTTAGAGTTTAACACCCACCGGTGTTCATTCGCATCGCCGCTTAAAACTCAGAACCGCCGCAAATTTCTCAGATTCTGGCCGTGTACCGCCGTGCACCCGTGTCAGAATTTGAGTAATTCGAAACCTTAGAAAATCATTTTCCTTTTTTTAAACCGATAATATGCTTCTTTATTTCTTAAACTGAACCCCAAATCTAAAAAAAACTAAAATCGAAAAGAAAAAAAACAAATAACCAAACCCCAAATTTAAAAATGAAAAAGAAGACGAACCGATGCATGTTCATTGGCGCACCTCCCTCGGTCGTTCAAAAAACGGCGGCCCGAGACCAAAACCCCAAAGATGTGAAACCCAATCCCTTTTTGTTTTATTTATTTGTTTGGAATTTGCTTGGTTCGAACTGAAAAAGAAAATAAGATAGACTTGTTTTTTTACCTATAAAATTGAAGATTTTTTTTTCATTGATAGCTGATAATCTCTCTGATGTTTACAACGGATTTCGCTCAGATTTATATATCCGATTATAACATGAAATATATAAAAAAAATAACCTAATCTACTGTTGATGATGCTTGCGATTTTGAATATGAATTGTTTATCATTCTTGCGTACGTCCAGTGGTTGGGAATGAACCAGTAATCACGGCGTGATGTCCGGCGGTATGGTCACGTGGACGAGGAGATGAATTATCGGGCGCTTGGGTGCGTGACGAAGGTGGATGGTCGCGATGGTGGACGGCGCGCGCGAGTGAGGCAGACAGACGGTCTTTATTGGTTCTATCTGGGCTGTTGGTCAGATCTGATCCAATGGCTCATATCCTTGGTGGCTATTAGATTAAAGAGGATATTAGATAGGGTTTTAGGGTTATTTAGGTTTGGGCTAACTCGGCTGATTGTAAATATGGGTTATGTAATCAATATTGGACTAGTATTTAATGAAATTGGGCTGATATGATTTATTTTATTTATAATATGTTTTTTTATATTAATACTAAATAATAATAATAATATTTAATAAACAGAAAATACTATTATTAATACTAATAAACTAATAATAATAAAAAACAAAAATAAATTAATATAATAAAAAGACCGGACAAAATTAGTGATTACGACTTGTAAGCCCAACAACCTTTTCTTCCTTTTCGATGATGGATAAATGCACTCTTCCTTTCTCTTTACAACAAGAAACATGACATTAACCGGGGCTCAATTAAGGATGGTCATTTGATTTGAATTCAATGAGTGTCGATCTGACCCGACCGGCCTTATAAGGCAATCTTTTTTTTTTGAAAATTTGGTTTCGTGTTGGATTGGGTCGGTTTTGTACATGATAAGTTGGGTCAAATTTGGGTTTAGAGTAAAAAATATTCGATTTGACATGATTTAATAGTATATTTTTATTTTAAATATTTAGAGATAATTGTTATAATGTCCATGTCTCTATATTTATTCTTCAATTATCTTTATATTCTGTTGAATAAAAATAAGATCATTATTATAATGTTTTTTATATATATATTCCATTATTTCTATATTTTCTGAATAAAAATATGAATTTTGTTATTTTTTGTCGGGTTAGGGCGGATCAAACTCAGGCTTTTTTTTATAAATACTACTTCTACTTCGACCTATAGGGGGAATGGGGAGACTCTAGGGGAGGAGATACTCCTGCTAGGTCTTGAACCCGAACCTAAAGAAAGGGGATAAGAGCAAGTGAGCAGCTCTGACCAACCGGCCATCAACGCTTGCTCAACTCATGCTTTTTATCTGAGCTATCGTGTGACAAAATCCAGTAATATTAAGTAATTTTTTATACTTTTCATTCCGTACGTTTAAGTATTACAACAATAAACTAGTGAATCAAAGTTTTCCTACACCTGCAATTCCGTAAGCAAATTGCAATGAATAAATATCAGTCAAATGAAATACGTAAGCAACCGATGCCTGCAACATTTAAAATTATGAAATTCTTTATGCAGAATGGCGTTCTTGACTATTTCTTGGCGATTTTTTTGAATATTATTTATCCCCATTAAAAAGAAGCTAAATTATATGAAGAAGCTTGAATTTCAGTCTATAAATACCATCTCAGTTTCTCATTCCTTCCCACTCTCAGCACTTCATTCAATTCTCTCTTCTGTTTAATCTTTGTATAATTTGAAGAGAAAATGGGTGTTTTCACGCATGAAATGGATGTTACCTCCCCAGTTCCCACACCCAGGTTATTCAAGGCCTTTGTTCTTGAGTCCGATACCCTTTTCCCCAAGGTTGCCCCTTATGCAATCAAGGGCGTTGAGTACCTTCAAGGAACTGGTGGCCCAGGAAGTGTCAGGAAGGTCAACTTTGCTGAAGGTAATCTTATTACATCCGACAGATACAAGTATGTGTCCGATATAATTATATTGTTTTTTTTTTGTATGATCCCATGTTTTACTTGGTTGATAACACATGCAGGCTGGGATTCGAGTATCTGAAGGAAAAGGTCGATGACATAGACCGAGACAACTTGTCGTACACTTACACCGTGATCGAAAGCGATCTTTTCAAGAACATAATCGAGAAAATCAACTACGAGATTAAGTTCGTTGAGGCACCAAATGGAGGAACAATTTGTAAGATAAGCACCAAGTTCTACTCCGTGGGTGACATTGAGATCAATGAAGAAGCAATCAAGGATTCACTCCAGAAGCGAGCTCAAGTCTTCAAGGCCGTTGAAGAGTATCTCTTGGCAAACCCCGATGCCTGAAACTATGTTGGTTCAGTGCTGGGATTTCGTGGAGTTGAATGTTTAATAGTGTGGTTTCGATGTTTTCGTGTGTTGTCTTCGCCAAAATCTGTATGTGATTTGGTAATAAGAGTTAAAGTGTCTGAATCTGATTACCTGTATTTCCATTATAATAATAACAGAGTCTTTGAATCGTGTTGATTTTCATATTTACTAAATAAGAAAAACAATTACTTGATATTATTGTTTTATTGTTTTTGAATTGTGTTGAAGCTTCAAACTTGACCTAGAATACACCAATGTCAACATCTTACACAGGTTACTGATGAACGTGTTAAGTACAAGTATGTGTTATGTAGACACTAATCAGAAACAATTATATAATTATTGAATCTAAGATCATTTCTAAATCAATAGGTAGTGACAAAAAAACTTATTTTAATCCATCATATAAGATTTAAAATTTTGATTTTGAGTTTGCATACCACGTAATAGCTCCTTTTCTTAAGGTCATATTTAAGGTTTTTCCTTTTCTTTAATTACTAACAACTAAAATTAAAATTTTGATCAGAACTAAATATATATTTCATAACTTTAATTAATGTGTGCGGTTACCGAAAGAAACAAAAGCAATAAAAAAGTAAATGGTGAATCAATATTTCAACGTTTAAAACTATACTATGGCTAAGAGTTCTTAACCTATTACAAGGCAAGAGTATCCATGGTTATTAAACCCAATAGTCAGAAACAATTATATAAGGCTTAAGTGGCAAATAAGTATCGAAACTATACGTTTGACTAAATCTTGTCAAAAGTATTTTTTAGGTCAAACAAGCGCCTAACGTTTTTAACGTTACTCAAATATGTGCTTGTCGTTATTATCAGTTAATTTTTTCCGTTAACTTTCGTTATCTGACACGTGTCAGCTTCTTAAATTTTCAAAATTATATTTAAAAATAAATAAAAATTAATAAAACAAAATAACCCTAAATTCCACAAAATAACCCCAAAATTTAAAATCATTAACACCCCAAAACTCAAATCCCGATTTGACCTGATTTCGCCGCCGATTGCCACCCCGCCTCCCATCACATACGTCACCGGACCATCACGACTATTTACCCCACCACCACGTCGTCGGAATCGACTGACGTCGTGAGAAACGCCAAAATCGTTGAATGGTTCATTCGAATAATTCGTGACGAACGGCGGCATAACGAACGATGAACGGTGTGTGGGTCGTTCGTCGAGAGGAGGGCGCTTCATTCCTTCGCCGAAAACACGACCAACGCCGGTGAGAGTGGTTGGATTTGGGGGATTTAGGGATTTGGGGACTATTTTAGGACTATTGCCGAGGCTGAGGTGGGTGCCATAGCTCATGCATTACTCTTTTTGTCACGATCTAAATGGAACCATGGCTTCTTAATTGTGATGGAATCGGATTCCATGGTTGCAATCTCTTGGGTATTACATTGGGAACGTCGGCCTTGGCGCTTATGGTCTTGGTTTCGAAAAATTAATGATTTATGTGCGTCATTGAGTTGTGTGGAGTTTCGTCATATATATCGTGAAGCTAATTGTGTTGTCGATGCTTTAGCGAAGAATGGTGTCACTAGGGTTGAGTGGTTTCAAGCTTGTGCATGATTTCAAGGCTGTTTTTGCCTTCGTCTTTGTATTTTTCGCACCGTGTTTTGTCTGTTTTTGTATCTCCATACTGTTATGTGTACTCTTTTCCTCCGACTAGGTTTAGGGAAGTTTTTAATGAGGCACATAATGGTATTCGTTTGTATCATTTTCTTACTAATAAAACTATACTTACTGATTAAAAAAAGGCAAGATTGGTGGTCGAATCTGACTGTAGTTTTGTCGTGTCCTGGCTCTTCTAATCGTCGACGACTCCCCATGCTTTCAAGGAAATAGTCGTTGAATGTCTGGATATTGGCAAAATTTCAATTGGAATCTGGTCCTGGGAGATAGTGAGAAGAATGTGATTGCGGATGGGCTTGCGAAATCAGGAATTGGAATCAGGTCCTGGTGGATAGTGAGAAGTTGATGAATTTGATTTTTTTTCCTTGTATTTTTCAAGTATATAGTTATAATAAATCACAAATAATTTATACATTGCCTATGCATATATTCAAGTATATAATATTGTAATATAATATTAAAAATATTAAAAATATATTAACTTATTTATGCAAGAACTTTATAAAAGAAAAAAATATAAATTAAAAATAATAAAAAATATATTTTATATGATTTTTCATGCAAATATTTTTATTTTAAAATTGAAAGTTAACTTGTTAAAAATAAAATATATCACAAGGATAATTTTATAAAATATGCATTCTGATAATCTTAACTCCACAAAACAAACACTATACTTTTATATTCCTACGAAATAAATCAAACAAAGTAATGTAAAAATCTCAGTAATTTGTCAAATAAATAATCATTTTGGGATTCCTATTCCTAAGAATAATGTTATATTTCGTAAACCAAACGCAATGAAATGTCAAACAACATCATTTCTTTGAAAATAAAATTGAAAAAGAAAATTAAAATCCTTTTAGTTATGGCACCAAACGACATGAATGAGCGTGAGTCTAGGGTGCGGGGTTTAGGGTGTAGCTAAAATATGATTAATTTAATATGTTAGAAATAACAAAATTTAATGTTATATTTTTTTATAATATTTAGGCTGGTAGTTTTTTAAAAGTTTCGAGTTTTTTTTAAAGAAGTTGGTTTTTGATTTTATGTCAAGTTTTGAAACTTGCTTGAAAATCACCAACATAAAATATTATAAAAAAATATTTAACATTCCAATTAGTGAAAAACATTTTATATTTTCTAACATTTTAAATTAACTGTATTTTAATCACACCTTAAATCCGTTGCACTACTGGCTAGGGGTGTATACGGTTCGGTTTCGGTTTAATTCGGTAAGCTATTTTAGTAACCATCGGTTTTCGGTTCGATTAACCTCGGTTTTCGGTTTTCCATATTAACGTTATTTTTTGAAATTTTGTATTTTATTTTGACAAAATAGCTTTATTTGATGACTTTTAAACATTAAAAGTTAGAGCTTTTAAGTATTTTTCATAAATATTTATTAAAAATTTAATTTTTTAAGTAAAAAATAATAATTAAAAATGCATCTATAGTATTGTAAGTATAAAATACTTATTTTTACATTATAAAAATAACTATAAAATAAATAAAAAATCAAATTTGGTTTAATTCGATTCGGTTAACCACGATTCGTAAACTTATAAACTATAAATCGTCCAAACACCTTGATTCAGATCGATTTTCAATTTTACGGTTAACCATGCTCAGTCCTACTACTGCCCCCATGAATGAAAAAAATGGTTTAAACCATTTAATGCGCATCGAAGATTGATGCAGTCTTGCGAGGGAAAGTTCCCGCACCTTTTAGGTTTAGGGGGAAATCGCCCTTTAGTCCTTCCTTGTTTAGATACTTTGTGTTTAGGTCTTAATTTTCACCTTTACATTTTAGTTTAATCCAATTTAGTCCAAGTTCATATTAGTTTAGTTAAAACTCAGCCTTTAGGCTTTAGATTATTTTAATTAGATCCTAGGTTTAATTACTGTTTTTTTAAAATTTGGCCTTTAGGATTAGGTTCTTTTAATTAGATCATTAATTAGTTAATTAGTTAATAAATTTTACATTTAGATTAATTCAACCCCAATAACACTTAGTGATTAATTTGGGTTATTAATTATTTTGATTAATTTTTTTATAGAATTTTAATTTGTTTACATCGATCATTAAATTCGAAGCTTAATAATAAATTTGATCATAAAATTTTGTGAATAATTTTAATTCGGTTTTTAAATTCAATTTGAACATTAATGGCATAATTTATGGTTAACTATAACTTGGCCTAAGTTTTTATGATCTTTGATTGCAATCTTAATTTTTCATGTTTTTCTTAATACTTTAGTATGTGATTTATTTATTTCAATTTTTTACATCATACTTATTTTTAATAGTATTGCTATTAATTAAACCGTGCATTTGTAAGTCCTTTTAGACAATATAACCCCTTTTAGATACCTATTTTAGATGTTGTAGGGATACTCTAACCTTCTCTACACGTAACTGACTCCTAACTTGATTATGACTCCGATTCAAATATAAAATAAAATCGCAGATTTTCGATCATACCTAACTCAAAACAATAGATTAAGATTTCAATCTATAACAAGCCTTTAAATGCCCAACCAATTTTGAGCGAACAAAAACGGCGTTGACACAGCAGATTTACGCCAAGCCTTCACCTAGTAAGCCTATCCTAAAAAGTAGAGGTAACACCTTCAGCTGCTGGATTAAACCGCTAATAAGATATTTGCTTCCTAAAAGTGAAGTATTCTCTATTTTTTTAAGGTATAAAGTCAAAAAAATATCTTACTCATTTGGTTAGGTAATTATATTAGTTTTTTTAATAAATAATTTAAAATAATTTGACAGAATGATACATCAATATAATTTTTATATATTTTATATAATTTTTTAAAATTATTTTTGATTGATGTGACATTCTTTCAAGTCAACACCTTTGTCTACATGACAATAATGTGTCAATGTGCACTGTCATGCAAGTTTGCAAACGTCATTTACCATTAGTTGACTAACAATTTTGATCTACAAAGAGATTATTTTGACCTGAAATAAAATATTAAGAGATAAATTATTTTAAAAAAATAAAATAATTATTCAGTGAAACGTTAAATATATTTTGTTGTCATTATACTTTTTTATTGATAAATCTTATTCTCTAGTATTTGACTATGTTATTTTATCATGTACTTGTTTTGATAAAGTATTATTTTACAAAATTTATTATTTTTTAGTTTCAAATTTCAAAAAAAATAATAAAGGAGAGCAATATGAATATACCCATTTACCCTTCCCGTCTTAAGATATTTTAGTCGTCAATAATAAAGGTTATGTTTTTGAATAATAAATCTTTATTCATGTTTGTTTGTTTATTTTTAAGCTTGATCTTGTTTGTAATTTTTTAATTTTTTTGTCTGTGTTCGTTTATTTAAAATTATGTGTGTTCATGTTCATTTATGAACAAAAAAATTATAAATGAATACTTTCTTATTTTTTAAATATAAAACAATAAAATATTAATATTAATAATTTTGTTATAAACAAATAAGTTAAATATTTCAAGTATATTTTTTTACTCGGCATATTTTAAGTATATTTTATACATAAAATATCAAAATTAAGTAAACTAACTTCAGTGGCGGGTCTTGGTACTAAATTTTGGGGGTGGTCTAATAAAATTGTTAAAAATTTTAAGGAATTTGATGAAGATTTCCAAAAAAAAAAAAATTGGGGTTCAATCAAAATTTTAAGTAGAATTTTTCGAAAAAAAAATGTTGGAGCAAAATTAAAATTTTCAATTTTCAAAAAATTGGGGTTCACTTACTTTTAGGATGCTTTTACTTTGATCACCAAACTTTTAAAACATGCATTACAATCATTAAATTTTTAATTTGTTTTCATTACGATCACTATCATTGAAAATTGTTGTTAAAGTCTTCTTCCCTAAAAATCCTAATTTTAACAATTATCAATCGCCACAAAAGATTGATTTTCTGATGAACAAAGCGGTCACCGGTCAATCCCAATGGTGGAAAGGCTTCATTTGGCTAGAAGATTAATATAGTTTGTTTTCAAGTTGATCTGACTGTTAACAATGTTAGATAAAAAAGTTTAGTTTTTAGTTTCAATTGGACTATCGTCTCCTTTCACCATCGTTTCTAGCACCATTTGGTGGTTTTTTCGGTTGAAATATCACCAAACTAATCCCTTATTCTGCTATTCCTCTCCATCGGTTCAAACTTGTTGAAAACCTCTCAATCTCCTCAAATATCAATCAAATCACAATCAGAGCTAAAAACTAAAGCTTTTCGATCCATCATTTTCAACTATTAGATCAACTTGAAATCATACTATGTTAATTTTACGGCCAAGTGGATCCTTCTCACCGTTGAGATTGATCGTCGACCATTGTGTTCATCGAAAAATTGGCCTTTATGGCTGATACAAATTTAGAAATTTAGGGTTTTATTTTAGAGAAAAAAGACTTTAACGTGTCACATCATTATTTATTGATGTTGGCTAACGATAATGATCATAATGAAAACGAATTAAAGTTCAATGACTGTAATGCAAGTTTTAAAAGTTCAGTACCAAAGTTCAGTGACTACCACCATACTTTACCATTTTTTAAAGAACTTAGAAAACTTATCAAGAAGGGTGTCAAGGCTACCTCAAGCTTCCATTATCATCAGCTCATAGCAAACTTATCCATTCAATTTAATTTGTTTAATAAATAATATATATTTTAACATTCTTAATATGTTCTTATGGTGGTATCTATTATATTTTTAGAGTTATATTTAGATACACAAACTGTGAAAAAAAAATTACACAATTCTTCTTATTTAAACTATAAAACTTAAAATCTAAATCTCTAACCCTAAACCTACAATTCTAAACCCTAAATTTCAAATTCTAAAATCTAAACTCTTAGACCTTAAAAATTATCATGCTTGTATGAATTAAAGTTTACATAATAAATACATCAAAATATTTTTTTGATAAAATCCACATGCTCAAACTTTAATCTCTTAAAAATAGAATATATCGTTGTTCATGACGGTGTTCAAATAAATATAGTTTTTCCTACTCTTAATTTAATATACAAATGGTTTACGAACTGGCACGGCGGCTTGATGAGCTCACTAATAAGATATTTGCTTTATAGAAAGTCAAGTATTCTCGAGCATTTGACTGTGTTATTTTACAAAGTAATTTGTTGACTATACATTTCTGGCACTTGTATATTCCAATAAAAAAACTAAAAAATCAAAGTTTTCCTTCATCTTGGAATCCAAGATTTTCAATATATATGTAAGAAAACAGATAAGATTGTGATGCCTTACCAAACACAAATGTAAGCAACATTTTAAATTACAATTTGACTATTTCTTGGCAATTGTTAAGCTCCAATTTCAGCTGTCATTGTTTCCAACATCTCAAACACACTCACTACAACATACAATTCTCTCTGTGTTTATTACTTTCCGCAGATACGAATATGTGTCTGAAATGATTATATTATATTTTTTCGTATGATCCCAAGGTTTACTTGGTTGATAACATATGCAGGTTGGGGATTTGAGTATTTGAAGGAAAAGATTGATGATATAGACCGAGACAATTTGTCCTACACTTACACCGTTATCGAAAGAGATCTTTTCAAGAACATAATTGAGAAAATCAGCTACGATACCAAGTCGTTGCGGCACCAACTGGAGGAACAATTTGTAAGATAAACCACCAAGTTTTACTCCGTGGGTGACATCGAGATCAAGGAAGAAGCAATCAAGGATTCACTCCCGAAGCGAGCTCGAGTGTTCAAGGCTGTTGAAGAGTATCTCTTGGCAAACCCCGATGCCTAGAACTTCATATATAGCTTCCTTGGTGTTCAAGATTTAATGGTGTGGTTCCTATGTTTCTGCTTCCTGTCTTAGCTGAAAACTGTATTTGATTGGGTAATAAGAGTAATGCTCTCTGGATTTGATCATCTGTATTTCAAGTATAATAAAAACCCTACGTGAACTTTAGAGTTCAAACTGCGAAGCCTAAGAAGCTTAAGGACTAGTAATGCAATTTTACCATTTTTTCGAAGATTTAAAACGAACATGCTCACTAACATGTTTGCGAGCGCTAAACGAACGAACATGAACACCTTCAAAAAATAAATAAATGAATATGAACACGATATTAAAAATTTAAATGAACACGAACCGAATATAAACACTTTCAAAAATAAATAAACGAACACGAACAAAATCTTTTTCGTTCAAGCTCGTTGATTTACACCCCTATCCATGATCCAAATAACTATGTACTTAATAGATGAAAAGATGATTTAAGAACTATCTCAAGAGTCATAACATGTAAATTAATAAAGAATATATGGTAAGAAAACTATGTAACTATGTAATTAATATGAAGGAAAAGGGTGTCAAAATCAAGAAGAAAGGCCTTGAATGCCTTGGCTGGTGGGAGTTGGGGAACTAACCTTCATGAACTAAATGCAGAGAATCTAATGAATTTAGGCTTTGCTCGGTAGAATGGAAAGAAACGAGAAACTACGATGGTAATTTATAGACTGAAATTGAAGCTTATTGATACCATTTTATTACTTTAATTTTTTTTTTTATAAATTGAATAAGATTCAATTGCCATGAACCAGTAAATCTTCACACATGTTGCAGAAAATTCTATGTTGCTTACATATTTGATTTGATTTATGATATACTTATTGAGAATTGCTTATAAATCTCAATTCTAGAATGGAAATGAACTTTGATTTACTGTTTTATTGTTGTAATTTATATAAATGAAAAATAAAAGAAAAAACTTAATAAAATAAGACGGTCAAATCCAGAGAGCAAGTATCTTATTAGTTTAAAGAGGTGATAACTGGTAATGGTAATGGTGAAGGTAAGGTGTTGCCGCATAACCAACACTACTCCGGACCTGTGGCCCCCAACAGCTCGTCATGGGAGGTCGACATGATAGAGGCAGGAGGGGCGTGAAACCAAACACACTCCAACTCAGGCGTATTAGCCAACCGTGCCATTGCTATGTGCGCCACAATAGAGAACTGGCCTTGACCGTGGTGGCACTGCTGGAAGGGGAGAGAATGTTAATATTATTTTTATTTTAAAGAATATTAATACTTTTCCTCCATTTAGATTTAATGAGGTTTTTAACGAGGCACACATACTGGTGTAAGGTGAATATGCTTCAACTCAGCGGCGGAGCCACATATGCTTTGGGGGTTCAATTGACCCCACTTGATTTGTTGTAATATGAGATTTTCAAAGAGTTAGATGAGGTTTTCAATAAGTTAGCATAAAATTTTTCATGGAAATATTAAAATTGACCCCACTCTATTTGTTTGGGTATGTGATCAACCATATTTATATTGTATTGATATGAGAATCCTCGTACCTCAAAGTCTACTCTGATCATACTATATTAAAATCCTGACTCCGCCACTACTTCAACTTTTAGTAAAATCTTATTTGCCAAGAAAAAAAAATTAAAGTCAAATATAAATATTTTAATGATAATAATAATTGGAATAACTTTATACATAATATTGATATTTTTGAAAATTTCCCAATGACCGTTATCAGTTATCACCTCTTGCACTAATAAAACATTTGCATTATTGATAGTCAAGTATTCTCAAGCATTTGACCCTGTTATTTTATCAAGTATTCCTTTGATTCTCCATTTCTGACATCTACATATTACAATAATAAACTGGAAAAACCCAAAGTTTCCTTCATCCTATTGAAATTCTTTATGCAGAATGAAATTCTTGACTAATTCATGGTGATTGAAACTTATCCGATTCATAAATAAATAAGTTAAATTGAATGAACAAGATGCAATTTCAGTCTATAAATACCATCTCAGTTTCTCATTTCTTCCCACACCTCGAAAAACACTTTCAGTTCATCAATTTCTCAGTGTATTATTATTAACCATGGGTGTTTTCACACATGAAATGGAGGTCACCGCCCCAATTCCTCCGGCCAAGGCATTCAAGGCCATCGTTCTCGATTTCGACACCCTTTTCCCCAAGGTCGTTCCCGATTCGATCAAGAGCGTCGAGGTCCTCGAAGGGGATGGTGGCCCTGGGACTATCAAGAAGGTCACCTTTGCCGAAGGTGCTTGATCATTGCTTCCCTTTTCATTCTTACAGATATCTAATTACCCCGTTTGATGTCTGATTCCGAGACTTGCTTGGTTAATTGATTATAAATGCAGGGTTCGGTCTCGATTACGTGAAGCACAAGGTTAACGAGCTAGACAAGGACAATTTTTTCTACAGTTACAGCGTGATCGAAGGAGATATCTTAAAGAACATACTCGAAAAGATCACTTACGATGTCAAGTTCGTTGCGGGACCGGACGGAGGAGCAATTTGTAAGAGAACTACCAAGTTTTACTCCATTGGTGATGTGGAGATCAAGGAGGAAGCCATTAAGGCGGGAATGGAAAGGCAGGCCCGAGTTTTCAAGGCTGTTGAAGATTACCTTGTGGCAAACCCCGATGCCTAAAACTCTCTCTGTGTGTGACATATATATGTAACTGTGTGTGTGGCTTCGATGTTTCCTGTGTTGTCTCCTTGCTTGAAACTGTAGATGATTGGTCCCTTGATTTCAATCATCTATATTTCCATTTATAATAAAAGTGTGTTTGAGTTGTGTTGTCTTTCACATTTACGAAAATAAGAAAAAAAAAATTTACTTGATATTACTGTTTTTTTTTTTTTTGTTTATGAACCATCATTCAATAGAGATAAGTGAATTAAAAATAAGTTATGTGGAGATTATGTTCAGACTACCTTTGCAAATGTCAACATCTTACACAGGTTATCGAGATTTCGAATGAATGTGTTAGGTACTAGTATGTGTTATGTTGAAATATTTAAAAATTATTATATATTTAATTAATTAATTCAAGATCATTTATAATCTAAATCAATAAACAATGACAAGAAAAACTTATTTTAATCCGTCAGAGAAGTTTTAAAATGATAATATTTTTTAAGTCAAGATACTTCGTTTTCGTATTGATTTCTTCACTTATATGAAAATCAAGAAGAACAATATATGTTATCTGACTTGAGAGTCACTTATATTAATTTTGACTAGTACTTGGTAAATCGTTCTAAGTGATTTAAATTGTAATTTGGTGTTATTAGCCTACAGTTGTGATCGTGTTTTTCATGTATCTGTGAACTTTTTCTGGTTGTGTGTACTATTTTCCTCTATTTAAAGTTAGTGAAGTTTTTAATGAGACACACAGTTCAGGTTCTTCTAAGTCAATAAAATTCTCAGTTGAGCCAAAAAAAATCAACCTAAATCAAATGATATTCTATTAGCCATTTAATCTAATACATTAGTAGATCAAATAATTGGACACTTACATTATACAGAAGCCTATAAACAATTATATTAATATTTTATGCTCATCAAATTAGAAAATTGTTAATAATCTCCATTTTGGATTACATATATTTTCGAAGAATTGTAACTAAATTCATTAATGATAGATATCCATTAATTGACTTAGTGACTAAAGATGTTCAAATTTTTTTATTTTGTATTGATTTAAATTCTGATTTGAGAATGTAATAAAATTCATTAGTAATGGTGGTGAGATTTTTTTTACCCGTAACGATAATTGTAAGAATAGTTCCTATAACGAACAAAAATCCTCTACTTTTTTACCATTTTGTATGGGTTTATTTTTAACTTTTCTTGTTTGTAAATAAGTTTAAAATTTTATATGTATTCGTTTATTTAAAATTATGCGTGTTCATATTCATTTCTTTATTGTTTGGAAAAAATGTTCGTTATGTGTTTATAAACTTGTTCATTTAACTTGTTTGTGAACATACTCATGAACATATTCGAATATGTTTACGAATAATAAACAAACAAACTATAAATGAACTTTTTCTTGTTTTTTAAATATAAAACAGTCAAATATAAATATTAATAATTATGTTTAAATAAATATAAACATTTTAAGTATCTTTATACATAAAATATCAAATTTAGATAAACGAATTTCAATGGCGGATCTTTGTGCTAACTTTTGGGTGGTCTAATAAAATTTTTAAAAATTTCAAGGATTTTGATGAAGATTTTCAAAAAAATGGGGTCTAATTAAAATTTTCATTTTTAAGGGTAAATTGCACTGGTAGTCGCTGAATTTTAAGACACTTTCACTTTGGTTACTAATCTTTTAGAACTTGCATTACAATTGTCAGTCTCCATAAAAGATTAATTTTTAATGAACGATCGCCGATCAAGAGCTCAATGGTGGGAAGGCTTTATTTGGCTAGAAAATTAACATAGTTTGATTTCAAGTTGATCTGAGAGTTAACAATGATAGATCGAAAAATTTTAGGTTTAGTTTCTATTTGACTGCCGCCTCATTTTATCGTCGTTTATGTCGTCGTTTGATACCTTCTTCAGTTGAAATATCACCAAACTACTCTATTCTTCTCTTCATTTCCATCAGGTCAAACTCGTCTGAAAACCTCACAATCTTTTCAAATCTCAATCAAAACTAAAAACTAAGGGTGTGTTTGGTTTTAGAGAACATAGACCATTTTCATTTTCTTAGAAAATAGAAAATTTTGATAAAAACGAGTTTGATTGTAAAATTAGAAAATGACTTCTAAAAAATAAAAACCATTTTCATCTTCTTATCATCTTCTTCTTTATCAGGTGAACAATTAAACCTATCTTTATTTCTCATTTTTATTATTACTATTTGTAAATATGAGTATTTATTTTTACTTTTTTTGGGGAATTTTTTGTAATAGTTTTGTTGTATTTTAGTTTTAATATTAGTGTATCCAGTTCATAGGCGTATGGATATCCAAACATACATGATTTTTAGCACCATTTCGTAGACAAAGATACCATACACGTGACTTTATAGGCAGGCGACATGTGTTTGAACAAAGTATTATTGAGGGCAATAAAATTATTTAATATGAGACATTCTTCTGTTCGAAATGTAATTGAGCGAAGTATTGGTGTGTTGAAAAAAAGATTTGTTATATTGAGGGATATGCCCAATTATCCTCTTAGAAAAAAACATTATATATCGAAATCATGTTGTACTATGCATAATTTTATTAGGTTGGAAGCTAAAAAGGATGAATTGCTTGAAGAAGTTGAAAGAGAAAACGAACAAGAACTTGATGACACAGAAGCGATGTTATGTTATCGTGGATGGTCGCCTGCGTTGTTATGTATTTGCTGGAGAGTATGCGCTTGGCGCGCGCAACGATCACGTGTGTTGTTACGTGATCGCTGGACATCATTTGTGCAATTCTGTTCGCGACCTTATTTTGTTCGTTGTGGGATATTTGGCTTTGACACATGGCGGTAGGTATTTGTAGGCACTAACAATTGCCCCCAGGTGAGGGAAGGTTATAAAGTGACCTTGGTGAACCTGAGGAATCTAGAGAGGCGTCATTTGGGTGGGAGCTTTATGGTAACAATTTTGGAAATCGCTGCATACACGTTGTAAAGGTTATACGAAACGTCATGTAATGGGTCTCGATAATAAACATGCCAGTTTTCTTTGAGGACAAACCGCTACATTTGAAACTTCATATAACAAACCTCTTTGTTGATGAAACGTGTTGAAGAAGACATGGTTCCTTATTATAAATTCACTTTGTTGGTATTTTTGGCTTTATCTTGCTTATTTCGCTGGCTGCTTTGGAGCTTTCAAGAAGAAAAGAGAAAAGAGAAAAGGAATGGGAAAATTTTGAGAAGGAAAATATAGTCATTTTTGTTTGTGATGGTTGATTCGTCTGTGACAGTGAGTGATGAATTTTGTTGTACTACTGAGCCAAATGAGTTGTTGAAAACACTGGACTATCGGGGTATTCTTTCCGTCAATCATTTTCGTTATCGGTTCAGTCTACCAAAATGAGTTTTTCACCTGAGCGCATAATTCGATGACGGGAAGTCGTGGTGTTTGATTCCTCTTTTTGCTTTTGAGTTTAGATTCCATTTACCACTGCATCATTTTTTTGTAAATTAGTTAAATTGGTTTGATGTTGCACTGGGTCAGCTGAGTGGAAGTAGCTGGTTGACCTTCGTGACGTATTTTTTAAATTGAAAAAAATCATGGAGAAAAACCTTCTACCGATGTGTTTTGTTATTTTTATAATGTGATGGACGGTCACGACAAAAATACCAAAGGTTTTGTAACTATTGGTCATCGCAGAGGAAAATGGTCAATGATAAGTAATCGTGATGATAATCTTTGCCTGGATAGGATGAAGTATATGAAAGTGGAGTGTACTGTCAAGAGTTTTCCATTTCTCATTGTATGGAATTGGCCGGAAAAGGATAAGGTTGCGCTGCCCGATGTAGGGAAAATGTCAGTTGCTAAGTTGAGGCTTCTTAAAAGGCTAGAAGTGATCCACCATCTTGCTTTGAAAAAGTATGCACCCTTAGAAATATTTGGGTGCATTGTCTAGAGGTGAAAAGCCCCAATGGTTGGGACAAAACAGATTTTAATGTGTTTTCAAAAGGCTCTTTAGCAAACGTGCTTACTTTTGCAGAAGCTTGGCCCTTTGGTGAAGGGAGCAATGAGCAAGTAGCGAGGATTCTTCTGGTGATAAAGACAAACTAGAGAATTTCTTTTTTGAGTATACCGGCGTTCGTACGCGGCCTTTGAAATATTGTGAAGAGGATGTTCCCCTAGGAGGGGTTAGTGGGGAAGCTGCTCTTGTTGCCCCAAGGGGTGGTTGGCTCACCTGGATGTAGTCGTGGTGACAGGGAGGAAACGAGTAATCTCTAGTTTTCCTGTCATGTCTGGTTTGAAAGATGAAGAAAGTTGTCTGCGTTTAGAACGTAGGTCAAAGAGGTAGATGAATGCATGTATTAGTTTAAGAAGGATAAACTTTTTCTATCTCTATGCGCATTTTCATTTATTATTATATTTTATCATTATATATATATATTACTTTTATGTGCTTCAACAGGGGTGGTGATTTCTCCTTTGCAAATTGCAGGTGATGAATTGGGGAATCAGGTTAGGGCGCTAGAGATATTGCTTACTGTGTCTAGTATGCGTTTGGCGTGCACAGCGATCACGTGCGTTGTTACGTGATCGTTGGACATCCTTTTTGCATTGTTGTTCGCGACCTTGTTTTGTTCGCTGCGGGCTATGTGGCTTTGACAAGTGCGGTAGGTATTTATAGGCACTAACAATATTTAATTTATTATGTTTTTAATATTTTTATTTTATTTTAATTATTTTATAATTACTTGTTATTTTCATTTTTGAAAACTAGATACTAAACACATTTTCACTATTTTTATTTTTAAAACAAGTTTTCATTTATATTAACCAAACATGTTTTCTATTTTTTGAAAACTTGAAAATGAAAATAGAAAACATTTCCTAGAACCAAACGGACACTAAATCTTTCATATATGTTACTTTCAAACATCATAACAACTTGAAACCAAACTATGTTAATCTTCTGGCCAAGCGAATCATTCCCACCGTTGGGTTTGATTGTCAACTACATTGTTCATCGAAAATTTGACCTTTGTGACGACTATAAATTTAGAAAATTATGGTTTTGTTTTTGGAAAATGAAAAAGCTTTATTGTGTCACATCATCATTTCTTGGCAACAATGGCCATAATAAAAATAAGTCTTAAAAGTTTGATGATTAAAATGAAAAGTTCAGTAACTACCAATTTAACGCCCCAGTTTTGGTCTTAGGAGTTTCTAAGTGGTTTAGACGGTCCGTTGGATCGGATTAGGGAATTCGAGTCAGTTTCAGGATTTAAATTAGATTAAATATTTCTAGAAGGGTTAAAAATATGGAAAAATTATCTAAAATCATTATTTAATATGGAAATGATTTTGGTGGAATCAATTTTACAAAAGGGGGTCTCGAAAATAGACATTTTGGGTAGTGACCAAAATGTACAATTTCAAAACTATTTTTAGTGATTGTTTTGTATAAGGGTCAAAACTTTGAATCTTTAAGGATCTATTTACCCTAAAGTCTAATATCCGACTTATCCCCTTAATTAGCTATTTTTAATTGTTTTAAAATAATATAAATGGGTTGGGGAATTAATTGGTTAATTAAAAACTTTAAAATAAAATCTGCGTAACTAACTTTTTACAAAATGATTTTCTCTCCAATTCTCTCCAACCAAACACCTTTTCCTTCTTCAAAATCTTCAGGTAAAATCTTCTTTTAATCAATCTTTTGATTTCAATTGAGATTATAATGGTTTTCTAACGAAATAAACTTGATTTCTCATTGTTTTGGCTTTGGAATCTATCTAATTAAGGGGAAAAGTAGCCACTAGAGTTGAGGTTCGTTCTTCTCCTCTAATACAAGGTTCTTTATTAAAATTCCCAAGTTCTTGATCCTTTATATATGATTTCTAACTTGTTTTGATGATTTAATTAAAGGAAAATGGTTAAATCAAGGTTTAATTGATGAAATTGATTTAGCCCCATAATTGCTTTGTTTTCTCATGTTTTGGATTGATATAGATTATGATTTTGATGTTGAATAATGTTAATAAGATGGTTTAATCATAGGAATCCCGAAACTAGTTGAGTTCCTAATTTTCTAGGTTGCTAGTTATGTGTTTTGAGGAGTTGTGAAGGTTTATGTGTGCTGAAGGTATAAGGATAATTGTGATGTGTTTTTATATGTTGTTTGATGTTAATTGATGAGTTGAAATGTTAGGTTATGGCTGGGTTAAGTTTGGAGGATGTTAGAGGTTAGTTTCTGTTGTTGCGGAGTGTTTTGTGTTGAAGGAATGTTGAGGATTTTGTGTGGCTGTGTTATGGATTGCATTTTAATGCAATGTACCTCTGTTTTGTGTGGATAAAGCAGGGGAAGTGGGTCCTCAAGCTTGAGTTCTAGTTTCGGAAGCTTTGGAGGCGAGTTCACCGTATCGGCAAACGAGGCTTTGCGTGTCAGTGAGTGAGAACGTGTTTAACAGCCTTTCAAAGGTTTGAAAGTTGTGTTTGGGAGTTTAGATCAAGCTTGAATGCTGGTCTATGCTCGAAAGTATGTAAAGGATGAAATCTCTCTTTCGAACTCGATTTGGCAATTGGTTTTATGCACTTGTTTTAAATAGTTTGATCACTCACTGTTTATGCATGTTTAGAGCATGGTTTAATGCTGGAAAATGATTACAAAATGATTGCAATTGGAAGTAATGCAATTTCGTTAATGTTTATAAACATTGTTTAAGACAAGGTTATGTTGTATTGGTTTAATGATTTTAATGATGCATATGAAAACATTGAGTTGTTGTTAATTATATATATTATATTGGCAAGTGATGAGATGAAAAGGTTGGAAAATATTATCGGATATAGTTAGCCGTTCATAGGATTGATAGTGCACTATAAAAAGTCGCCTTGGATGTTGAGGGGTTTATGTGTACCGAATACTCCATCCAAGTACCCTAATGGTTGAGGGGTTTAAATTGTACCGAAGACTCCCGTTAGTGGATTATACATCTGATCGATGAGTGGCGTTGAGGGGTTTATGTGTATCGAAGACTCCACCACGGGTGTCACAACATTGGATGGGTTTATGAGTACCGAAAATTCCCGTGTGTGAACCTTGTAATGCCGATAGATTGTATGTTAAGTGTTGAGGGAACACTTGTTGAATCTGTGTATCCGATGTTATGTTTTGTAAAGTGGAACTTGGTTAATGATCAATTGTAAGCCAATATAATTGACAATGTATCATGAGATGGATTAAGTTGTTTAATGTGGTTAAGCATGTTACTCTTTAAGCCTTGCATTGGTAGTATGCATGGGAAAACTCAAATTGAGGGTAGCAAATGGGACTTTGCTGTTGAATCAATGATACACATTGCATATGGTTTAATATACTGTTTTGGAAATGTTAAGTGCATGGTTTTTGTTAAGGCATGATGTTGAAATGATGTTTTAAAAGTATCTTGGAAAGTGTTTATCAAATGATGGTAAAACGGTTTTAAATGCATTGATGGTTGTTGGTTTTGAGAATTCATCACTAAGTCTAGTGTGCTTACGCTCTTTGTCCATCAATACAGAGAATTAAAGGTTGGAGGCAGCGAGCAAGCGAGGGAAATCCGAGAACTCGAACAATTAAAAGTATGGTTTTTGAACTAGACTAGTAGTAATAAAAGTAATGAGGTTCATTGTTGTTTGGGAGTGAGTTTTGTTAAACTCCCTATTTTTGTGCAAGGTTATAATGTTGTTTTGGAATTGTAAATGGCCTTTAAAGTTTGGTTTGATCATGATTTATGCTTTTGAACTTTTGGTTGAATGGTTTTTAGGAAGCATGCCTCTATAACTTGTTATGGAGTATGATGTTTTGTTATGATCATGTTTCCTTGAGTTCTTGACATGTTCTTATCCCTAGAATAGTTGGATATATGTTTATAGCATGTTGCTTGATTGAACCCATGTATGTATGAAAAACCAGCAAAATTGGACATTTCAAGCCCAGTGGTATCGGTACGGGTAGAGGCGTACTGATACAGATAAGTGAAATTTTGGCCTGGTATCGGTACGAGCATTGGTGTATCGGTACGATTTTGAGCTACTGGTTTTTGGAATCGAAAAGATGTACCAATACACCTATGAACAGTATCGGTATGACCCCGCGTATCGGTACACCTAGGGGCCGTATCGGTACGATCAACAGTTATTTCTGTTGTTGTGTTATACAATGTTTTAGATTCTTTTGTTTTGGTCCATGATTGTTATAAGTGCAATTGAATGAGTTGGGATGATCGTTTTAAGCTGAAATTTGGCAAGCAAGCATGTAATCTGACTAATTGACAATTGGTAACCTAAAATTCAGCAAAGCCCTTGTAGTTTTCTAGATTTATATTTTAGTCCCTAAAGTGCATTTCATGCAATTGGTTGCCTTTCTGATGTCCGTTTCTTTTGTAATTTTACCCCCTGCCAGTATGATCACCCTAGGTTATAATTTGCATCTAGATAAGATAAAGGAAAAAATAGATCTAATTTGTGTAAACTTTCTCGGGTTTGTTTCTACAAACCCAATATAGCTCGCTCGGTTTGGTCGAGCATCTAGGCCGGATTGACGGGGTTACAACCAACATAGTTTATCTTTTTAAAGAATCCAAGGAAAACTTCCCAGGAAGGGTGTCATGGATCCCTCAAGCTCCCATTATAATCTGCTTGTGACGAACTTGTAAATATAAATAAATAGAACATACATCCGTTCAAGCTCATTTGTTTAATAAATAATAAATAAATAATTTTAAATATTTAGGTGTGATTATATGATAATATTTGTTCTTTACTCTTAATTTTTTAAAAATGTGCATACACTTTGCATACAAGATGCTCAAACCCGAATCTTACAAGAATAACAACACTCCCTTTTTCACATGGACCACTTAATAAGTTCATAAATAAATATTTTTTTAAACATTCTTAACATAGTCCTACGGTAGTATCTATTATATTTTGAACTCTTGATAAAACTTACACACGTTTTAAGGATAAATTTGCTCGAACGTAAATCTCTCCTAAAGAATATTATCTTTCTCATCATAGTGTTCAAATAGATATATATTTTGTTGACTGTACATTTCTCGCACTTATATATCCCAATAATAAACTAGAAAATCAAAATTTTCCTTCATCTTGGAATCCAAGATTTTCAATAAATAAGGATCAGTCACTCAAGCTTTTTCCTTTCATCCATGGCTGCTTAAGCTCTATTTCTGAAGATTCAAGGTGAAGCAAGGCAAAAAGTTCCGAGGAGAAGCGGATTCAAGATCTAGATCAAGGAGAATATTTGTTATCTTCTTAAAATCTTCTTTAATTAGATGTTTGTTGAAGATTTCTATTATATTTTTTGTTTTAATGACAATGGGTTAAAACTTTAAGCATTGTCTGAACTCATTTAAATCTTATATTTCAGTTCAATATATTTTTATTAGTTTTCTCTCATACTTTGATTGTTGGAACCGATTATTGTTTGCATGAGCATGTTAAACAAAGCTACTGACATCGAGAGGTGCAGTAGCAAGTCAGGTTAACAAGTCTTTATAATGAGAGTTGAATGAGGATACAACGAGAGTTGATTCACTCGTTCAAAGGGTTGTAATTTTGACTTATAATTAGAATTGTAGCCGACCTAGGTCTTTGCATCGATAGTTGAAGATTGAATGGAAGTTAGTAAGTGAGATTGGCTTTTTACTTGACAATTGAGCCATCGTTCTTCTTTTGAGTGTACTTGATTTGTTTTCTTAGGTTCTATTTAATGCTTGTTGTTTAGTTTTCAGCAGATATCAAGCAAATGTCTAGTCGGGCAAGCTTCCCACAGGTTAAAGAATATGGATACCTATTGGAGAAACGTAAGTTGATCCAAATACGGAATCTCTGATAGCTACACGGGATAGGGGCATGAACATAGCGACCCATTCAAAAGATCCTTTCCATCCCTAATATACCGTACCATAACTAGCCCTTTGACCTATTTCCCTACCCTAAAAACTGCCACACGTCATAACCTATTCCTCACATCGCTTATCCCTCCACTTTCCCACTTAGCTAGGTTTCTAGCATTAATGGTTGATGTTTCCTATCATGATTGCCTATTACTCCGCCTTTCAATCTTTACAATTCCCTCTTTCATATTCTCTACAAAGTAAAACAAAAACTTGTTTACCAAACCTCACGCTACCAGATATTTTAGACTTGCAATTTTAAAACCTTACTTTGATTTCTCCTGCCTCCGTTTGAACCATGGTCAGACAACTCTAAGTAACCCACCACAACCAACAGCCTCTTCGAATGGAGAGAAACCTTAGTCCCCCATCTTCTCCCTTTCCTCCAACGTCTCCTAAAACAAACGCTGTATCTTCTGGTAATATAATTTTCACGGAGCTTGATGATCTTGATCACCGCCTGTATGTACTGGACAATATCCTCATGAAGCGATACAGACACATATGCCAACATGAACTTATTTTGGAGGAAGGTTTGGAGTTCACTCTAAACTATCGTTACAAGTTTGAGTTAGCATACATGCTATTATCACCATATAGGGCTGAGAAGATTTTATTCGCCAATCGAGGCAAGTTAACGCTGACTGGTTACATGAGTTCTACACTCATGTCGGGCACCTGGAAAATGGACGGTTCTATGTTCGTGGGAAGACTATAGAGTTCTCAGTCTTAGTAATAGCCGACCACTACAACTTATCCATTATTGGTGGCACCCATAAAGGTTTTGTGGCCACTGCGACAGTCGAGACATACACGCAAGTATTGATTGACCTGTGCATTCCTGGCACTACTTGGATCCAAGGTGAGCCCAATGCCAGAGTCGTGGGATGGGAACAACTTAAACCGAATTCTAAGTTTTAGATGTATTTTATCAACAATCGCATCTTCCCAACAAGGAACCGATCTACCGTTTTCTATCGACGAATGATGCTCCTCTATTCAATATTCAACAGGAGGAGAGTAGATCCGTACGAACTCACCCACGAGGTCATCATCGCCAAGGAAGCGTCGATACAAAAGTACAAGGATTTACCCTTCCCCAATCTTATGACAGCCCTATGTCAAAAAGCTGGGGTCGATGAATGAGAAGAGGACCAGATTATCGAAAGTTATACCATATGGCTACTCCCTTAGGTTCAAGTCATGAAAGGATTAGGAGTACCTGACGAACTAGCTACTACCCCTGTTCAGGACCTCCGCCGTGCCATTCAAGAGGCTGTTGCCCATTTTCTGGAACAATATTTCCAATATGTCCAAACAAAGGATATTGTTGAGTGATCCCTCTTTAACAAACTCTTACCAGATGCTTAAGTTAGATAACTTCATAGTTATTGATCCAATCTCGTGGGTTTGAAACTCTACTCTATCACTTTATTACTTGATGCTCTAAAGTGAGTCACTATTTGACAAGCATAGGAATAACAAGACGCATTGAATAGATGAGGGCGATGCTGTCATCATCCAAGATCTGTAGTGAAAGATGTACAGCTGTGATTCAGCATACAGGTATGGAGAGTCTTAACTCTTTTATTATACAATACAAATTGGTCGAGATTCTCTTGGCATGATAAAAGTTTACATGGGTTGGGCCAATAAACAGATAGATTCATTTGAACAGATTTTATGTGGTTGAACATTGTTTATTGGCTTACACGAACCTTATTGTTAATTTGGGGATGTATCGGTCGATAATGTTGTAACGACCCAAATTTTGGGCTTTGAGGAATTGAGCCTCAAACCCAATTATATGGGTCTTATGTTGGAAGCCCAAATCAATGATAGTTGGATTTGAGCTTTATGGCAAATTAAAAGGGGTTTTAGGTATGAGTTTATTTAATAAAAAGAAAAGAAAAGAAAAGAAAAAAAAGGAAATGAGAGAGTATAAAATAAAGAGGTCGATGTAATAGGGGAAAAAGAAAAGAAAAAAGGGGGGAGAAGACATTTTTGTATGATAGAGGAAGAAAATGGGTTTTTTGAGAGAAAAAGTTTTGGCTCAGTTTAAGAATGATCCGCGTCGCCGTTTATTTCACCGCCATGGCTATCAAAGAGAGCTCACCAAGACGCATCTGTCGGTGGTCTCTACGCTGTCGTCGTTGCCGTCACTTACTGTGGTGGTGCTCGAGAAGTTTGGGAGTCATCAGAAAGTAAGCTTCCAATGCTCAAAATTGGAAACTGTCGTCGTTGGTCGCGCGTGGGCTTCATTCTGGGCGGTTGGAGCCATCTGAGCTGAGTCGAGCCGTGTTGATGAGTCGTTGACCTCAAGCCGCCAGTTGAGCCGAGCTGTGTTGATAAGCTGTTGGCCTCATGCCGCCAACTGAGCCACCAGTCGACCTGAGTCGTTAACCTGTTAACCGCCGTCGGCGTTGGCCGCCGTTGACCGGCCGTTGAATTTTTCTAAAGGACCTTACCCGGGGGTTTCTCGATATTTCAAATCCATTGACGCAGTCCGTTTTGCCAAATTCAAACCCTGTAAGCTCTTTTTACTCGTTTGACCTTGTGAATGGTGTAGGAGATGCATGGAAATAATGTATTTTTGTATTTATTGATATACGAGGGTTGTTCGAGTTTGGATATTGGATCATGTGGATTGTTTGTGAAGCTCAGATAAGGGATTTAGCGATATCGGCTTGAGGTTAGTACACCTCAAACTCTGAAATGCTTTATGAGCATCTTAAGTGTAATTACCTTGCATGTTAGTGGTTGCAAACTAGGAGATGAGTAATAAGTATGTATTGATACCGATATTTTGAGGCTTGGTAATTATTGAGATGCTTGATGACCTTGACCTCTAATTGCTGATTTCTCCCTTAATTGGCAAAGATAGGATGAAAGCTTCAAGAAATCAATTAGATTTTGTTGTAGGAGTCAAAGAAATCAAGTAGGAAATCAAAAGGAAATCAAAAGAGATTGATTCCTGGAAATTTTAGAAGGAAAATGATAGTTTGGCTGCTGAGAAAGTTGAGAGCAAAATTAGTTACGTGAGAAAATGAATTGTGTGATTAAAATCTCTTTTATAAATTCTATTTTATTTTAATAATAAAACCAATTAAAAACAGCCTAAATTAAGGTAAAAATCCGATGGAAAAATTTGGTTAATTAGCTCTTAAAGATTCTAAGTTTTGACGCTTTTATGATTTAGTCACCAAAAACAGTTTTGAAAACTTTACATTTTGTCACTGGACCAAAATGTCCCAAAATCAGATTTAATTTCTTCAAATTTAACTTTAAAAATACTTAAAATATTAATTAAGTATTTTCTAGCATTTTCCCATATTTTATTTTAGCTAAACACAATTTATTAGGATTTAATTCCCGAAACTTACCCGAATTGCCTAATCTGGCTCTCTCTAGCCGTCTAATTGATCCATCTATCATCTAGGCCCAAATTCAGGGCGTTATATAAACTGAATTATAATAAAGTTCTTAGAATAATTATTCTTAAAAGGTCCTTAGTCGAGTATCTTTGTGGGTGTGGACAACAAAGATACATTTAAGATTAATGTGTAGCTGATTGATGACAAAGTGTTGTCATTGACATGGACATGTCAAAATCAATACATGAGTATGTGTTAGAGAATGACATACTCGAATGACCCGCTATGAGCATGTTTCTTGGATTATTATGTGACAGTCACAACATTGCTCATAAGTGATAAATACATGTATGATCCTCAGACTTGAGATCATCATTATCTCAACATTGCGAGTCACATATTTTGATACAGTCAAACGTGTGTCGTAACTAACTACGCTATAAAGACTCTTTTTGGATATGTCACAAACTATGTGGTGAGATATGGTTGGTCAATATAGGATTTTTTTCCCTCCTACATAATAGGAGAAAATATCGTAGGCCACTTGATTGAGTGAGACTAGAAATGCATGGCCATGCTCGAATAAATTGATATGAGATATCATAGTTATTCGTTGATAATAGTCTACTCGAGATATCAAGAAATACTAGATGGATTATACAAGTGTGACTATTCCATGACTTGTTTCCATTCTAGATATAAGGACAAAAGGATTTTATACATAAACATTAATCACAGAAAGGTTACATCTAACCACGACTTCTTATAACTCAGGTAGCAATGATGTATTGCTAGATGTCACTCATTGCTTGTAATATTAGAATTGTTCTAGATATTACTGCTAACATTAATCCCTATGACTGAAACGAACATATATCTACTAGATAGCATATGTACAAACTTGTTGTACACAAAATTAGTTTATATATATATATGATTTTACTTAAAATCAAAATTATTATAATTATTGTAATTATATAATTTATTATATATATATATTAATATTAGATAATTATTGTAAGTATCAAACACTGTTAAAATATCGCTAAAGAAATTTAATTGAAGTAGAATGAGATTCTACATATTTAATTATATTTGGTTAAATATATTGTATATTTAATAAAATCGAATTTAAGTAGAATTAGGTTTCTGAATGCTATATAAAGACATAAGGTCTAGCAAACAATATTATGCCTACTGCTAATAACATCTCTAACAGTTAGAGAAGTAAAAGTTTGTTCATTTCGTTCGGGTGGACTGTGTAGAGGTCAGAACGCTGTTGTGACGACTAGGATTTGACATCGAGTTGGATTCTCCTCACGTCCCTGTAGTTTTTCTGATTTAATTAAGGTAACGTTTCATCCCTTTTCACCTCGATTTTGTTCCTCGTACATGGATCACTGGTAGAATTTACCGGATAATTTTTCCACTATGCCATGGGGTGTACCGGTGTTTCCCTACAGGTGTTGCAACACTCTCACTGTGTATCAAGATCCAATCAACCAAGGTGACTCAACCATACAAGTGCCCTTACTTGGCACGTAACAACACGTGATCCACCAAGGATCCCTACGGTTACTATTACAAACAAGTCACCCAAGGTTTTACAAACTTATTACTCACTATGCTCATCTATGAGGTTTAAATCTCGGTTTCTCAATTTTACTATTCTTTTTACCACATTAGAAGCCCAATGGGCCTTAGTCCTTGAATTATAGGCTCCTCGAACTCAAAACACATTTTTTGGGCATATTGCCTAATGGATATCAATACCCACCAACGCGTACAAATATGCCTCTTTGAGTATCAATACCTATCCAAGTGTACCGATACCAGCTTCACACACATAGGGGTTTTAACTAGCAACCACGTACCGATACGCTCAAATGCATACCGGTACAAGTTTTTGCCACTAGAATTTTGATGGAATAGGGGTATTGATACCCCCATTAGGAGTACCGATACTCCCTTTAAGAATAGCCCGATTTCAACCATTAAAACACTGGGTAGCGATACACGTTCAACCCGTATCAGTACTCAAACCTATAACTCATTTTTGGAGTTTGTAAATCACCTCTCATGCCTCCAAAACCCAAAATTAAGACCCCAAAATGAACCCACAAGTTATGGGAGGTGTAACAGCCCAAGAACTGGTTTAGTCGGAATTAGGTTTCGGTGATCAGAAATTTTATATCGAAAAGGTCTAAATATTTCATTGACCTAAGTTGTGTAGTTAAAGACCTATTATTGAACTCTAATTGAGTTAATTTTAAGTTATAGGACCTAATTGAATTCCTAGAAACCTTTTAGTGGCCAAATTGTAAAAATTGAAAGTTTGGGGGCAATAGTGTGAAGTTTGGAAAGTTGAGGGAATAACCTCGTAACTATTCCATTTTGAAGTGAGTCACCTCCTTTCTTAGGCAAACCCACGTGAGCCCTTGAGAATGTTGAAGGAAAAGATGATACCTATTATAATTGCTATCAAGTTTGTTGGAAAATGAAAACTATTTTATATAGTTTACCTTCCTTTGGAGGAAACCGCTAGATTGGTTGATTAGTAAGGTGGATATAATAATTAAAATATTTTACTTTTGGCTAAGGGAAACCTTGGGTAGTTATAAGGGAGGCTTGGGAATTTGGAAAACATTTGTTCTAAGTAACCTTCGAACCTTTCTTCTTTTCTATCTTCACCATCCTTCATATGAAACAAGCAAGCACCTCCATTGTCATCCCCTACCTCTAGCTCAAGCACACACCTCTCTTGTTTATACAAGCTTTCTTTGATTTCTCTATACCGTTAGATAGCTCTTGAATTGGTAAGTTTAAACCCTCAATCAATTTCATGATTCCATGAACCATTGAAGTTTAATTCCAAGATTTAAGTCATGAAGGCCATAGTTGAACCCATGCTTTTAAAGCATAAATCCATAGAAGTCTTATTGGCTTAAAGTTCTTCTAAGTTCAAGAAGTGATTTTAAATCCCTAAGTATCGATTCTAATATCTCCTACAAAAGCTAGGAACAAAGGAGTAGTAATCCGTGAGCATTAGGAGCTTCAGAATTTAAGGTGAGTGTAGTCAGAGTCTTGGGATTAGGCTAGGTGCCTTTCCCGAATCATTGATTATTGATTATTGCATTGCTAACCATTGTATTGAAGATATTGTATAAAAACATTGTTGGGAGCCATATTGGTAAGTATGGGTAACTATTGTATCAAATCCATGTCTGAAGCATCGTTATTGTTGTCATCGAAACCATCGAAGCATTGTCATATAGAATTATTGATCATTAGATATTCACTATGGCATGTCGTTATTGAAACATTGAATATTGCTATTGAAATATTGTCTATTGTATTGCCTATTGATGTTGAATCATTGTCATTGAACATTGTTATTGATCAATTGTCATGGAACTATTGTTATTGAACTACCGTACTGAAATATTGCTACCGAATCATTGTACAGAACTATTGCCGTTGAAAAACTATTATTGAGCTATTTATTATTGAACCTTGGATTCGAGATGTATTGGATACAATTGGCATGCCATAGAATTCATGAGCTCATTGGTACGGGTAGGCTACGACCTTTAAATTGGTTTTGCGGAGGGATGTTGTTATTTGTTCAAATTGGTGCGACGGAGGTATATGACTAGACCACTATTGGTTATGGCGCGGAGTAGGAATTCGTGTATCTATATACCATGAATCGATCCAAGGAAAAACATATTGTTAATGTTATTGTTATTGTATTGACTATTGTTGATATGTGACCATTGATCATGCCTAAATTGTTGTTGAATCTACATGCCATTATTTTATTGCCATAGCCAATACGGAAGCATGCTAGATTGCATTCTATGTTTATTCCATTGTTTATGACTACCTCACTAGGCAGAGTATGCCTAATGCATTCATCTTCCATGCATTTCCGGTTAAGAAGTTTTAAGATCGTGATCGGGTTCGAAGAAGGTTTTTGGACAAGTCACTATGTTGATAAAGTAAAGTATATCAACTTCATAGACTCCTAGTATGGTGGCATAAGTGTTGCATAAGTCAATTTTACCCTTTTTAATATGTATGTACTATGGTTGGTTTGTATAAGTTTAAAGGCTTAAACTTGGTTTGTTAAAAGTGGATAAAAATGGCTAAATATGCATACTTGGCCTAAATTAGGGAAAACATGGCAAATGGAATCCGTCAACCTTAAAATTTGGCATGGTAATAGATTTTAGCTTTATAAACTTGCTGGTAAAATTTCACTGAGTTTGGACATCATTTAGTTGCTCAAAATGATAATAAACCAGACTAAAAATGACATTGCAAGTCTTGTCGTATCGATACGGGTGATGGTGTATCGATACGGGCTTTTGTTTCTGTAAATTTATTAAAGGGGCGTACCGATACTGGTGGTAGTGTATCAGTACGGTAATTAGCTACTGGAAAATCATTGTAGCACCGTATCGATATGAATAGTTGACTTTGAAAGCGTTAACCACGCGTACCGATACAGTCTGGGGGTGTTTCGGTACGGCTGGTTGGTTCTGTAATCTGATTAAAATAAATCTTACATAGCGTATCGATACGGTTTGGTCACATATTGATACGGATCCAAGAATACTAACGGTAATAACGGTCAATGCTAGGCATACCGATACGCCTTGATGTGTATCGGTACGGGTCTTTGATTTTGGAAAATTTGGAAGTTAATTTAGTTTGGGCATATCGACACAACCTCTTGGTGTATCGATACCCTTGTTCAAAAATTTGATAATTACATTGATAAGTTACTGAAATTTATTGAATAACTTCATTAAGTTGTACGAAGTTTAACTTGATCCAACTTAGGATAATTTGCTTAAACGGGATCCTGAAACTCAGAAATTTGTATAAATAATCGAATAAGCATGTATAGATCACCGTTATTGTTCCGGTAACGCTTTCTGTCCTGGATTCCTACCAGGCCGGAAAAGGGGTGTTACAGGAAGTGGTTTAAGTGATTTCCTACCATTTTAAGCTATTTTAACACCACTCTTATGATTTGCCATTAAGGAAGTCTTAAGCATTCAAGAAACAAAAATATCAACCAAGCAACAAGGCAATCAAATTTATGATTTTCAGGAAAACAATAGAGTTAGTAGTGTACTAACCCTAATTATAAGCTGCTAGCGAAGCTCCTTGCCAACACCTCAAGCCCTTTTCTCTTGAACCTTGAAAGCTTCTCCAACCTCTTTAACTACAACGAGATGTTGTAAAACAGTTACAACTTGTAGGAGATAAAGAATCCAACTAAACTTACTCTTAGGAATGGAAAAACAAGATTAACTCCACCTTTAACCCAACTCTCACAAAACCCCCACCAGACCCAAGAACACCTTCCTCCACCAATTTTAATGATCATTACCTTGCATCGCAGATCCTTGGAATATTATCAACTTTCCTCAAACCCAAAATTCGAGAATCCAACTCCAAACATTAAAGATTCAACCTTTCTCTATGTGGGAGAGTAAGGGATGGGTTGAAGTGTGTACAAAAGAAGAGGAAGGTTGTAGATAAGGTGATATCACCAATCCTCATTTTTGCAGCCACCCTTAATGAGTTCTCAGCCTTTTTCCATAACAAAAAGAAAATAGATTACTTTATTACCCTTTTCTCATCATCCCACACACACTAACAAAGCCCAACAACCGAAGGCTCTTAAGCCACGAATTATGAAATCCGGGTCGTTACACAATTTTTCGAAAATATATGTAATCCAAATCGGAGATTATTAACAATTTTCTAATTTGATGAACATAAATATTAATATAATTGGGTATAGGCTTCTGTATAATATAAGTGTCCAATTATTTGATATACTACCGTATTATATTAAAATGGCTGATAGAAATATCATTGGATTCGGGTTCATAACCAAGTATTAGTTTAATTTAATATAAGGTCATGGTTCCCAAGTCAGATAACATATATTCATCTTTATTCTCATTTAAGAGAAGAATCAATATATTGTCAAAAAAAGAAGAAGAAGAAGAATCAATATGAAAACGAAACATCTTGACTTGAAATATATTATCATTTTAAATTTTCTCAGATGGATTAAAATAAGTTTTTTTGTCACTGTCTATTGATTTAGATTATAAATGGTCTTAAATTAATTAATTAATTAATTAATTATATAATGGTTTCTAATTAATTAAGTATAATCTAGGTCAGACTGAAGCTTGAACATGAACAGCTTGTATGTATACGTTTTTTCAACTTGACTTTTGCAAAGTTGGTGTCAACATACTCTCCTCATAACTTAATTTTTAAGGGTAAATTACAAATTTCATCATTCAACTTTCTTCTCACTCCTATTTTAGTCACTGAACTTTAAAAATTTTCAATTTACTCACTCAACTTTTGATAGTTAATGGAGTTATGACATGGCAGACGACACCAAAACGTCATTTTGAAACTTTTAAATTAACACCCAAACGACGTAGTTTTGAATCCTTTAAAAACCTAATTCCCCATTTTTCTCCTTATTTTCCTCTTAGAGCTAACCCAACCAACCCCTAAACCAAAATCCACAGCCACCATTCATCACTCTCGCATTACCCTCACCAACCTGGGAACCAGTTGACATCTCCCCTCAATATCCTACAACGAAACCAAGCAGCTCACCCTTATCCATTGCCGCCAATGAAGACCACATCTACAAACTCCCAAATCGAACTGATACCCCTAAACCGAGCCTCATCTAAACCTCATCATCCTAAACTCCCACTGCCATTGTTGTCCACTCTCAGCGGGCACCACACTCGCCATCACCCACCTCAATTCAACCATTGGGCTTCACCCTCACCCTCACCCTTGCCTCGGGAGAAAGTAGTGTTGCTAGAGGAGATACTGGCTAACAGCAGATGTTAGATTGAAATGAGTTGACTCGTTCTGTGATGAGTCAATGGGTTATGGTTTTGGCTTTGTGGATATATAACGCATTTGATGCTTAGCTTTTTGTTTTGTGAAATAATATTAATAAAAATATTAATAAAACATTATTCGGAGATTATGTGGCAGCTCAAAATTAATAAAAATTGCCATGTCACCACAAAAGTATGAGAAATAACGGTAGAGTGACCAAAAAAAAATTAAATCTTCAAAGTTGAGTGAGTAAATTGAATTTTTTTTAAGTTTAGTGACCAAAATAGGAGTGAGAAGAAAGTTGAGTGATGAAAATTGTAATTTACCCTAATTTTAATTCACCTATCTTTTGCATGTTTCTATTAAATAAGGGTAAATTATGTAAATCATCACTGAACTTTATTCTTTTTCGGTCACTGAAGTTTCAAACTGTTTAATTTATTAACTGAAATTTAGACAATGAACGTTTTTTTGTCACTGTTTTGTTAATTATTTGACGACATCCACTTACGGCGAACGAAAGAACTTCTTCAAGATTCAAACGGTGGAAAACTTCATCGGTACGAGAGAAGCAACATATTGAGGAACATGCTCCATTCGACGACAGAGGAGAGAGATCGACGAGAGAAAAACCAGAAGATATTTTATTGATATGTGAACTTCTGAATACATTTTGTCAAAATGGAAGTCAATTTCAGACTTAAGGGGCCGAGATGAAATGACTGGAGAAATTTAGGACCAAACGACCACCATCTATGACCGTTTGAGGTTTAAGAGTGACAAAAACGTTCAATGCATATCTAAACTTTAGTTTAAAAATGTTCGATATCTAAAATTCAGTGAGTAAATTGAACGTTTTAAAAACTTCATAATTAAAATAAATTTAAAAATAAGTTTAGGGGATGATTTACGTAAATCTCAATGTCACTGTCATAATTCATAAACAATCAAACGGTAATATCAAGTAAATGTTCTTTGTTTTCGTAAAAGTGAAAGACAACACTACTCAAGGACTCTTTTATTATAAATGGAAATATAGATGATGGAACCAATGGACCAAGCATTTGCAATTTTAAGTAAAGAGAAACACAGGAACATGGAAACCACACTATTAAACATTCAACTCCACAAAATCCCAACACTGAAGCAAATATATATATATATATATATGTTATGTCACACACACACACAGAGTTTTAGGCATCGGGGTTTGCCACGAGGTAGTCTTCAACAGCCTTGAAAACTCGGGCCTGCCTTTCCATTCCCGCCTTAATGGCTTCCTCCTTAATCTCGACGTCACCAATGGAGTAAAACTTGGTAGTTCTCTTACAAATTGCTCCCCCGTCCGGTCCCGCAACGAACTTGACATCGTAAGTGATCTTCTCGAGTATGTTCTTCAAGATATCGCCTTCGATCACGCTGTAACTGTAGAACAAATTGTCCTTGTCGAGCTCGTTAACCTTGTGCTTCACATAATCGAGCCCGAACCCTGCATTTATCATCGATTAACCAAGCAAGTCTCTGAATCAGACATCAAACGGGGCAATTAGAATATCTGTAAGAATGAAAAGGAAAGCAATGATTAAGTACCTTCGGCAAAGGTGACCTTCTTGATAGTCCCGGGGCCTCCATCCCCTTCAAGGACCTCAACGCTCTTGATCGAATCGGGAACGACCTTGGGGAAAAGGGTGTCGAAATCGAGAACGATGGCCTTGAATGCCTTGGCCGGGGGGATTGGGGCAGTGACCTCCATTTCATGTGTGAAAACACCCATGGTTAACAATAATACACTGAGAAATTGATGAACTGAGTGTTTTTCGAGGTTTGGTAAAAAATGAGAAACAGAGATGGTATTTATAGACTGAATCGAAGCTTGTTCATACAATTTAACTTGTTTATTTATGAATCGGATAAGATTCAGTCACCATGAATTAGTCAAGAATGCCATTCTGCATAAAGAATTTCAGTAAGATGAATATAAACTGTGGGTTTTTCAGTTTATTATTGTAATATGAAGATGTCAGAAATGGAGAATCAAAGGAATACTTAGAAAAATAGGAGGGTCAAATGCTTGAGAATACTTGGCTATCAATAAAGGAAATGTTTTATTAGTGCAAGAGGTGATAACTGATAACGGTCTTTGTTGAGAAATTTTCAGAAATATCAATATTATATACACACTCTTTTCCATAAAACTTGTCTTTTTCGTATTTTAAAATTGTTCCACTTAAGTTGTCCATTTAAAAAACTCGACAACTTTTACTAAACACATTTCCTTTTTTATCCTCTTTTTATTTTTCCAATAAAACAAACTTTAACTTTTCAAGGATGAAATTGTCATTTTAATTACTTTACAACATATTTTTTCTTCGTAAAACTACGTGAAAAGTCAACAAGGGACAATATTTTTGGGACGGGGAGTATAAAGTTAGGAAATACTTTGATACACAAGCTTGTTTAGCCTTTTAATTTTAGGGTTTAGAGTTTTAGTTATGGTTTAGGGTTTAGGGGTTTAGTGTGTAGGGTGTAGAATTTAAGGTTTATGGTTAGAATTTAGAGTTTAAGCATTAGGGTTTAAGGTTTAGGTTTTAGGATGCTAGGGTTTGGGATTTAGGTTTTAAATTTTATAGAAGGATTGTGTATATTTTTTACACAGCTTGTGTATCAAAATATAACCCATACAATTATTCCAATTATTATTATTTTTTAAATGTTTATATCTTACATATTTGTCAAGATCTATTATGTAATCCCCTAGACTGGCCTATGCGTAAATCCAAACCTAAGGGATCACATTTGTTACCAAAAATTCTTTATGTGAAAATATTTAAGGATTTAAATATAAGATCGAGAAATAATAGATTCATGCATGAGTAATTTAAGTTAACCGCGATAAACCATATCCATAATATAAAAAAAATACATCACAAGCAATGTATGACAACATCATCGAGTGCAAAATATAAAGTAGTAAAATATAGGTTCATGTCACCGTAATAAAACAATCCGGAAGATAGAAACATTACAATAATCGATGTATATCAAATGGGTCGATCCTCCAAGTGCCAGGTCCGGAAGCCTATCCAAAATCTGAAAGGGGAAAAATTTGGGGTGTGAGCTTGGAAGCTCAATGTGCTCCAATAGTGCCAATAAAAACAGTTTATGTGCATACAGTTTAGACAATAGTAAATATTTTATAAAACAGGTTATAAGTGCAACCATAGTTTTCATGCAACCTATCTACCCTCTAACCAAACTCCAGGATACAGTCCCCCAGGACAATATCACATATAGGCATTAACCCAAGCCTAATAGGCAAGGGTACCATCCTAAGGAAATACCTCAGATCACGGGCAAAATTACCCCAGTCGAAGCTTGGGAACCGTATATGGGAGGAGTCACTCTAGCCGTAGCTAAGGATTCGAATACGGACGTTAACCCTGGCCATAAGGCGAGGGTACCATCCTAAGGAATTGCCTTAGGTCAAAGGCAGAATTACCCAGCCGAAGCATGAGAACCTTATACGGGCGGAATTACCAGCCGGATCAGGACTGAACCTTTAACACTTCATATCATAACCCAAGCACCCCAACTAATCAGGCTAAACAGTATCACAGTAGGCAATAATATACGGTAACCATAGAGCATGCTTATCATATGGGTACTAGGCATACTTCAAACATACAATATGATCATACTTATTTTCAGAAACATGGTATGTTTATGCAAGTTCAAGCTCGTAAAATCATGTGCACATGAATAGTTTGATAAAACATATATATGGCATGTAAATCAGTATGCAAAACAGTCATGTAGCATACAAGGAACACACCTCAAAATCCAAGGTCTGAATCTACTAGGCATTGGGACCACGCTCTGCTGTGGTGCTGGAACCTATATTAACAAATAATCGGGTTACTAAAGAAATTGCATTTATACCGGGATGAATTTACTATGTTACGGGTTTATAGGGGTCACTAGACCTGGCAAACATGACCCGAGACCCAAAAACCGAACCCATTTACTCGAGTCGAGACCTGAAATTGACCCAAACATGATGACCCAAAATTTGATCCGAAACCAAAACAAATCGAACCAAACCAAAACTGATCCGAATTTTAGTTAAACCGAAATGGACCCGAACCGATTTTCAACCGAACTGAATGGACCCGAACCGAATAGACCCGAACCAAAGGCAACCTGGAATATAGAAAAGATATTAATAGAAATAAATAAAGATAGAATATGAACAACTACACTGTAACCCCCTTGACCCGGTCTAGCAGCCAAACCAAATCGAAGAAGCTTTATTAGGTTTACCGCAACAAACCGAAGAGATTCAACAAAACCCGGTCCATTTTTTTTCTTTTTATCTTGTCTAGATGCCAATTATTAGTCCTACGTGTACATGCATCACTCAGGTATAACCCCACCTCAATCGGACATCATTTTGACATCTAATTGATCGCATTTACAATTTAGGGACCAAATTGCAAATACAGGAAATTTGCAGGATTTAAGCCATTTTTAATACACCAATCTTTAATTTGTCAGGTTCTGATCATTCATCTCAAATTTCATCTCAAATTGATCATTCAAGCTCATACAATCGCATGTACAAGATTCAGGGACTAGAATACAAAGAAAGCAAAACTTCCAAGCCAACATTACAGAAAACGGCCTCGGGTATCGGTACGGGTTTCACCGTACCGATACACCACGTAAGGTATTGATATGTCATAATGAACTTACCTAACTTTTGAATCTTTTTAATATACGTACTGGTACGCTTACATGGGTATCGGTACACGGGTTTGGATTGAAAAAGTAAAATTCCATAGGCTAGAACGTGTACCAATACACCATTACCCGTATCGGTACGCCAGGCCAAAAATCACCTAGGCGTACCGGTACTCCCTTATACGTACCGATCCCTCAGGCCAGAAAATGCCTAGCCGTACCGATACGGTCTCCCGCGTATCAGTACGCCTGGACCTGTAATGCCACAATTCGCTGGTTTTTCATCTCAAAAACATTCTCAAACCATTCCAACATGCTTATAACACCATACCAACATGCCATACGTATCACAAGCCAACTAGCAACTTCATTCCTACAGCACAACAAGTATCAAGCATCAAAAGGGAATCTATAGGCATGCTTCCTAATGTCCATTCAAGCAACATGTCAAAAAGGTAAACCAGCATCAAAACAAACTTTAAAGGCCATTTACAACCCAAGAGAAACTAAATAAATATTCTCCAAAACATCTCCCAAAACACAATAGGTACCCCATTGCCCTTATTCATTATAGTCTAAACCAAGACATACTTTGGAAACAAGTCTTGCCAAGATCCCCTTACTTCTTGCTGCCTTCTAAGACCTCAATTATCTGCATTGAAGACAACAAGAGCGTAAGCACAAAAGGCTTGTGAGGAATGCTCAAAATAACCACCATCAGTGCATTTAAAACCATTTATTTAACATCATCCTTTAAAAACATCATCATCATGCTCCTTTTGAAAACATGCACTTTATATAATTAAAACTAGCATAATAAACCATATGCTACATGTATCATTAATCAACAACAAATCTCATTGCTAACCCTCCACTTAAGCCTTCCCATGCATTACTACCAAATGCAAAGCTTAAGGAGAAACATGTATAAATCACATTATACAACATAAGACGTTTCAATGATAAATTAACAATTATATTGGCTTTCAAGTGATTAATAATAAGTCCATTAACAAAAGAGTTCATCGGATACACAGATTCAACAAGTGTTAACCCAACACTTCAAGCCATCTCAACCGGAATAGCGATAAAATTACAATCGCGGTACATTAACTACCGGGTACAATAACAACCCACGAGAACATCCACCCCAATCATCGGTTAGACGCTTAATCCACTAACGGGAGTATCCGGTACCGTTTAACCCCTCTACTGTTAGGGTACTTGGATGGAGTATTCGGTACACCATATAAACCCCTCCACATCCAAGGCGACTTATTTACAGTGCACTCAATCCTATGGTCGGCCAACTATATCCGATAACAATTTTAAAACCACATCACTTGCCAATATAATTAACCAAATAACGTTTACCTCACTGTTTTTAACAAGCATTAAACCATGCCATTTCCAAAGCAACAACCATGCTTTAAAACACAAGTATAAACCACATACCTACAAGGATCACTTACCACGTGCATCCTTCAGCATTTCATGCTTAAAAATAGTATATCAAATACTTTAAAACATGCTTAAACAGTAGGTAACATGTAAATTAAAACAAGTGCATAAAACCATTTCAAACTAGCACGACCGCGGGAGTAAAACCACTTTATACTTACTTCTGAGTCTAGGTAAGCGTTTCAAGCTCTACCTTAACTCCCAAATTCTGTTCTCAAAACAACAAAATGCTTTAAACCATGTTTTCACTCACCGATAAGTGAAACTTTGATTCGTCGTCGCGCAAGCAAGCATCCGAAGTCTCCTACGCTTATGCAAACACCTCCAGATCAACCTCCCCTGTTTTTACCACACAACAGAGGATTAATGCATCATAATGCATTCTAAACACAACAAACACAATCCTTCTCGGATTTCCACAACACCCTCACAATTAACCCTCCACAACAACCGAAATCAAGACCAAAGCACTTCGATTCACAACCCAACCAACATCTATCAACCTAGCATAATTTTCAACACCAAAACACATCTAAAAACAGATCCAAGACAACCTACCACCTCCAGCAACCTAACAACCATAATTTCAACACAAAACCTCAAAACTAACAACCTAAACAAATAAAGACTCTTATGTTTCGGGATTCCATTGATAAAAATCACTTATCAACATTGTTAAACATCCAAAATATGAGTCAAATCACCATTACATACTGGAAATCAGATTCAATTCGCGAATCAACACATTTTCCCCAAAGATCTCATTAAATCATTAGAAAATCATCAAAGTCAGATTAGAAATGCAAAAGCAAGGATCAAATGCTTGGGAATTTCAATAAAGAACCATACAATAGATGAGATCTTGGACATTACCCCTATTGTGAAGTTTCTCCCTCAATTGATTTGTGAAAAGCTAAGAAATCACAAGATTAATGTGAGATTTTGTATAAACAATCTTTGTAAAACAATTTGGAACAATAAAATCAAGTTAGAAACCACCTCACCTCTGGAAATTTGATGAAATCTGAGTGTTTGGCTGAGGAGAGAATAGAGAGAAAAGGTTGAGAGAAAAATGACGTGATTTTTGTTTAAAAAAAGATAACCACCTTTTTAACAAAATCCACTTTAATTATTAATTAAAGCACATGTTTAAATTAATTAAATTAAGGGAGAAACCTTTAGAAACAAATTGGTAAAATAGCTCCTTAAATATTCTAAGTATTTGACCCTTTTCATTTTAGTCACTAGAAAATCACAGTTTTCAAAACTTTCATTTTGGTCACTAACCAAAATGTCCACCTTCCAAAACTAATTTTTAAAAATTGATTCCACCATTATTAAATATATAATTAATAATGATTTTTAAACATTTTCCCATATTTTTTCCAACACCGAAAATATACGATCCCGAAACCGACTTAAATCTCTACACCGGTCCACCAAACCGTCTAATAACCCACTAAATCGCTAAGCCCTAAAACCGGGGCGTTACAAGCACAACTCACCAAAAAGTTAAATATATTGACTTTATAAATCTATATATATAGGGTGTAAAAAACTTACTGGCCTAAAAACTCGATTAAAAGTGACTGATCTCTCATGGACCCGAAATTGACCCGAGCCAAAATCAACCGAACCGAAAATAAACTGACCAGAAATAACCTGAATCACAATAGACCTGAACTAAAACGAACCGAACTAAACCAAAATTGAAACCGAATTTGAACTAAATAATATCATATCTAAAATGACCCAAACCGAATGACCCATTTGCCACCTCTACGGGTCACGATAGGACCACGTGGCTGAGCAGGTCGGGATGAGCTGGGCTGAGCTGACGAGCGATCGAACGTATCTTGGGTACCTTAAACAAATAATGTTAATGTCAAAACCCTTAATCCAAATCTTTGTTCTTAAAATTAAATAATTAAAATACTTATGAATGATCAGATTTAAGGTCACTTTTGGAGGCCTTCAGGTTAGAATTTCATGAAACGGGCTTCATAAATGGGCCCAGGACGTCAAAAAATGTAAAATAAGGGTTTTCAAAAAATTTGACTTTTTAGTCAAAGTCAACACTGACGTCAGCAGACAAAGTCAACACTAACGTCATACTGACGCCATCGATCAACGGGTCAAAGTCATCGGGTTGACTCAAACGAGTTGAATCAGACCGATTTGACTCAGATGAGTTGACTCAGACCGGGTTGACCCAGATAACGGGTCGGGTTAATCGGGTCGTTCGAGTTAGGTCAGATCAGATCGGGTCGATAGGGTCGGATCGGGTCAGGTCAGATCGGGTCAGCCAGTTCAGATCGGGTCGGGTCTGGAACGGCTCAAAGCATAATCTGTTCAAAGTTGATTTAGACTCGATTCACCCTGGCCACCGTCCAAGGCGGCCAAAAATTGTCTGGATGGCGCGTGGCCTTATACGGTCGAAAAATGCACAAAAATGTATATTTTGGCCGGATCTAGCCTCTACCATACACCATTAACCCATAAACGTTTCGAATCAAGCCAAAATGAACCAAAACTTACCGAGCTTACCCAACTCAGTCGAACTCTGACGAAGGTTCGAACGACGTTAGTTGGATGATCAGACGGTAGGGCTGGAACCATCTCGACGTAAGGATGATCTGGTGTTACTACTTTCTCCGACAGACGGTGTAATCAGCTGAGATCGACACCGGATTGAAGGGATTTAATCCCTAGGTTTGTCGAACCTTTGGACCCAGATTATCGGTGAAAGGCGCGGCTGATCGACGCAGGAGTTGGGGGTTTTGTTAGGGAGGTTGCGAGGAAGCTTCAGGTGCCGGCGATGAGATGCACGGTGCGACGGTGGAGGCGGATTGGAAGGTGGTCGGATAGTTAAGTTGAGAGAAGAAAAAATAATTATTTTAGGTGCTTGATAGATTGATTCGAACGGGAAGTTGAGAGGCCAGATCTGGTTTTATCAAACAAAAATATATCCAACTATGAAAGGTTATAAAAAAATTTGGAACACCTAACACTAAGAGCCATTTAGCTTAAATGGCTGGATGACCGGCTAAAAAGGCATGGGTTGTGGGTTTGAATCCCCAACCCACACTTCCCTTCAAAAAGCATATTTTTCCTTCTTTTCCTATCTTTTTTTATATATAGGTGTTACAACTCTCCCCCTAAAAGAAATTTCGTCCTCGAAATTTACCTGGTTTGAACAGGTGTAGAAATGGCTCTCTCATAAATTTCTCGGTCTCTCAAGTGGCCTCTGCAGGACTACTGTTACTCCACTGGACCTTAACCATAGGGATGCATCTGTTCCTCAAAACTCGGTCATCAAAATCTAAGATCTGTACTGGCTCATCCTCATACGATAAGTCTGGTCTCAACTCGATGTCCTGAACCTAAATAACATGACTCGGATCCTGATGATACTACCTCAACATAGATACATGAAATACATCATGGATACGGCTAAGCTGGGGAGGCAACTCAAGCTGATAAGCAACATGCCCAACTCTCTTTAAAATACGATACGGTCTGATAAATCTCAGACTCAGCTTGTCTTTGCACCCAAATCTCAGAACTTTCTTCCATGGAGATACTTTTAAAAAGACCTGATCACCAACCTTGAACTCGATATCTTTTCTCCTTTGATCAGTATACTACTTTTGTCTATCAAAAGCCTCTTGCAGGCAATCACGGATCAATCTGACGCTCTCCTCAGTCTCTCGAACAACTCAAGTCTCAAGGTCTTCCTATCATACAACTCTGTCCAGGAAATGGGAGTACGACATTTACAGCCATACAGAGCCTCATACGGTGCCGTACGAATGCTCTCCTGGTAACTATTATTATAAGCAAACTCAGCCAGCGACAAGAAATCTTCCCAACTACCACAGAAGTCAATCGCACAACCTCGCGACATATCCTCAAGAATTTGGATCACCCTATCAGATTGACCATCTATCTGCGGATAAAAAGATGTACTAAAATTCAGACGTGTACTCAAAGCTTCCTGCAAAGCCTGCCAAAATCGGGAGGTAAACCTCGGGTCTCGATCGGAAATAATGGACAAAGGTATACCATGCAGTCTGACAATCTTAGAAATATACAACCTGGCCAGATTCTCTAGGGAATAGGTAACTTGAACAGGAATAAAATGAGCAGACTTGGTGAGTCAATCCACAATCACCCAAATCGAATCCTTTTTAGAAGGAGTCAGAGGCAATCCGGTAACAAAGTCCATCGTGATCCGTTCCCATTTACACTCAGGAATCTTGATATGTTGCAAGAGACTAGAAGGATGCTGATGTTCTACCTTAACCTGTTGACAAGTCAGACATCTAGCCACATAATCTGAGATATCCTTCTTCATGCCAACCCAACGGTATCTCTGCCTCAAATTTTGGTACATTTTATCCCCAACGAGATACATAGCATAAGGGCTACTATGAGCCTCACTGAGAATGGCTTGCTTCAACTCAGCGTCGTCAGGTACACAATAACGACCCTTGAAGCACAAAACTCCATCTTGATCAAAAGCATAAACAAATGTGGAACCTTGCTCAACCTGTTGAATGGAAAAAAGTAAATAACTATCCAAAAGCTGCTCGGCCTTGATCTCCGCGGTCAAGGTCGACTTAACCTGTAACTCAGTCAATAAACTACCATCATCAAACATACTCATCTTGGAAAATAAAGACCTCAAATCTGAAATAGCCTTGCGGCTCAAAGCATCAGCAACTACGTTAGCTTTTCTCGAGTGGTACTCGATCTCACAATCATAATCCTTAAGAAGCTCTAGCCAATGAAGCTGTCTCAGATTAAGCTCCTTTTGAGTAAGAAGATACTTTAGGCTTTATGATCTGTATAGATGTAACACTTCTCCCCATAGAGATAGTGTCTCCAAATCTTCAAGGCAAAAACTATAGCGGCCAACTCCAGATCATACGTGGGATAATTACACTCGTGCGGTCTCAACTGGCGTGACATATAAGCAATCACTTTCCTGTCTTGCATCAAAACACAACCAAGCCCAGAACGTGAAACATCACTATAAATTGTAAAATCCTTCCCTGACTCGGGTTGGGTCAAAACTAGAGCCTGAGTCAAAGTTGTCTTCAATTTCTCAAAACTCTCCTACTGTACATCAAACCAGATGAAGGATACATTCTTCCTCAACAGCTTCGTCGGAGGGGCAGCAATGATAGAAAAACCCTTGACAAAGCGTCTGTAATACCCAGCTAAGCCTAAGAAACTACGAATTTTAGATACAATGTTAGGTTGCTTCCAACTCACGATGGCTTCAATCTTACTCGGATCAACCTGAATACTTCGAGCCGAAACCACATGACCGAGAAAAGTCACTTTACTGAGCCAAAATTCACACTTGCTCAGTTTAGCATATAATCGACGCTCTCTAAGAGTCTGCAAAATAATCCTCAAGTGCATAGCATGTTTTGCCTCATTCCGAGAATAGACCAGAATATCATCGATGAATACCACAACAAACTGATCCAAATAGGCCCGAAATACACGGTTCATCAGATCCATAAAGGCTGCAGAAGCATTGGTCAAACTGAAAGGCATCACTAAGAACTCGTAATGCCTGTATCTGGTGCGAATAGCTGTCTTCACAACAGTAGACCCCTTTATCTTAAGCTAATAATACCCAGATCGGAGATCAATTTTTGAGAAAACAAAGGCTCCCCAAAACTAATCGAACAAGTCATCAATCCTGGGAAAGGGGTATTTATTCTTTACGGTCAGCCTGTTCAACTTCCGATAATCAATGCATAACTGAAGTGAACCATCTTTCTTCTTAACAAACAAAATTAGAGCTCCCTAGGGTGAAGAGCTAGGTCGAATGAAACCTCGATCAAGGAGCTCTTGCAACTGAATCTTCAGCTCCTTAGGGGCCATACGATATGGGTTCATGAAAACTGGTACTGATCCTGGATAAGTCTCAATTTCAAACTCCACTTCTCTGTCCGACGGCAAATTAGGTAACTCCTCAGGAAACACATTAGGAAACTCCTTCACTTAGGTATTTCCTCAGTCTTCGACAGAGATCCCTTGGTATTCAGAATACAAGCAATAAAGGTCTCGTAACCCTTCCCGATCCTTCTATCTGCCGTCAAGGTAGATACCACATTATATAGATATCCACGTCTCTCACCAACCAGAATAACCTCCTGGTCATCAGAAGTCTTCAGGGTTGCTCTTTTGGACTCACAATCCAGATTAACCCGATGCTCAGTCAACCAATCCAGACCAAGAATTAGGTCGAACTCCTCTAACGGTAACTTTATAAGGTCGGTCGGCTGAAAAAGTCTCCTCTTGAACTTCAAGGGGACATCGTCTGAAAATCTTATTCACAACTACTGACTGAACCACTGGACTCATAACAGTAATTGCATTCTCAGCGGTCTCAACTGAAATCTGAAGATCTCGGGACGCAAATCTTGATATATAAGAATGGGTAGAGCCGTTGTTAAGCAATGCAAAATATGAAACAAAAAATATGGTAAATGTACATGCAATAAACATCAGGCTAATTGTTGCGTGTGATAAGTGCTACGCAATTGTGCAAGTATACACGTCGCAAGTAATAAAGTGATATGAGTATCGAGTATCGTCTCCACAGGGATTGGTTTGGGCCACTTTGCTTAAGTTACTGCACTATGAAAAGTAAAAACACAATTAAAGGATTAAAGGAGTTTAACTAATAACTAAACTAGAAAGCAATAAAGTAAAAGAAAAGATGAGATCGATTGAGAGAGATAGGCTAGGTTATCGTGAGTTGAGGTGTGATAGCCGATTGGATTGTCTTGGTAAAAGAGTGCACGGGCAACTCAGTTGCCGTGGCGACTTGCACAACGGGGTTGCCTTGGCAACTAATTGATGGTTGCCTGGGCGACTAGTTGGGCAACTACTTGGGCGATCGGGCAGCAACTTCAAGGTTCGGCGGAGCGTTCTTCAATGGTTTCTTCTTATCCCTAAGTTGAAACTCTAGCTACTTGTGCATGCCTTGATAATACATCCCTGCGTGAATCAAGGGTGAACAACAACCAATCTTGCACTCCTCTTAGCCGTTGAAATCCTTAACTTATTCCTAAGCCGGATTAATCTTCACCATCATTGGATTGAATAAAGATTATATTCATTCGTTTCTTGAATCTAACTCTCCCGATATTAGATAAATGGATGAAATCACGAGATCCTCTCCCAATTCACTCGCAAACAATAATAAGAATCAAGAATGAATAAACCTTGAAATAGAAAAGTGCAAACTCTTATTACCTAAACAAAAACCAATAGTTTCTCACAACCACAAAACACAATAACCATAGCTGATCAAGTTAGTTCATGGTTGGGTTCAAAAGATATACAAAGAATAATCCCCAAACCATGAATCTAATAGAAGCAAAGAAGAAGAAGAAGTCGAAATTCCCCTAATGCTCTCTTGTCGAAATTTCCCCCTTGCTCTCTCTCTCTTTATGGATTGTCGAAATCTCCTTGCTATTTATAGGGCTAGGCCAAAGTCCTTCTTTGAGGAGGAGTTTGAGTTGGAATTAAATTATCTTTAAAGAATATAATTCTTTATTATAATTTTATTCCTATTAGAACTTCTCCTATCTTCTTGGAATTTAATTCTTCTTTAATCTCTGCATGGCAATCAAATTCCTTTGGGCTTGGGCCTTGATCCATGTCATCTTGGGCTTGTAAAGTCATTAATTTCGACATCCCTATTGCATTTTTTTCTTTGTCGACAAATGCCATGGCAACTCCAAAAAGCGTCTCCTTCATGCATTACCCACGCAACTAGCTCAACATTGCTTTGGCAAGTGATCCTGCACATACACACACAAAAACACACCAAAGCAGCATCTTTTTCCACAAAAATCACCAAGTTATGTAATCAAGCTCAACGGTGGAAAGAAACATGAATTAATGCATGAATGACTAATTATGCAACTATTATGAGCTTAAGTCTAACAATAATATGAGTAAAAAGGGTAATAAAAATAGTACTTTTGAACACTTATCACTAATCTCGATTATCACGGCGTCTGGTAGCATAGACCAAAGCAAGCTGTCTACCCTCAGACAAGGCTGGTCCTCCACTCTGATGTGCTCGGTCCTCCACTCATAACAGTAATTACATTCTTCTCGATGTAATTTACCATAATGTTCACATAGTGGTACCGAAGAGAATCCTGACGAACCACCCCGACTAAAGGTTGAATCCTAAGGTGTCGTAGGCCTAAAACTCGATCCACTTCTCTGATAGGCAGTAGTACGAGCCCTCTTATCAGGGCATGCACGAGACTCACTCTGATCAAATTGTCTCCTAGATCAATCTCGATCTCGTACCCGATCTCTGTTTCTATCTCGATCTCTGCCACTCTGTTTGGCTGCTAAAATCTACATCTCTTCTGCAGTCTTGGCCCGATTCACTAAGTCCTCAAATACCTCATCGTGATGTGTAGAAATATGATCACATATCCCAATCCGAAGTCTTTCCACATCTGTCCTCCTCCGTAAATACTAAACCAGTGCCATACCTCAACAGATTCAAAAACTGTAACTCATACTCGGCCACGGTCATGGAACCTTGCACCAAATCTTTAAAGGCCTGGCACATCTCTCTCAAGAACCACTCACCCAAAAAGCGATTCCTAAACTTTTCCTTAAAGAAATCCTATGCCAACCGCTCAGAAGGCACACTGCTCACGACTGACTCCCACCAAGTATGGGCATTTCCATCCAACATAGATACAGCTCCTTGATATTTCTTGGCTGGCTCCAAACCCAACTGGTCTGTACGCCTCTCGGTATCATGAAGCCAACTCTCTGCCTCCGTCGGTGCCCCACTAAGGGATCTTAGAAAAGGTCCTGACTCCATTGGCAATCAGAGTATGTGGGATAGGAACTTCTGATACAATGCTCGACGCTCTAATTGCACCATGAATCAACTGGAAGAACTGTCTACTCAAGGTCTCATCAGTAATTCCTGCCATAGGTGCAGGTCCAGAAATTGTCGGTCCTCTGATCGGAGTCGCCATATCAATACTGTTAATAAATGGTAGATCAGTCGGTGTAGCATAACTACTAGGGGTGGTATGATATACTGGAACTGAAGGATCACTCGCTGGTTCATCAATCGGGTCAGCGAACCTAGCAGCTCAACCATGACCGCGAGCAGGTTAACGGCCTCTACGGGTACTCATAGCGGAAAAATCTCTACAAAAGTTAACATTTAGGGTCAGAACCGGTATTGGAGAATCGATCACAGATAAACATATAAAACTTGGTGACATGGCCTTTAAAAACATATTTGCAAAACATTCACAAAAATATTTTATTTAAAACCCATTCATAGTCCGAAATTTGTAAAACCAAAAGCTCTGATACCAACTAAATGTAACCCCCTAGACTAGTCTATGCGTAAATCAAACCTAAGGGATCACATTTGTTACCAAAAATTCTTTACTTGAAAATATTTAAGGATTTAAATATAAGATCGGGAAATAATAGATTCATGCATGAGTAATTTAAGTTGACCACGATAAACCATATCCAAAATATAAAAAAATACATCACAAGCCATATATGGCAACATCATCGAGTACAAAATATAAAGTAACAAAATATAGGCTCATGTCATCATAATAGAACAACTCGGAAGATAGAAACATTACAATAATTGATGTATATCAAATGTGTCGATCCTCCAAAGTGCCAGGTCCGGAAGCCTATTCAAAATCTGAAAGGGGAAAATTTGGGGTGTGAGCTTGGAAGCTCAGTGTGCTCTAATAGTGCTAGTAAAAACAATTTATGTGCATACAGTTCAGACAATAGTAAATATTTTATAAAACATGTTATAAGTGCAACCATAGTTTTCATGCAACCTATCTACCCTCCAACCAAACTCCAAGATACGGTCCCCAGGACAGTATCCTATACAAGGATTAACCCGAGCCTAATGGGCAAGGGTACCATCCTAAGGGAATACCTCATGTCACGGGCGGAATTACCCCAACCGAAGCTTGGGAACCGTATACGGGAGGAGTCACTCTAGCCGTAGCTAAGGATCCGAATACGGGCGTTAACCCTGGCCATAAGGCGAGGGTACCATCCTAAGGGAATACCTTAGGTCACGGGCGGAATTACCCCAGCTGAAGCATGGGAACCTTATATTAGCGGAACTACCAGCCGGATCAGGGCTGAACCTTTAACACTTCATATCATAACCCAATCACCCCAACTAATCAGTCTAAACAATATCACGGTAGGCAATAATATACAGTAACCATAGAGCATGCTTATCATATTAGGTACTAGGCATACTTCAAACATATAGTATGATCATGCTTATTTTTAGAAAACATGGTATGTTTATGCAAGTTCAAGCTCATAAAATCATGTGCACATGAATAGTTTGATAAAACATATATATATGGCATGTAAATCAGTATGCAAAACAGTCATGTAGCACACAAGGAACACACCTCAAAAGCCAAGGTCTGAATCTACTAAGCACCGGGACCACGCTCTACTGCGGTCTGGAACCTATATTGACAAATATTCAGGTTACCGTCCAAGGTGGCCAAAAATCGCATGGATGGTGCGTGGAGTCTACGCGCGGCCTTATACTGCCGAAAAATGCATGAAAATGTACATTTTGGCCGGATCTAGCCTCTACCATACACCATTAACCTAGAAACATTTTGAATCAAGCCAAAACAAACCAAAATTTACCTAGCTTACCCAAATTAGTTGAACTCTGACGAAGGTTTGAGCGACGTCGGTTGGATAATCGGACGGTAAGGCTGGAACCGTCTCGACGTAAGGATGATCGTGGTGTTACTACTTTCTTCGACGGACGACATAATCAGCCGAGATCGACGACGGATTGAAGAGATTTAATCCCTAGGTTAGTCAAACCTTTAGACCCAGATTGTCGGTGAACGGCGCGGCTGATCGGCGCGAGAGTTGGGGGGTTTTGTTCGGGAGGTTGCGGGGAAGCTTCTGGTGCAGGTGGTGAGCTGCATGGCGCTGTGGTTGAGGCAGATTGGAAGGTGGCCGGATGGTTAAGTTGAGAGAAGAAAAAAATATTTTGGGTTCTTGATAAATTGATTCGAAGAGGAAGCTGAGAGGCCAGATATGGTTTTATCAACCAAAATATATCCAACTGTGAAATATTATAAATTTTTTTTGGAACACCTAACACTAAGAGCCACTTAGCTCAAATGGCTGGGTGATCGCCTATAAAGGCATTGAATGTGGGTTTGAATCCCCCAACCCACACTTCCTTTCAAAAGACATATTTTTCCTTCTTTTCCCATCTCTCTTTTTTTATATACAGGTGTTACATATTATGTATAGTATATGGTTTAATATTTCATTACCTCCTTACTATAACCTAATTCTCATTTTACGTCATGTACAATTTGTTTCTTGGTTACTCCAAGTACTAGCATTATATCCTACTTTTTAACCTAGTGGTATTTTCCTTTTTAAAAAAAATCACACGACCCACACAGATTCTGCGACATGTAATCAAAAATAATAAAAAAATTAACATTCTTTTCCAACAACGGGAAAAAATATAGTTTCTAATTGTTTTGCAGTATAAAAAACCTTTATCAGTAACTTTGGTTGCAATAATGTTAACTATTGATTGATTTCAAACCTGACATAATTCTTGAACATATTCAGAATGTACTCATCGGGCAGTTGCACTTGTTTCACTAGGTTGATGAATTTTTCATAAATTTCTTCACTAAATCCACTTGCCTCAAGGCCAACAAATCTGCAAAAGGGGTCATCAAATCCCCCAGGAGCGAACCGATCTCTCATCAAGGCCACATACTAACCCCAGCTCAACTGACTTAGATCCCCATGAGTCCGCGCCAAAAATTAATGCCACTATAAAGCATTCCCTTCTAGATGTAGCATCCCCAAGAGAATTTTATTGTTCTCAGAAACTGCTTCAGCTTCAACATATTGTTCTAGTTTAGAGCTCCAACCTCTAAATTTGGTTCCATCAAACTTAGGGGAAAGAAAGCTTGTAAGCCAAATTCCACATCTAAATCGTCAACTCTTGAATCGGCTTCTTAGGTCCCCTTTCCCCTACAATCTACACTTCATCTGGGTTTTTTGAAGTTGCTGGAGTTGCACCCAAAATGCCAGGAGCCGTTAATGTGCCTAAGCCTGACTCCTTCAAAGCAATCGAGTCAATCCATTTCCCCAAGACTATTTCCAACATCTTTTTAAAATCTTCCCCTATTCTTAAATGAAACTTGATCGGTGTAAAAATGTCACACTCTAAATGCAAGCAAATACTGTAGATGCAAGAATAGAAACAGGAAGATCCTATTTGAATACCGATCCCACGAGGATGAGTATTTAGCTTTAAAATTATGTGGCCACAAGCAATTCTGTAAATGAAAATATTGTGAGTGCAATGATGGTTGCAATAAAGAAATAAAGTAATGAGTAATATATCAGTTGTGGTAGCAAATACAAGTATTAAAGAGTAGAGAAATATTAAGATAAGGTCCTGGATACCCTCGGTTCAGCTTGTCAGAAAATCAAGTACACTCAAGGAAGTACGATGGCTCAATTGTCAAGTAAAAAGTCAAGCTCGCTTACTAACTTCCATTCATTCTTCAACTGTTGACGCAAAGGCGTAGGTCGGCTACAACTCTCGTTATGAGTCGAAACTAAAACCCTTTGAACAAGTGGATCAACTCTCATTGTATCCTCATTCAACTCTAGTTGTAATGACTTGTTAACCTGACTTGTCACTGCATCTCTCGATGTTAGTAGCTTTGTTTAACATTCTCATGCAAACAATAATCAGATCCAACAATCAAAGTATGAGAGAAAACTAGTAAAAATATATTGAACTGAAAGATAAGATTTAAATGAGTTCAGACAGAGTTTAGAGGTTTAACCCATCGTCATTAAAGCACAAAATATAATAGAAATCTTTAACAAACATCTAATTAAAGAAGATTTTAAAAAGATAACAAATATTCTCCTTAGTCTAGCACTTGAATCCTCTTTTCCTCGAAAATTTTCGCCTTGCTTCACCGAGGATCTTCAGAAATGGATTTTAAGCAGCCATGGCTGAAAGGAAAAAGCTTGAGGTTGAAGGTGATAAGAAAATGGAATTCACGTGACTCTCTCTCTTTTCTCAGATTCGTCCTTTTATAAGCTTCCAAAGAAAGGACATATGTCCTTAAGGTGTTTTGTGTGACCCAGAGTCATACCGAATCTGTTATAACAAATAATACAGCTGGCAAGGTCGTCCTTATCTTTTAGCAGACTAGACAGCTGGCTGCTATAGTGTCGAGCTGGCTGCAGTGGTGAAACTTCCTCTTCAGGGACATTAGAAATACATTGACAACAAGACAAAATAAGAAAAATATGTGAAAAAGAGCGGCTAAAACGAAGTTTGACAAAATGCAGAAAATAAACATAAAAATGCATAAATGGGTGCAATAAATACTGATGCGGAAACAATTAAATATATAAATTTAAAGAAAATACATGCTCTTTAAAGAGCTATCAAAACTCCACAAACTTTTCTTTCATTTGTATCAATGTTGCTTTCCACTCTTGCGATTTCATTATGCAATTTAGTAGCTTCTTGCTGCCATGTCTGACTACGTGTGACTGGGGCTCCGTCCTCCGTTGTCAAGAACTTGTGGCTCTAGTACCTTTGTAAATGTAACAAACGGATTTGAAGGAGAATATTTGAGATGAGAAAGTAAAGAATAAGAAGAGAAGAGAAAAAGAAGTTTCAAGAGAGAACCATAATTATTTCATTCGATAAGGATGACTAACAACTAGATAAGGTTTAATAACCTCCTGTGGCTCACACGGCGCCGTTTTATGTATTTACAAACACCCACCCAAAACACTGCGCATCATTAAACTAATAAAACGTAAACAATAACTAACAAACAAAAAAAGCATAACGGTCATAATTTCTCTCTTCAAACAGCTCTTTGACAGTTTATTAGTTGAAAAAACTGTGATCTGCTTTGGAAACCACAATATTGATTCTGGTTTGCGTACATATTCTTTGATATGAAACGGATGATTTCAAAGAACAAAATCATGGAACTTGAAAGAAGTCAACATAACAAGAAGATAAAAAAGAAATGGCTTAAAACACAAATCCTGAATTTGTCAATTTTGATCAAGTTTTCATTTAATAATTACATAGTTAATCAAAATGTTTCATGTTTAATCGCATCAAAATCATCCATATTTTCTTAGTAATTAGTTTCAATCACAACTTAAATATTATTTTTGTTCAATAAGTATTAGCTTTAAACTAGGTCCTAGGTTTGATCACCCCTAAGTTCATCCATATTTCCCTTAATAATTAGTTTAGAAAATGAAAGGTTTTCACAAGTGCCTTAATTTAGAGTTTAGATTTAGAATTTAATGTTTATGGGTTTAGAATATTATATAAATAACAGTTTAGCATAAATAGCAATATATCATAAATATTAATTTTTGTCAACCATGTAATAAATTTATAGCTTGGCCCACCGAGTAAGTGTTGGCTTTAACCATGGGCGGACAACCAAAAAAATTTGGAGAATTTTTTTTCTTATAAATTTAATATAAAATAATATTAAAAATAAAATTAACACAAAATTTAATGATTATTGACAATCTTTAAAAGAAAATTAACGCATCTTAAAAAGAAATTGACACCTATTATTTGTTATTACTTGCTTATATATATATATATATTATGTCACACACAGTGTTTTAGGCATCGGGGTTTGCCACGAGGTAATCTTCAACAGCCTTGAAAACTCGGGCCTGCCTTTCCATTCCCGCCTTAATGGCTTCCTCCTTGATCTCCACATCACCAATGGAGTAAAACTTGGTAGTTCTCTTACAAATTGCTCCTCCGTCCGGTCCCGCAACAAACTTGACATCATAAGTGATTTTCTCGAGTATGTTCTTCAAGATATCGCCTTCGATCACGCTGTAACTGTAGAAAAAGTTGTCCTTGTCTAGCTCGTTAACCTTGTGCTTCACGTAATCGAGCCCGAACCCTGCATTTATCATCAATTAACCAAGCAAGTCTCTGAATCAGACATCAAACGGGGTAATTAGAATATCTGTAAGAATGAAAAGGAAAGCAATGATCAAGTACCTTCGGCAAAGGTGACCTTCTTGATAGTCCCGGGGCCACCATCCCCTTCGAGGACCTCGACGCTCTTGATCGAATCGGGAACAACCTTGGGGAAAAGGGTGTCAAAATCGAGAACTATGGCCTTGAATGCCTTGGCCGGGGGGATTGGGGCAGTGACCTCCATTTCATGTGTGAAAACACCCATGGTTAATAATAATACAATGAGAAATTGATGAACTGAGAGTGTTTTTCGAGGTGTGTGAAAAAAATGAGAATCTGAGATTGTATTTATAGACTGAAATCGAAGTTTGTTCATACAATTCAACTTATTTATTTATGAATCGGATAAGATTCAGTCACCTTGAATTAGTCAAGAATTCCATTCTGCATAAAGAATTTCAATAGGATGAAGGAAACTTTGGGTTTTCCAGTTTATTATTGTAATATGAAGATGTCAGAAATGGAGAATCAAAGGAATACTTGATAAAATAAGAGGGTCAAATGCTTGAGAATACTTGACTAGCAATAATGCAAGTGTTTTATTAGTGCAAGAGGTGATAACTGATAACGGTCATGGTTGGGAAATTTTCAGGAATATCAATATTACATATAAAGTTTTTTTAGGGTATTATATATAAAGTTATTCCAATTATTATTATTTTTAAAATGTTAATATTTTACATTTTTTTCTCAGCAAATGATAATTTATTAAAGGGTTAGAAATTACAACCCAAGACTTAAGTTGTGAGCATCATTAAAAACCTCTATAATTTTTAATAGAGGAAAAGAGTACACCCAACTAAGTAACGCTAAAATACAACCATAATTAACACAAACGAATGTCTAACCAGACTCCTTCTGCTCATGCCATAATAATCTCATCACCTTGTCTTCATCTCCCACAAATACGAATCAGCTCCAGGGTAAATTAAAACAAAACCAAGTGATCTGAGAAAAAATACCACCATATCTTTAATAGTCCAAGTCTGCTCAATCCAATTTTCGCTCAGAAATCTACCATGCAAATTTTTTCTCTCGGATTATATGTAAACTGCACATGCTTAATACGCTCTATACTTCCACTGCTATCATAAAAAACCACCATTTCCAGGGTTGCATCAAATATTTACTGCTCTAAAGACAAAATATGAATTAGAGTCCCCACACCTTATCCACTTGTCACTCGTCTTATGCTTCCAAAGATCTTCATGTGCCTGCATCATAACCCACATTTAACTTTTGCGTATCTTCAACACTTTCTGCAGCTCCTGCTCAAATTCACCTACACTCACTTGGTCTTCAAATTCATTCATTCTTTTATTAAAATCCACGCACTATTCAGAGTACTAATTTTCTAAAGCTCCTTAGACCCTTTTAAGTTTGATAAAACCAACATAATTTCCCACTACCGATTCCCCAAGGGCCTCCCTTAAGCACGTTGGTACATTCAAAAACCAAGCATTTAAAACTCTTCACAGAATTGGTATATGTGTAACAACCTCGACCCGGATGTCACATTTGGGCCTCAAGCCCAAACGAAAATCATAAAATTTCTCAACTTGGTTTAGCCCAAATAAAATACTTTCCAAAAACATTTAAAGCTCACCAATCAAAATAAATATATAAACGATTAAAACGTTACAAAAGAGCTCTAATTAAATAAAACATTTAAACATTTGATTTGATTAATACAAATTCAAAATAAGGATTACAGACTCATACGCGTAAGATTCTATGAATACACATCCCACTAAATACATGTATCATACTCTGACAACGCCGCTTGCTGGAATCCCATACAAACAATGCTCTTCAGTCCCGCGATCAACCTACGCACGGAAACAACAATTTCGAGCACTGAGCTTACAAAGCTCAATGGTACACATCTAATCTACTATACTTCATACTAATCATAAACATAAGTATGCAAGCTAGTACGCGCAATAAGAAGAGATAAATAAACATATGGCGCTACCGCTAGCCGCCTAAACACATACTAACATCATGGCAATCATCAATCATGGCACACAAGGCCCAACCATACCAAGATCTCATCAGAGCATCTTGGCATAAACACATATCAGCAATAACAACACAACTCTGGAGTGAGGTCGGGTTACAAAGCATCGGTACATACACTCCAGGTGAGGTCGGGTCATATAGCATCGGAACATACACCCTGGTGAGGCCGGGTCGCATAGTATCGGAATGAGGCCTGGGTCACAAAGTATCGGAACATACACCCTACTCGGAATCATCCTCGAGCATCTACACTCTGGGTGAGGCTGGGTCACATAGCATTGGAACATACACCCATACTCGGAATCTCTCCTCTAGTATCTTCGAATGAGGCCCAGGTCACAAAGCATCGGTAACCTCTATTCGGTATCTCAACCATGGTGTTGCAACACTCTTTCACTGGTTATCCGGATCCCATCAATTAAAAAAGATTCAACCCATCAAATGCCTACTCGGCATACAAGCAACGCGGTCATAAGGATCCCCTATTATTGCTAATCGTCAATATATTGTTTATTATACATTACCGAGTTGTTAATACATTATGGAGAAGTGCATATTTAATCTCATTTATCAAGGCATAGTTCAATTATTAATATTTTGTATTTACCCTTATCTTAGACTGGCATTTCAGACTATCCCGTTCAGCGACATCGTACTCGAATATGAGTATCGATACGATACCCTTGGTTAACGGTTCTCACACGCGAACCGCTACCAATTAGTTTACTGGAAATTCTCAATTTTTATAAGTACTAGTACGGTTCCACCCATACCGATATAACCTTAATCGCTTATCAGTACATCCAAAGCTCGTATCGGTACCCAACTCATAGGTTCGTACAATTCCTTTAAATTACGGTGTCATAATGCTCATTAGGTCTCTAAAGCTTATGGAGGGCATTAAAGTACGTTACTAGAGTATTTAATTAATTATTACCGCTTATCGGCTTTTTACCCATTTAATCGAATATTTATCAGTATTGTCTCTAACCAATATTAAATCGAACATATTAATTTATTCAGCTAATACACAAGGCATCATCATATATCAATCAGTCAACCAATCATACAATCAGATAATCATACGAATATTCAGACAATCCTATACGGTCTCTAAAGCTCATAACAGACTCGAACATTCTCAAGCTCACCAAGCATCTTAATAATTACCAAGCATCGGACTATCGGTATCAACAAATGCTTATTACTCATCTCCTAATTTGCAACCACTAACATGCAAGGTAATTACACTTATGATGCTCATGAAGCATTTCAGAGTTCGAGGTGTACTAACCTTAAGCCGATATTGCTAAAATCCACATTCGAGCTTCCTAAACAATCAACATGATCCGATGCCCAAACCTGAACAATCCTTGTATATCAATAAATATGAAAATACATTATTTCCATGCATCTTCTATACCATTCACAAGGTTAAACACATAAAAGTAGCTTACTGTGTTTGAATTTGGCAAAACGGATAGCGTCAATAGATCTGGAACGTCAAGAAACCCTCAGGTAGTGTCCCTCAAAAAAGTCAACGGCCGATCAACGGTGGAAATAGTCAACGGGTCAATGGCTTGGTCAACGACTCGGTCAAACAGTAGATTAACTCGACTGGCGGCTTGAGGTCAACAGCTCAGTTAACGAATCGGTCAAACAATGGCTCAGCTCGACTGGCACCTTAAGGTCAACGGCTTGGCTCAGCTGGCGGCTTGAGGTTAACGGCTCGTTAATATAGCTTGGCTCAGCGGCTCGGCTTGGCTCAAATGGCTCTAACCACCCAGAATGAAGCCCACGCATGACCAACAGCATGTGTGGCATCTTCTGACTACATGAATCGGTTGGCGAGCTCCAGTCTGACATTTTGGCACCTCCTGAGCTCGCTGGTGGTGACAATTTCTAGTTTTAAGCACTAAAATCTTGCTTTTCGACGACTCGTAAACTTCTCGAGCACCACCATGGTGAGTGACGGCGGCGACGACAGCGTAGAGACCACTGACAGGTGCGTTCGGTGAGCTCTCCCGGTGGCGACGACTGTGAAGTGAACGGCGGCACGAATCACTCTTAAATCTAGCCAAAACTCTCTTCTCTCACAAAACCCATTTTTTCTCCCTCATACAAAAATATCTTCTCCCCCTTTTCCTTTTCTTTTTTCCCTATCACATCAGCCTCTTTATTTTAAACTCCCCCCTTTTCTTTTCTTTTCTTTTTATTAAATAACACCCATACCTAAAACCCCTTTTAATTTGCCATAAAGCCCAAATCCAACTATCATTGATTTGAGCTTCCAACACAAGACCCAAATAATTGGGTTTGAGGCTCAATTCTGCAAAACCCAAAAATTCGGGTCGTTACAACTCTCCCCTCTTTAAAAGAAATCTCATCCCTGAAATTTATATATATAACTCAATGAAGATGCTCAAACTCCTATAGCTCTTGACATTCTCGGAGATTTCCCCTGCGCTACTCTGATCTCAACACTTGTCAATATAACCATTGTCTTCTAATGATAAAAAAATAATCTCAACTGATTCTTTCTCTCAGAAGGAGTCTATCTTCGCTTGGTATATTACAGACGACAACTAAAACCCAGTAATACCCCGGTAAAACTGTTACACGAATACACCAATCAAAGAAACTTAACTTATGCTGAAGAACCCAAGAGATTTTGCATGATAGATCTTTCCATAACTCTGCATAATCTAAAAGGACATGAGGTTAAACAAGCAGTGCATCCCAACAAAATGATCCTCCTCGTGGTGACTCCCTGAAAGAGACTCTAACTCTGATGGCCTCGCAAATTTAAAACATTGCTTGTTCAGTGCAAGACTTCAGAAAATGAACAGCGTCTCAACTCGCCTCAAGTGCTTACCTTAAACTCTGCATGATAACTCTTATCGATAACTAAATATTATCTCATTAACTCAGTTCATGAAAGAATCTTACACTCTCAACTATAACTTATCCGAAAACACGTCATATGTACCATTGGATATGTCATCACATAGAAATCTCACCAAAGGATAAGGTTCCATCACAAACCTCAAATCTCGTGCCAAAAGGTAACATGTACACACCGCAGTGTCGTACAACCCAACCTCAACAATCCAAGCAGACTTTTAATCTGGATCTCACCTTTGCTGAAAATATCAAATTGTACCTACCAAGGACTATATCATTACTCAAAGAAATCTCATCAAAACTGTGCACTTGTAATTCTTTACAAGTTCCATGATCATTTATTTAATTTTCGTTGAGGAACATCGAAGCATCACAACAACTCTGAGAAATTCAATGTTTGACTCCCAATTGATGGCAAGTCAAACACCCATCACCATCTCAACATACGACTCCACATTGTTTCCTTAACACGTGATGAAAGCTTGGTACCAACTGTCGGTCTTAAAATTCACCATATACTAACCACTATACTATAAAGGGAGAATCTCTTACCTTGATATATCTTTTCCAAAACACCCACCACAGGATCTCAAGTCCATCAAAAACCATCGGACCTAAATTCAACCATAACACTTTATCCTCTTAATTGTAATCGGATACTACTTCTCACGGCTTCCAAATCAAATCAATCTTAACTATGAGTTTAACAAATAAAATACACGGAATCCAGTACTGACAAATTAGTATTGACACCAGATAAATTGAGTACCAGTATAGCATAAAGCTAGCATCGGTACTCCTTTACATGAGCATCACTTGCGATCTTTGATCGCCCCATATAGGTAGCATAATACTCTAACCGAACTAACTTCGTACAATCCATCTTTTTTCAAGATCACTTACCTAGGTGGTGATTAATCACGCGATCAACGACTCTTAATTACTTTAACTCGAGTCGTTATCCAAAACTCAAACTCTTTAAAGATCGAGCACCCGAAGTTTTACACTGTTGAGGTGAACAAAACATTCCCACTTTAACATAAAAATACAACCCTGACGATACAGTAAAACATCCTCGACGATCTTGAAATCTTATTCAACTTTAATCGGGTCGACACCACTATCACAGCGTAGTGGTCCCACACAGCTCGAATCTCCGTTAATATTCCTCGGTTGCCTCAAGGAAACTGTGATACAAAACAAAAAGCATTTATGAAGTCTTCAACCCTTGATCCCTTACTAATTACACGGTAACCAACCTCTCTCATGTACAAGGTCCTTAAGGCAATTATCTTGTCAACGTTCATATTTTCATGTTCCTTGAACATTCGCATATGTCACGCAAAGCATCAACTTACATTCAAGAGACAACACGGTGGCTCTACCTTATTATTGCTAAAAAAATTCAAACGTCACTGCAGGCATCTAACGTTACCACGACACGCCCAAAAGAGGGGAATCACCATTCCAAAATTCATTTCAAAACTCTAAGCCTTTAACACTTTAACCACAACCATCTTATTCTTGAAACAATCTCGAAAAAGCACACAGATACCTCGCAATTGGTTAAACAAGTCATCCACCTTAGGAGACATGAAACCATCTTCTACTATCACACGACAACTATCTACAGTTTAAGTATCACTTCAACAAAATAACTTCTTACTAACGAACAAGCCCGCTTCTCCCTTGGGTGAAACACTCAGACAAAATAAACCTCATTCAAGTTGCACCTTCGTAACTGAACCTCTAACTTTCTCAACTGAGTCGGTGTCTTCTGAGAAAGGTGTTGGGCACTGACATCCAACTCGGTCTTACCTTAACATCCCCTCACATTCTCGATAGGGAAAAAGTCCTGACAACTCCTTCAAAAGGCATAAACAAACATTCTGACAAATCTGAAGCCTCACAAGTGTCAAACTACACACAATAGCATCTATCGAACAATTAAACATATCTCACAACCCCGTGTGTCATTCTCAAAACAACAACCACGAAGATTACGATAGAAGGGCAACGATCTATACATTCTCGTTACCAAAGGTTGGGTTCCCTCGAGGTCTCAAAGCCTTGAGCACAACTTTCAACATTATTGGCTCGCATCACGTTTGATTAACTAAAACAATTCTACGGTGCCACAACTCCCAAGAAGACAGCTCTCTTTCAAACCTGTAGAACGTCTAACTTTGGCCACACATTGACAAACTAGTGCATCCTGAATCCACTATCTCTGCGAAACGCCTTCGCAAAAGGCGACGACATCTCCCTACTATAAATGAACTCCCTTTTAAGCAAATGAAAAGGTCCACCGCCCAACATGCATCCACTGACCAATTCAGGAACAAATCATCCATACTCGTGTCACAACCATTATTCACACATATAACGATGAAGATTCCTTGCCACAAACTCTCACAACGCATCAGAAGGTTCCAAAACAGTCACATCATGTGATAAGAACACCATTTAGGTGGCGGGATGAGAACACATCCTTGACTCTAACATTATTTAACTAACTCGCATCTCAATAATTTGGGGCAACTTTGACACCCAGAATCTCTCCCATGAGCAGCTTAACACTTATCTCGACCCTCTCAGCCAAAAAAGTAACTATCTTAACGTCACAACATTGGTTGCACCATCATAATTCCAGCCTTAAAGAGTATGAACTTAATTTAAGGACTTGTATTCCCTAGACACCTTACTAAAACACCTATACCACCCCGGGATTTCTTAGAACTGGCTAAACCTAAGCTCTGATACCACTAAATGTAACACCCTCGACCCGGATGTCACATTTTGGCCTTAAGACCAAACCAAAATCATAAAATTTCTCAACTTGGTTTAGCCCAAATAAAATACTTTCCAAAAACATTTAAAGCCCACGATTCAAAATAAATAAATAAACGATTAAAATATTACAAAAGAGCTCTAATTAAATAAAACATTTAAATATTTAACTTGGTTAATACAAAATTCAAAATAAGGATTACAAACTCATACACGTAAGTTCTATGAATATACAGCCCACTAAATACAAGTATCATACTCTGACAATGCCGCTTGCTAGAATCCCATACAGACAGTGCTCTTCGGTCTTGTGATCAACCTACGTACGAAAACAAAAATTCTGAGCGCTAAGCTTACAAAGCTTAGTGGCACACATCTACTCTGATATACTTCATGATGATCATAAACGTAAGCATGCAAGCTAGTACGAGCAATAAGAAGAGAAATAAACATATGATGTGTTACATCTCCAAAAGTACTATTTTTAATGCCAATCTTACAATACGTTTTCTTGTTTTTAGGTACATTTAGTTGCATAAGCTCGCTAAAATCATGCATTTGCATAAGGAGTTTAGAATTTTGTCTATGCCAGTGTGAATGGTTGTTTTGTTGGCAATTTTGCAGGTTTGGCATAGTATTTGGCCCAGAAATGAAACACAAGAAAAAATGCCAGAGAGAATGCTGAGTTGCTGTTGGTAGCGAAGGACCAGAAGAGAAATGCCAAGAACCATTAGCAATAGGATGCCAGAAGAGTTATGCCAAGAACCCTTGGCAAGGCCAGCCTAAAAAAATAAGACCAGATCAGGCTGTGAAAAAATAGCATTTGATCAAACTCTAAAAAAATTAGATGGCAAAAACATAAGATGCCAAGTCTGTCTGGCACAGATGGATCGAACGATGCCAAGCTCGGCTGCCAAAGGATCGACGGAATATGACGTCAGTCCTAGTGAAAACCTGATTAGCTTATCACCTTATCAGCTTATCACTTCAAATCTGGATAAGATGATCACATCCCTTATCCCTTGCACATTCAAATTCAAACTCAAACTCAAAGGCTTATCCTATGCCCTCCTTGCACTCCTATTTAAAGACCAACCAAGCAAGTATTCGAGGAGTGGTTTTTGGGGATTTTTGGTGGTGCTTGATCGTGAGTGATCGAAGTGAAGAATTGGAGTGCGACGATTGACAACCGGCCGCACCAAGGAGAGTGGTTCGACCAGCTTGGCCGAGAGCCTGGATCTTGAGGGCTACATCGAGAGACCCCTCTCGCCCATTCTCTTGTTTTAATTTGTTTTGAATTCTTTTTAATGATGGTGTATTTGGAAAACGTTTATGGTTTTTTGGTTAAATCCCTCACCATGAACTAATATAATAGTTGGTGAGGGATGTTTTGCGTTGAACACTATTTTATGTTTTAGTTTTTAATAATAAATTTGCCTTTGGCATTATTTTATCTATTCGTCATACTTTAATGTTTTCTAAATACTATGCCAAGCGAGAGTTGGAACTGTTGGCCTATTGCTCCTCAATATCTTAACAGACTTGGGGTGGCAACCATTAAGTTGTTGGATATTGAGGAGAGAAGCTTCAAGAGAAGTCGTTCAAGTAGATGAACTTACTTCGGGAGTGAAATCTACCCCTTAGGAGTATAGATTGGATCTTAATCAAATTGGTTTATTTAAAAGCATGCACTATAGAGATATAGGGGTTTTTACATGATCAATTTAGGGCAATGACCATCAAGAGAGGCTTTGCTAATTTTGAATCTGCTCGACAAACAATGCCAAGACAGGTTGTTATTAACGGCTGGCACGACATGAATAACGTGAAAGCCAGGCATTCCCTCCCAACGCTCATCATTCAATAAAGCACCTTCCTTGCCAACGTCTTTACTTTACTTTTATTTATTTTCTTTTCAATTATTTCCAAAACCAGCTTCAAAACAAATCAACTTTTTCTTAAGGCAAGGCACACATCTACTATAATATACTTCATGATGATCATAAACGTAAGCATGCAAGCTAGTACGAGCATTAAAAAGAGAAATAAACATATGATGTGTTACCTCTCCAAAAGTACTATTTTTAATGCCAATCTTACAATACGTTTGCTTGTTTTTAGGTACATTTAGTTGCATAAGCTCGCTAAAATCATGCATTTACATAAGGAGTTTAGAATTTTGTCTATGCCAGTGTGAATGGTTGTTTTGTTGGCAATTTTGCAGGTTTGGCATAGTATTTGGCCCAGAAATGAAACACAAGAAAAAATGCCAGAGAGAATGCTGAGTTGCTGTTGGTAGCGAATGACCAAAAGAGAAATGCCAAGCACCATTAGCAATAGGATGCCAGAAGAGTTATGCCAAGAACCCTTGGCAATGCCATCCTAAAAAAATAAGACTAGATCAGGCTGCGAAAAAATAGCATTTGATCAAACTCCAAAAAAATAAGATGGCAAAAATATAGGATGCCAAGTCTGTCTGGCACAGATGGATCGAACGATGCCAAGCTCGGCTGCCAAAGGATTGACGGGATATGACGTCAGCCCTAGTGAAAACCTGATTAGCTTATCACCTTATCAGCTTATCACTTCAAATCTGGATAAGATGATCACATCCCTTATCCCTTGCACATTCAAATTCAAACTCAAAGGCTTATCCTATGCCCTCCTTGCACTCATATTTAAAGACCAACCAAGCAAGTATTCGAGGAGTGGTTTTTGGGGATTTTTGGTGGTGCTTGATCGTGAGCGATCGGAGTGAGAAGTTGGAGTGCGACGATTGACAACCGGCCACACCAAGGAGGGTGGTTCGACCAGCTTGGCCGAGAGCCTAGATCTTGAGGGCTGTATCGAGAGACCCCTCTCGCCCATTCTCTTGTTTTAATTTGTTTTGAATTCTTTTTAAAGATGGTGTATTTGGAAAACGTTTATGGTTTTTTTGTTAAATCCCTCACCATGAACTAATATAATAGTTGGTAGGGGATGTTTTACGTTGAACACTATTTTTATGTTTTAGTTTTTAATAATAAATCTGCCTTTGGCATTATTTTATCTATTCAGCATACTTTAATGTTTTCTAAATACTATGCCAAGCGAGAGCTGGAACTGTTGGCCTATTGCTCCTCAATATCTTAACAGACTTGGGGTGGCAACGATTAAGTTGTTGGATATTGAGGAGAGAAGTTTCGAGAGAAGTCGTTCAAGTAGATGAACTTACTTCATGAGTGAAATCTACCCCTTAGGAGTATAGATTGGATCTTAATCAAATTGGTTTATTTAAAAGCATGCACTATAGAGATATAGGGGTTTTTACATGATCAATTTAGGGAAATGACCATCGAGAGAGGCTTTGCTAATTTTGAATCTGCTCGACAAACAATGCCGAGACAAGTTGTTATTAAAGGCTGGCACGACATGAATAACGTGAAAGCCAGGCATTTCCCTCCCAACGCTCATCATTCATTAAAGCACCTTCCTTGCCAACGTCTTTACTTTACTTTTATTTATTTTCTTTTCAATTATTTCCAAAACCAGATTCAAAACAAATCAACTTTTTCTTAAGGCAAGTAACAATCAAGGCAATTGAATTCCAACTCAATCTTTGTGGGATCGATATTCAGCTTATTGTTGTATTACTTGCAGACCGTGTATACTTGCACGCAAAAGACTCATCTTGGCACTATTTTATACTTTTCCAATACATATTTTCTGCCTCTTTTGCTAGCATTCACTTAGAGAGTCTACAAGTTTTTGGCGCCGTTGCCGGGGATTACGACGGAATTCATTGCTTTAAGTTTTACTTGTTATTTTGTTTTCATTTTACTAACTTAGTGTTTTTTCATTTTTTTTCTTTTTTAGGAAATCTTAAAAAAAAGTATAGGCAGCCACATATGGTATGATGATGACTACAGTTTTCCCACTTATGACTACCAATATCCAACTCCAAGAGCTGTCCATGAGCAAAGACGATATGAAACGCATGAAGAAGATGCCTATACAACAATCTCGGGACAAATTTCTGAACTGAAAAGCATGATTACATCAATGCAAGTGCCTAACAAGTTCAGCAAAAGACAAGCAACACCCGTTGTTTGTGCCTATTGTAGAGGATGCCACTCATTTGATAATTGCCCCTTCAACCCTAATTCTTATTATTATATGGGGCACTGTAATCTGAACAACCCTTCCTCCTACAACTTCAACCAAGGATGGAACCAACAACATAATATTTTTTGGAATAATCAAGACGATGATTATTTTTATGCACCTAACAACTATGTTGTGCCACCAGACTTCAACCAAATGCCATCCCAAGGTAGCATTCTTCATGAGAAATCAGCGACAGATCTTTATGGATCCAACAGATCGATTGGCATGGCAGAATTGCCTTCAGAACTACCGATGCACAACAATCCACCTCAATAGCAAACAAATTACATTGGAAACGCACATGAAGAAGCCATGGATGCTATGAGAAGCTTGGAAGAACAAGTCAGGAGGCTTACAAATGCTGTGAATGGCATGCCTCAAGAGAACGAGATAGAGCTTCTATCAAGGCAGCTTGAGGTGGCAAACACTTCGGTTAGTGGTAACAATGCCATGTCAACGCTACATCAACAAGCTGGCAATTTTCTTCCTCCATATGCTCCTCAAGGAATTCAGAATCAACATTACGAGCATCAGGTTTTTTCCTAACACACTTGAATCAATATATTATACTGATGAAGAATATTTAACAATAGGTACATTGGACTTATTAATGGTAATAAAGTGTGAGGAAAATTTGAGGGCAATGATCTTGAACACAACAACATCGAGGGAAAGCTAGATAATGTTGCCAAGTTCGATGCTAGGACAGAAGGGGATTCTAAAGTTCCAAACCAAGAAGACGAAGGCAATCAGCAAATTATTTGTCAGGAAGAGAAATCAGTGCCAGCAGGTGAACCCAAGGACGTAGAGAAAGAAGAGGCAAAGGCTGATGATACCAGAGCACTATCTGATACCATACCACTGTCTGATCCCAGACCTCCAGAAACTCTGCCATGTGATATGGATGATGCTCGACAAAAAGAGAGAGAACAAAACAAAGCTGTCACTTCCCTAAGTGGCAACCAAGTCGAGATTTTAACGTGTGAAGAAGAGCCAATTGTTTGCCATGCGAATAAATCAATGCCAGCGAAAGAAACCAAAAAAGCTGAGAAAAGGAAAGCAAGAACCAACAATGCCAGATCTGAATCTGATGCCAACACCATCTCGGCAAAACCAGTAGATCCAGTAATTGCCAACCCTGCATTGGTAAGACAAATAAATGTCACTTTTAATGTTGACAAAGCTCTTAAGTGTGCAGATGAACCTGAAGAATGCCATGCAGTTGAGCCAATAGAATCCATTTTGGATGAGAACCTGCCATTGACTTGCCAAGGAATAGAAGCTGAAGCCATAAAACAACAGTGTGATGGCAAAACACTTGAGCCACAGAGAAGATCGATTCTGGTCAGGACTGATGCCATGAAGCGTGGTGTGCTCAAATGGCTTGTTGCTGGAAGAAAAATTGGATGACAATTGACTGAGAATGAAGAGCTGAAGCAAGAGAATTTGGCCTTGACAATAATGCCAGAGATGGTGCTGCCAGAAATTAAAGATTTACCTAAGAATGCTATGGCAAGTCTGGAACCGGTTGAGGATACATACACCTTGGCATCAAAAGAAACAGAAGGACCACAGCCTAAGAACTAATTGGGTGCTAAATTCAATCAAATATTTGATATGCCTACAGGGAAGAGGTATTTTGGTTTTCTGAGGTGGTTATTCAAAACCCCCGTGGCAAAACATTCTCCCTTGTTGAGTAATCTAAAGTTCGACATACTCAAAGGTAAGCAATTCTTTGGTTTTCTATGTTGGTTATTCAAACAAAAGATTTCCACAGACTGAAATCGGAATAATGCCAAAGTGATCATTCTCATTGCAAAAATTCAGTAACTCTTTGCCAACTCAGTTTAATCATTGTGAATAATTTAGGAGAATTATTTTTTTCAGTACTTAGGATATCTCAGTTTTAAATTTTTAGTTTTTCGTTTATTTTCTTTTTTTATTTTGAAAGGTTCCTTTGAGTGAATGCAGGATTTTGTTGCAAAGCAAAATGCCAAGGCAAGGACTGGCATGGGGTGATTGAACAAAATGCAGAGAATGAACTTGTTGTAGAGGATGAACACACCATGTTTGCAGAAGCCTTGGATGATGCCAAGAGGAAGATGATGTTGAAGGAACTTTGTAAACTTGTCACTAAGTGGATTGTGTCATCAAAATGCCATCAGACGGTGAAGCGACTGGCATTGAAAGACTGACATTGTTACATTCAATCATCATGGGCCGCAAGATCAATATCGGCAGTATCATTATTGATGAAACTTATAAATGCGCCGGTAAGGATAATGAGAGTTTATGTTTCCTTTTATTGATTTCTAACATTTGCATATAGCATAGCGTGCTAAAGTTTGATACAAATCAAGAGCTCAAGGGAACGATGATCACTCCTGCCCTGTGGAGGTAACTCATTACCGATGAGAAATGTTGTCGAGTCTGTGCCAAAGGCGGTGCCCGAGACTCCGATTCCATCTAGTTTATTGGCAATGACTTCCCAGATATATCAATGCCATGAGGTTATCCTCCAGAAATTAAAGAAAGCCAAGGAGCGAAAATCGATGCTTTGGCAGTATGTTCATGTCAGGGACCATGCCATGAAGAAAACACGTAAGGACATGTATGTCCACACACTGCCAGTATTTTTTGAGTTCCCTGCAGACCTACTTGCCAAGGATGGCATGCCAGCCAGACCACACTCTATCTACACGTTGACCCAGTTTGATGCCACCATTATTCAAGAATTCTATGTCCATCTTGTGACCAAAGATTCACCCTTCTTGATGATTAGAGGTATGTGTGTATGTTTTGATGAAGGATATATTAACACTATGTTTGATTTGGATGGTACAAGGGATGAATATTTTGAGTATGCCAATTCGATGAATGCTGCCAAGAGAAAGAAGTGGCTGGCAGATTCATGTGAGCTTGGCACGGCATGGACAGTGTTATCGAAGGGTCACCGAATGGTGAAACGATTGGCATCGAAACATCAAACGAGTGGATGGAATCAATTTTTAAAGGCTAGTCTGATGCCTACAACCCACAATGAGACAACCTCGGAAGAAAGGCTAATTTTATTGATTCCATCGTGATGGGGCGCAAGATTAGTGTTGGTAGGATCATCATCGATGAAACTTATAAATGTGCAGCAAGAGGTACTGGCAGTTTGTTCTTTCCTTTGTTAATTTTTAACATTTGCATGCTTCATGGTGTGCCAAAGCTTGATACAGATAAAGGTCAAATGATCAAGGAAACAACAATCACAACTGCTATTTGGGGAAACCTCACCGCTGCCAAGCCAAAAGACAAAGGCAGGGAGAAGACAAAAGTGCCCATGACAAAGCCAAAGGTGTCAAAGACAGTGCCAAACACCATGCCAACTAGTTCACTGGAAAAGCTGTCTCAAATCTACAACCGCCAGGAGATTATTCTCTAAGAGTTAGAGACAACAGAGGAACTCAATGATAAGATGAGGCATGAGACAAAGGAGAGGGATGATATCATTAGGGAGGTTCTTAAAAAAATGTCCCCTGATTTTGTGCCAGCATTTCCAAATTTCCTTGCCGAGCCCTCTGCCAGCGATGATGCCATGCCAGCCAATCCACACGAGAAGAAGTCTATGAAGGGGAGTCCTCATCTTTATAAACTCTTTTGCATGTCATTTCATTGCATTTATATGATCATGCATGTTATTTTTATGTTTTCTTGTATATATGTGTTGTTTTCATGCATTGAGGACAATGAACATCTTGGGTTTGGGGGTGTGCGTTTCCTCACATTTATGCCACGCCATGCATTTCATGTTTACATTTCTGTTGCCATGCCATCTAGGTCATTTAGAATAGATGCATACCGAACCACTAAAAAAAGAAAAAAAATTGCCTCGGTTTAATTTTGAAGAATGTTAACACTTGTTAGGCAAGTTTAATTTGATCTAGGTGTTTGTCTAATGAAGAAATTTTAATCTTTAGTTGCAATGTCGTACCAGCAGAATAGTTATGCCAGGTTTGCTTGGCAATTGATCTCTAGTTTAGGGAATTGAACTTATACTTAACACGTAGTATATCTCTAGTTCCTTAGCAAACTTAGACTTTTTGAAATTATGCTCAAATTTAAAAAAAGAAAAAATATCAAATGATGCCAGGGTAAAAGAAACTAATAAGACAGCAATGTTCTGCCAAGGCAAGAAAAAATAGAACTCTCCTCTACCATAGGGATAATAAGCTACTTGGGGTTTCGTGGTTTGCTCCCTCTTAATTCTCAAGTCCAAAACCTTAGTGTATGAGTTGAAGAGAAAGCCTAGTGATGTCTAGATTAAGGAGGGGATTCGTGGTATGCTCCCTCTTATCTCTCACGCTAAATAGTGTCACAAAGCAAGCTTAAATTAATGCCAACATAAACCCTTGGCAAAGAAAAAAGAAAAAAAAGAAGAGAATCTGAGTTTATGTAGTAAGATTGTCTAAGAGAGTGAAAGGATACTGGATGCAGATTGCCTACACATCATGCACTCTTCATAAACTTAGATTAGAGTTATATTACTGCACTTGAATTACTACATGCTTGGCATTATTGCACTACGATACCAAGGACAGAAATAGAGCCAAAATCTGCTTGCCAGTACTTATTGGCATTCTAACCAAAATTTTGCCGAGGTAACATTTTCACAGTTTTTATTTGTTTGCATTACTTGAGGAAAAACAATGAGTTAGGTTTGGGGGTGTGTTACCTCTCCAAAAGTACTATTTTTAATGCTTATCTTACAATGCTTTTGCTTGTTTTTAGGTACATTTAGTTGCATAAGCTTGCTAAAATCATGCATTTGCATAAGGAGTTTAGAATTCTGTCTATGCCAGTGTGAATGGTTGTATTGTTGGCAATTTTGCAGGTTTGGCATAGTATTTGGCTCAAAAATAAAACACATGAAAGAATTCCAGAGAGAATGCTGAGTTGCTGTTGGCAGCGAAGGATCAGAAGAGAAATGCCAAGCACCACTGGCAATAGGATGCCAGAATGTCAAGAACCCTTGGCAATGCCAGCCCGAAAAAATAGGACCAGATCAGGCTGCAAAAAATAGTATTTGATCAAACTCCAAAAAAATAGGATGGCAAAAAAATAGGATGCCAAGTCTGTCTGGCACAGATGGATCGAACGATGCCAAGCTCGGCTGCCAAAGGATCAACGACATATGATGTCAGCCCTAGTGAAAACCTTATTAGCTTATCACATTATCAGCTTATCACTTCAAATCTGGATAAGATGATCACATCCCTTATCCCTTGCACATTCAAATTCAATCTCAAAGGCTTATCATATGCCCTCCTTGCACGCCTATTTAAAGACCAACCAAGCAAGTATTCGTTGAGTGGTTTTTGGGGATTTTTGGTGGTGCTTGATCATGAGTGATCGGAGTGGGGAGTTGGAGTGCGACAATTGACAATCGGCTGCACCAAGGAGGGTGGTTCGACCAGCTTTACCGAGAGCCTGGATCTTGAGGGTTGCATCGAGAGACCCCTCTCGTCCATTCTCTTGTTTTAAGTTGTTTTGAATTCTTTTTAATGATGGTGTATTTGGAAAACGTTTATGTTTTTTTGGTTAAATCCCTCACCGTGAACTAATCTAATAGTTTGTGGGAGATGTTTTGCGTTGAACACTATTTTATGTTTTAGTTTTTAATAATAAATCTGCCTTTGGCATTGTTTTATCTATTCGGCATACTTTAATGTTTTCTAAATACTATGACAAGTGAGAGCTAGCACTGTTGGCCTATTGCTCCTCAATATCTTAACAGACTTGGGGTGGCAACGATTAAGTTGTTGAATACTGAGGAGAGAAGCTTCGAGAGAAGTCGTTCAAGTAGATGAACTTACTTCGGGAGTGAAATCTACCCCTTAGGAGTATAGATTGGATCTTAATCAAATTGGTTTATTTAAAAGCATGCACTATAGAGATATAGGGGTTTTTACATGATTAATTTAGGCAATGACCATCAAGAGAGGCTTTGCTAATTTTGAATTTGCTCGGTAAACAATGCCAAGACAGGTTGTTATTAAAGGCTGGCACGGCATGAATAGAGTGAAAACCAGGCATTCCCTGCCAACGCTCATCATTCATTAAAGCACCTTCCTTGCCAACGTCTTTACTTTACTTTTATTTATTTTCTTTTCAATTATTTCCAAAACCAACTTCAAAACAAATCAACTTTTTCTTAAGGCAAGTAACAATCAAGGCAATTGAATTCCAAGTCAATCTCTGTGGGATCGATACTCAGCTTACTGTTGTATTACTTGCAGACCGTGTATACTTGCACACAAAACACTATCTTGGCACTGTTTTATACTTTTCCAATACATAGTTTCTGCCTCTTTTGCCAGCATTCACTTAGAGAGTCTATATGATGCTACCGCTAGCCGCCTAAACACATATTAACATCATAGAAATCATCAATCATGGCACACAAGGCCCAACCATGCCGAGATCTCATCAGAGCATCTAGGCAGAAACACATATCAGCAATAACAACATAACTCTAGAGTGAGACGCCGAGTCACAAAGCATCGATACAGACACTGTAGGTGAGGCCGAGTCACATAACATCAAAACATACACCCTGGGTGAGGTCGGGTCTCATAGCATCAGAACATACACCCTGCTCAGAATCATCCTTGAGCATCTACACTCAGAATCATCCTTGAGTATCAATATGGTACCCCTGGTTAACGGTACTCACATGCGTACCGCTATTAATTAATTTATTGGAAATTCCTAATTTCTATAAGTACCGGTATGGTTCCACCCGTACTGATATGACCCTAATCGTTTACCGGTACAGCCAAAGCTCGTACTGGTACCCAACTCATGGGTTCATACAATTCCATTAAATTATGGTGTCATAACACTCATTAGGTCCTTAAAGCTTATAGAAGGCATTAAAGTACGTTGCTAGCGTATTTAATTAATTATTATTGCTTACCAGTTTTTACCCATTTAATTGAATATTTATCAGTATTGTCTCTAACCAATATTATATCGAATATATTAATTTGTCCAGCTAATACACAAGGCATCATCACATATCAATCAGTCAACCAATCATACAATCAGATAATCATACAAATATTTAGACAATCCTATACGGTCCTTAAAGCTCATAACAGACTCAAACATTATGTTTCTCTCCTCTAATTAAAGGTTCTTTATTGAAATTCTCAAGTTCTTGATCCTTTACAACTGATTTATGTTATGAAATCATGATTAAAACATGAATATGATGATTAAATTGAGCTTTTATGTGGAAATTTGATAAACACTGATTTGGATCTGTTTTGTATTGAATCTAATTGATTTAGACCTCTAATAAGATATGTTTTAAACTTGTAAGAAGTGATTAATTAAAAAAATCCCGAAACTATGTGAATTGCTAATTTTCTTGGTTGTAAATAGTTAGATTTTGAAGTGATCTTGGTGTTGTAAGGTTGCTGGAGGCATAAGGACATTGTAAGGATGTTTTTGGATGTTAATTTATGTTGTTAAGATGTTAAAATCAAATGGTTTTGGATAGGCTTTGTTTAGATGAAGTTTGGTGATGATTTCGGTTGTTTAGAGATGCATTTGATGGATTTTAGTGAAGCGAAGTTGTGTTTGTTGGTTGCTGGAAATTAGAGATGCATGGAAGTGCATTAATCCTCTGTTTTTGATTGGGTAAAGCAGGGGAGTTGAATCCTATAGCTTTTGGAGAGGTTGCGGAATCTTCGGAAGCTTGATTCTCACAACGGCAATAGAGCTTTGGGTTGTCGGTGAGTGGAAATGTGTTTTACTGCTTTTAAAAGGTTTGAAGATGGTTGTTGGGATTTTATATTAAGTTTGAAACACTTATCTAAGCTCGGAAGTAAGTATTGGTTGAGCTCTCTCTTGTTTTCGATTTTGCAAAATTCAATCTCATGCAAATGTTTATAGATTTGATTACTTACTATATATGCATGTTTTAGAAATGAAAAATGTTGCAAATGATTATAAATGATGAGATTTGAGCATAGCAAATAATTTATGAAAGAATTTTTAGAATGCTAAAATGCATGGTTTAATGTATTGGAAAATGGTTTGAATTGATGCTTATGTAAAACAGTAAGTTAATGTGGTTTCTATTGAGTATATTGGCAAGTGGCTGAGATACAATGTTATTGGATATAGTTAACTAGCCATAGTGTTTAAAGTGCATTATAATAAGTCGCCTCATGTGTGTCGAGGGGTCAAGAGTGTGCCATGCTCCACCATGAGAATCGCAGCGGTTGAGGGATCAAGAGTGTGCCAATTCTCCTGCTAGTGGATTTATACGTTATAACCGTTGAAGGCTTCTCTGGTTCAAGGACGTATATGAAGTGGTCGAAGGAACCACTTGGGAAATCCGTGTATTCGATGTGTTTTGATAAAATAGAACGAAACGTGTTTTGAGTCACTTGAATGCCGATATATGAGATGATGTATTATGAGAAATGAATTATGTTTTGTATAATTTGGTTTATACATGAGATGCTCTTTAAGCTTGCTAATTAGAGATTTTGGCATATACAGCTTAAATCGAGGTTTGAGATAGAAATCCATGATACATGTGTTGAAAATGATTTAAATATGCATATTTGAAGAGATTATAGAAGCATGAGATGTTTTGACTTGAGACTTATACACTAGATTTGATGTAAAATGGTTTTAAATGCATTGATGAGTTTTTTGAGATTCCCTCACTAAGCTTATTGCTTACGCTCTTCTTTCTCATCAAAGTAGAGAAATAGACTCTTTTGGACATCGAGCAAGAAAGGAAAGGTCCAAGTATTGAAGTATTTTCAAGTATGGTTTTACAAATACATAATAGTAATAAGAGGCAATGTGACCAAGTTGTATTTGAGAGGTTTATTTTGGATACTCCCTCTTTGGACAAGTTATGTCGGATGTTTTGGACTAGTGTGATGTTTAAGATTTGGTTTTGAGGAGTTGGGACTCAATTTGCATGCTTGGGGTAGAAATCATGCCTATAGGATTTATGTTTGAATTTGATATGTTATGTATGATATTCTACCATGCTTTTATGTTTGAGGAATTGATGTTTGTGAAGTTTTATGATGATTAGATATTGATTGGAGTGTGTTAGATTGAGCCAAAGTGTCATATGTTGGACCAAGAGGTCATTAAAGGTCTGTCCGTACCGGTATGAGTCCTCTGGAATCGGTACGCGGAGACCTATCTCGGCTCAATCTAGGCAAAAATGCCTTGGCATACCGATACGCCTAGGGACCGTATCGGTACGTGATGCTGAAAATTTGGCTTAGTTTTGGTACATGGGCAACCGTACCGGTATGCCTTTTGGCTACTAGAATTCCAATTTCGAACATTGCATACCCGTACCAATACTTTTGAGGACTGTATCGGTACGCCTTTAAGATTTGAATCCGTGTCGATACGGGGATGTTGTGTACTGATACCTGCAATCACTAATTTTATCCAGGATTTTGTTATTATATATATATTTGAATATTATTATTAGTTTATTTTCAGTCTTATTATTATATGTTAATATGCTCAATGTTTGTATATGTGTATATTTATATGGTTATTATATGTGTATTGTATGCATTAGTATTATTGATTGTATTGAATATATATATATGTATTTTGCATGTGTGCATTGTTTAAATATGTGAATGTGTGTGCATATATTAGTATGTATTTTATACGTATTATTGTTATTGTTATTATTATTATATATAAAAACAGATCATGAATAATAAAAAACAAACCCAATAATATTATTTAATGTCCAGTCCATACATGAATATTACAAAACCCATTTATTATTTACAAGACTAGCTGGCCTGTTTGGCCCAAAACTAAATAACCCTAAAACCTTAATCTGATAATAACATTTTCATCTTGCTGCCACCACAAGATCTGGCCGTTGGATCAGATATGATCTAACGGTATAGATCGCACCTGAAGAGACCCTATCTGCCCTCACGTGCGCGTGCACCCCAACCACGACTGCTCAAATTCATCACGCGTCCACGCCCCCAGCTCTTCGAATTCTTCGATCCACGTGGCTGTGCCGCCGGACACCACTCCGTTCTCCCACCGATTCTATTCAACCACCGCCTGCAAAAGGACAAAAAATATCAATATTCTAGATCTAATATCAGATTCACGGCATGGGTAAAAATTAAATCCAACAGTAGATTAGGTTGTTTATACAAGCTTGTAATCGGGTATAAAAATTCGAAAAAATCAATTGCAACATTAGTTATAAGAAATTAAAAAAAAAATGCATCCTCAACTTTGGAGGTAAAAAAATATCATCTTTTATTTTTTCAGTTCAAATAAAAAACAAATAACAAAAAAAGGGATAAAAGGGGGTTACCTGAGTCCCGGGCCATCGCCGTCTCTGATGGCCGAGGGAGGTGCTCCGATGAACATGCACTAGTTTGTTTAGGGTTAGGTTTTTTAAAAAAAATGGTTTTGATTTGGGTTCGATTTAGGTTTAGGTTTTTGTTTATATATTTAAAACTATTTTTTTTAGATTTCGGCACCAGTATACGGCGGCGCTCGGCCAAAATCTGGAAAGTGTAGGGCGGAGCGCGGTGGCTGGGATGAACACCGGCAGAGGTGTTCATCCGATTTTCAGAGAAAAATAAGAGGTTTTTTGTTTTTTTTATGTTTTGGATTTCGAATGGTTTTTAAAAAAAATAAATGGCTTATATAGTAGCCCGGTTTAAGACAAATAGGTTAATCATTTCATTTAAATCCCTCTGCCCCATTTATTTGCGCGCCACTTTCCTTCTTGTTTTTCTTTTTTACATTTTGGTCACTTGTCTTCGGAATCTGTTTTATTCCTTTAATTTTATCCTGGAACTTTGTTTTTGTTTCATTTTGGTCCGAGACCAGTGGGTAAAATTACCCTCTTGATCCGTGCCATTTTTGTATTAATTATAATTAATGTTTCTTGTTTTTTATTTAATTTATGCCTTGAATGTTTTATTTTATTCCTTTTTAGTCTATTGCTTTATATATATATTATATGTTTAATATGTGTTATGATCTCATATATGTATTATAGGTATATTAGTTTATATATTATATTATATTATTTATACTATACTCTACATTAAATATACGTATATATGCTATAAGTATATCACATATAATATATATCCTTTTATAGGTATTTTATTATATTTTATGTACATATCATCATAAATTTATAACCTATATTTTTTCCTTTTTTATATATTTATATTATTCGTATTATGTATCATATTATATATATGATGTGTATTGTATAATATATGATATTATATTATCTACATGTATTGTAGGTATATGTAAATGTCTTACTTATTTTTAATCGCATATAAATTTTTATATTATATGTATCTTATATGTATTATATGTATAATTTATTATATACTATGTGTATCATATATTATTTTAAATATATATATGTTGTAATGTTTTTTTCATTTATATATGTATTTTATATGTAACATATATGATATATATTATATTTTCGTGTGTTGATTTTATATGTTTTTATATGTCAATATATTGTATATTATAGTATATATTTTATTTACGTACGTACATCTTTCATCGTATTTGCATTTATTTGTCATCATTTATATATGTCTATATATAAATGTTTATTAAGTTGGCATATTCGGTATACTTAACTGTTCAATGCGGTGCTCCCTTTTTCGAGGATAAACTTGGCTATCAGTATAAAATGTAGATGGTAGTTTTCGTTTATTCTTCGAACACCGGAGCCCTTAAAATTTACTCGCACATATAACCCAATGTTAATTTGATCGTTACTTTAACTTGTAAAATTCAACATTAATAAAGTTGTAATTATATTTTTTGGTACCAATTTTTGGGCGGTGTAGGGGTGCTAATCCTTCCCCATCCGTAACCGACTCTCAGACCCAAATTTTTGAATATCTAGTTTTTTTTTCATGGTGTCCGGTCTACCACTTTTAAAATGATCGGTGGCGACTCCCCATTTATTACTTGTGACACCCCCATTTATTTACTCCCTCAATTTTATTCCAAAATACAAACTTTTTCAAAAAATTTCTTTTTTAAACAATTTCCCAAAAATTTTCAAATATAAATTTTAAACATTAAAAATAAAAATATATTCTTTTCATTTTTTATTGTAAATAAATTTTTAAAGGGTCGCTACAATACCCAGTTAGGTATTTCTGTTAAGATGTTTTTTGAGGTTTAAATCTTTGTAGTTTAGTCCCTATTTCTTGATCATGCAATTAAATGTGAATGGATGATTATTTTAAGTTGAGATTTAACCTGATTGTATGTAATATGACTAATTAAGGATTGGTAAATTTAAACTCAAATAAGTCATCTTAATTAAAATTAGGTTTTGGTCCCTATAACGCTAAATCATACAATTGGATGTCAAATCGACGCCCGATGGAGTTGTAATTTTCACCATAACCAACATGATCACCTTAAGACTTAAATATGCATTTAGATAAGATAAAAGAAAAACTGGACCATTTTCTAAGTAAATCTTTTGGGTTTGTTTCAGCAAACCCTAATGTAGCTCGCTTAGTTCGGAGTTGCGACTAGACTGGGTCAAAGGGGTTACAATTTATATATATACATAGAATAACGACTGATAATAATAACTATGGCTTCATATTAGTAAATAAGATAAAAACAAGTATGTCTTTTACAATCATCTTACGATTGTTCTTTGGACATACTCCAACAACACCATGAGATGAGATTCTGGATGTACGTTCCTGAGGTTGTGTGACACCGGATCTCACCTCGAGTGTATGTTCTCGATGCTTTGTGACACCAGGACTCACTCCAGGTTTGTTGGTATTATGCCATATGTGATGTGTGAGGTTATAGCATCTTTGTTGTTGTTATGTGTTTAGGAGGCTAGAGGTAATGCTAAATGTTGTTATATATATTGCCCTGTTATCATCTTTATCTACATGCTCATATTTAAGATTTTCATGAAGCATAGTTGAGTGGAAGTGTATCCAGTGAGCTTTGTTAGCTCAGCGTTCGGAATTGTTGTTTTCGTTTTCATTTAGTTGGTTGACGTACATCATTGGGGCACCATCAGAGTAGGACTTCAGCATCGAGTTGTTATCCGAGTACAATACTTACATTATTTGGGCTATGTATTTGTTGCGCGTAATAAGTGCTACGCAAATGTGCAAGTATACACGTCGCAAGTTATAGTATAAAAGATATCGTCTCCACAGGGATTGGTGCCACTTCAAGAATCTAGTCTCTTGCACTGTAAAAAGTAAAAACACAAGTGAAGGATTATAGAAGTTTTAACTAATAACTAATCTAGAAAGCAATTAAGTAAATGAAAAGATGAATTCGAATGAGAGAGATAGGCTAGGTTATCGTGAGTTGAGGTGTGATAGCCGATTGGATTGTCTTGGTAAAAGAGTGCACGGGCAACTCAGTTGCCGTGGCAACTTGCACGACGGGGTTGCCTTGGCAACTAATTGATGGTTGCCTGGGCGACTAGTTGGGCAACTACTTGGGCGACTGGGCAGCAACTTCAAGGTTCTGCGGAGCGTTCTTCAATGGTTTCTTCTTATCCCTAAGTCGAAACTCTAGCTACTTGTGCATGCCTTGATAATACATCCCTGCGTGAATCAAGGGTGAACAACAACCAATCTTGCGTTCCTCTTAGCCGTTGAAATCCTTAACTTATTCCTAAGCCGGATTAATCTTCACCATCATTGGATTGAATAAAGATCATATTCATTTGTTTCTTGAATCTAACTCTCCCGATATTAGATAAATGGATGAAATCACGAGATCCTCTCCCAATTCACTCGCAAACAATAATAAGAATCAAGAATGAATAAACCTTGAAATAGAAAAGTGCAAACTCTTATTACCTAAACAAAAACCAATAGTTTCTCACAACCACAAAACACAATAACCATAGCCAAGTAAATTTAGTTCATGGCTAGGTTCCAAAGAAACACAAGATAAACAATCCCTAGCATGAACCCAATCGAACAAGGAAGAAAAGATGAAGCTTGTCGAAAATCCCTTGCCCTAGATGCTTGCCGAAAATTCCCCTTTGCTTCCTCTCTTGGTCTTGTCGAAATTCCCTCTTGCTCTCTCTCTTGAATTGTCGAAATCTCCTTGATATTTATAGGGCTAGGCCAAAGTCCTTCTTTGAGGAGGAGTTTGAGTTGGAATTAAATTATCTTTAAAGAATATAATTCTTTATTATAATCTTATTCCTATTAGAACTTCTCCTATCTTCTTGGAATTTAACTCTTCTTTAATCTCTGCATGGCAATCAAATTCCTTTGGGCTTGGGCCTTGCTCCATGTCATCTTGGGCTTGTAAAGTCATGAATTTCGACATCCATATTGCTTTTGGTCTTTGTCGACAAATGCCATGGCAACTGGCTCAGCGTCTCCTTCATGCACTGCCCTGGCAACTAGCTCGGCATATCCTTCATGCATTGCCCTGGCAACTAGCTCGGCATTGCTTTGGCAAGTGATCCTGCACATACACACACAAAAACACACCAAAGCAACATCTATTTCCACAAAAATCACCAAGTTATGTAATCAAGCTCAACGATTGAAGGAAACATGGATTAATGCATGAATGGCTAACTATGCAACTAATATGAGCCTAAGTCTAACAATAATATGAGTAAAAAGGGTAAGAAAAATAGTACTTTTGAACACTTATCAGTATTCATAGGCCCTATGATTGTATTGTAACTCTATTTTGGATTTTAATTCATAGGTCAAATGCTTTTAAGTATGTATTTTTAAATGGAGCTCTTATATAACGTTTTGAAATACTTATTTATGTTTTAAATAGTTGAACTTAATGGATTTTGTGAAAATGGTTAAGGTATGGGCTAAACTAGGTTAAAAATTTATGGTAAGTGTTTGGGCTTGAGGCCCAAATGTGACATCCGAGTCGAGAGTGTTACAAATTATACAATTGTGAAAACTATTTTGTTTTAGTATTTTTTTCAAACCTAATTTTTTTTGGTAGAATATATAATTAGTCCTCAGGCAATAAGATTTTTTTGTTAAGTCCTTGTATTATGGAAAATTATAAAAGAGTCAATGACTTAAAACAACTAACAAATTAGTTTTTTGTAGTTAAAATTTTAACGACAAATGACATGACAATTAGAAAAATGAAATAATAACAAATTTATTTCTCATTTTTACTCGGTATTTTAATTTGGTCCTAATTCTGAAGAGTTAACCCTCGACTTTTCAATATTCTATTAATCTAAACTCTGATTCCCTATTTTCTTCACTTTGTCGTCCTATCACCATCACCTTCGTCAATCCAAGCCTCATTGAACTTACCTTAGGGACACAACTATAAAAAATAACTTCCCGATTCAAAACACAAAAAAAACTTATAAAACCCTAAAAATGTCCTAACAAAACAACTAAACCAAAACAAAATTGTTGCTTCACACAATCAATTGTTCACATTTCACGATAAAAACAAAATATCAAAAGATGCATGAATTGAATTGTTTTGTGAGTTAGAATAAAGTCAAATAGCACATCAATTGCTTTGTTTAATCATATTTTATTTTTATAGTTATAATAATATTTTTTAATAATTTTATTTTAATTTAATTGTTGAGTAATTGTTTGTTCATTTTTATTTTTGAAAAGCTATATATCAAACACGTTTTTATTTTTAGAAACAAAATTTCATTTCTAGTAACCAAATGATTTCTCTTTTTAGAAACAAAAGAAAATCTTACCACTTGTAATATCCATATTTTAAATCTTTGTGTTTTTTAATTAAGAATAACTCTGTCTTTGTGACAGCTTTTCTCTTATTTGTGACACGTCTTTTTCTATCTTTTGGCACGTCTTTCTCTGCTTTTTGACACATTTTCTTTTTATTTTTCATATTTCTCAAGGTCGAATTTGACATCGCCTTGACTAATCAATATGACGCTTATTTGGTTATCATGCTGATCTTTCATGGTTTGGACCCTCGGATTGGATAGGCGGTTTGTGTTTGTGGGTGGTTTTCTTATAATGCTCGGCTCTGATTTGCAGTTGTTAGTGGTCTTTTAGTAGTTTGATCCCCTTTTGTGATTCGCTTACCGATACAGTCAGATCTATTCGTATCTACCTTTTGTTCTAGTTTTTTAATTAGATTTTTAACATTTTCATCGAATGATCCTTGTATTGATCTAAAGTGGTTAATTTCTATGTCATTGATTATTAAAAAATATTTTTTTAATAAAACCGGCGGCTTCTATAAGAAAATAAAATTTTTTCGTACTCTTAATTTAATATACAAATGATTTACCACGGCTTGATTATATTTGCATTGTAGAAAGTCAAGTATTCTCAAGCATTTGACTGTGTTATTTTACCAAGTATTTTGTTGACTATACATTTCTGGCACTCGTATATTCCAATCATAAACTAGTAAATCAAAGTTTTCCTTCATCTTGGAATCAAAGATTTTCATACTGCAAAACAATTAGAAACTATACTTTATTTCCTGTTGTTGGAAAGGAATGTTAATTTTTTTATTATTTTTATTACATGTCGTAGAACCTGAGTGGGTCGTGTGAAGTTTTCTAAAAAGAGAAATACCACTAGGTTAAAAAGTAGTATAGAATGATAGTACATAGAATAACCGAGAAAAAATGTAACACTCTGAATATATATATATATATATATATATATATATATATATATATATATATATATATATATATATAAGAGGAATTTGATGACAAGTGGAATAGAACTCGTGACATTGGCTGCCAAGACCAGTGGTTTAACCAACTAGACTTAGGTGGTACTCTAATATGTTTGAACCAGAGGGCTCGGTTATAATGAAATAATAATACACCTACCAGAACCATCTGCTATTCCAAAACTCCCAATTTCTCTCTGAAAATTTTCTCCCAAACTCTTAAAGCCCCCATCTCCGTTTCCCCTTCACAACTCGACGGTGTCGTGCACCGCGTCCGCCATCGTGTCCTGATCAAAACCCCAGCCACCACTCGCCTTGGTTTCCCGTTGTTCGCCATAGAGAATGGCTTAAAGGTTCGACGAGAGACCCCAAGCGTCCTTCTCTGTTTTTTTACCATTTTTGACCGTCTCTTCGTCATTCATGTGAGACACGGCCACCAAATCTGAACTCCTTGCGCCGTGACAAGTAAAACTTGACCCCTTCTATCATCCACCCTCCACCGTTTCATGGGTCATCATAAAATTAAGAAAACTTTTCAGTTTTCTTCCTTTTGGCTATTTTCTGCCCTTTCAAGGTGTGGTAAGCCTCTGAAACTTGAAACTTTTGAGTTTTTGGTTATTTTTCGCCTGTTGGAGTGCTTTCCGGCCGATTTAGGCTGTGCGTGGCACTTACGCTGCCGAGAGTGATTTTCGGTGGCCACTATGGTTACCCTCCGACCTAGACGGTCCGACCGGCCGTTATGGACGATCCGACCTTAAATTGAGCCGGTTGGACCCAAACTCGGTCTGCCCAAATTGATAACCAACCCAAGACCAAAGCCTAAACCTAACCCGTTTGACTCGTTACTCATTTAACCCATTGGTGATGATGTTAACGTTGATTGACCATTAACCAATTGATTGCGACATCAACCCTAACTTTAACTAAAAAGTCAAATTTCCAAAAACCCATATTTTAAGTTTTTTAACGTCCTGAGTCTGATTTTGAAGTCTGTTTCACAAAATTCTAGCTTGAAAGCCTCTGAATCTAACCTTGAACTTGGGCTTGTATATGTATTTAATTATTCAGTTAAGAGCAATGTGAATAAGGACTAAATTTGAAATTTGTGTAATTGAAGGTATTCACAGTTCCTTGTATCCGAGATGTTGAGGGATGTCAAATTTGGAGTTCGAGAGTGATCAAATGGAGTATCATGGATCGATCGATGTAGCTCAGAGATGAGGTAATACATTACTACATCCTGTATGCTTTATGAAACTTATAGATATTCGATAAATGCTTGCATGATCATGTTTAAGCATATGGTAAATTTTGTTAATGTCTAATCAATTTTGAAAAAAGGATAGTAAAGTAGTTAAGACTGAAATGCTCAGTTAGAAAGATAGGTGACCTGTACAAACTTCTGAGATCCAAGAATAATTGATAAGATTGTTATACTTAAAATGTGGTTATGCTTGTTAACAATTTAATTTTTGAAATGCTAAGTTAAGAAATGACAAAAATGCCCTTGAGGTTTAAGAATGACTAAAATACCTTTGAAAATAAAAGTAATCTAAGAATCTACACTTGGTTTGGAAAACAACTGATTAATCTAAAAACCTCGATTTACTTGGAAAGATATGGGAGCAAGAGTTATACCTCTAAGAATGTAAAATACTTGGATTTTCCCTAAATTTAGAATAAGTCTGTAGGTAGGTAGGTAGGTAGATATATAGATTTGATGACCAGCGAAATAGACCCCGTGACCTTGGTTGCTAAGACCAGTGGTTTAACCAACTGGACTATGGTGGTACTCTAATATGTCTTACCCCATTTAAATTTTGAACCATAGAGTTCGGTTATACTGAAATAATAATACACCTACCAGAACCATCTGCTATTCCAAAACTCCCAATTTCTCTTTGAAAATTTTCTCCCAAACCCTTAAAGCCCCCATCTCTGTTTCTCCTCCACCACTCGATGGTGTCGTCCATAGCCGTCACCCCCGCATCTGCCATCGTGTTCTGATTAAAACCTTGGCCACCACTCACCTTGGTTCCCCGTCGTTCACCGTAGAGAATAGCTTAAAGGTTCAACAAGAGACCCCGAGCGTCACTCTATGTTTTTTGCTGTTTCTGATCGTCTTTCTCGTTCGTGTGAGACACGGCTGCCAAATCTGAACTCTCTGTGCCATGAAGAGTAAAACCTGACCCTCTGATCATCCGCCCTCCATGGTTTCATGGGTCATCGTAAAATTAAAAAAAACCTTTCAATTTTTACCTTTTGGCCGTTTTTTGCCATTTCAAGGCGTGGTAAGCCTCTGGAAACTTGAAATTGTTGAGTTTTTTGTTGTTTTTCGCCTGTTGGAGTGCTTTTCGACCGATTTAGGTTGTGAGTGGCATTCACGCGCTGTCGAGAGTGATTTTTGACGGCCATTATGGTTGCCCTCTGATCTAGATCAGTCTGACCAGTTATAAAGTAGTCCACCCTTGAACCGAGCCGGTTGGGCTCAAACTTGGTCTGCTAGACCCGATAACTGACCCGGTCTAAGACCAAACTTGACCCGTCTGATCGACCTATTTGACCAGTTGACTGAGTTAACCCGGTTTGTGGCCTGAATTACTTGGGTTTTTACGGTGGGTCGCTTTTGTGGCCTGAATGTGTAATCACTCATTTTTACTTAAATATATTAATATTGCATGTATATTTATTATATGAATGTTACTAATATAAGGTGTGTGCATGTATAAGCTACGTATACGTATTAGGGGCGTATGTATGTCACGTATGTATCTAGGGTATAAGCGTATGTAGATGTCATATTAATTATACATATGATTATATGTACGTATACTGGAATAGTGTATTAATTAATATAATATAAGTATATATTTATTGCTGTTATAAGTGTATTATTATTATTGGGCTGACTAAAATGAAAAATTAAATATATTAAAACCCAAATAAATAAAATCCAAGTCCAATTACAAATCCAATTACAAGGCCCGTATGGCCCAAATCTGAATCCTATCTATTACAAATGCGAGTAATCGTGGGCGTTGGATCAAGATCGGATCCAACGCCACGATGCAATGAAAGTCAAAAAATATCGCCGGTAGCGTGCTCCACACGTATGGAGCGTTCGAGTGCCACGCGGCGTGTGGTCCACGCGCGGACGCTTTATTATCCCACGCGGCGTAAGATCCACGCGTTCGACTCCTCATTGCGGTGCTCCACGTTGCGAAAACCGCCGCCGTTTCATCGGATCGAGGCTTCATCCGGGCCGATCGTTCTTCAAGCCATCTCGACCGTTAGATCGATCGATCTAACGGCCCGAAAAATGCGTCGGCCTCGCGCGAATGACCACACCGCCACCGAGCCGATATTCAGTCCCCGCGTTCAGATTATGCAAAAGACAACAAGCAAGTGTCAGATCTGGAAAAGAAGATACAAGTTGCAACCAAAATGCAGAGATAGTGATATATATGAAACGGGACTGTTGTAACAAAAAAAAGGAGGGGAGGGAGAGAGCAAAAAAGGGGGAAGCAAAAAACACAAAACAGAGAGTATTGTAACAAGTTTTTTCAGAAATACAAAAAAAAAGGCAAAGCAAATCCAGTGGTAATTTTTCCTTACTTATTTTCTTCACATGCATATACAAAAAAAAAACAGAAACAAAAAGAAGAGAAGTTTTACCGTCGCCGTTCGTGGGTCTCCCTCCCTCAGTGACAAGCCTTTCGGCTTTCCCAAGTCAGAGATGGTGAACTGAAGGAAGGGGAAGGCCCCTGGTAGTTTTTGTCTTAGGTTTTAAAACTTTTTTTGGATTCGTATTTCCTAGATCTAGGGCGAATAGAAGAATATCCTCTGAATCCAACCTAGGATTCGTATTGAGGATGACAAGGGGGTTGTTTTGGTATATTTTGGAGTCTCGCCGGCACCGGTTAGCGGCGGCCGGCGGCGGAGAATACGGCGGCCGACCGCCGGATTCTGGGTATTATATGAACATAAGAGAGAAAACGAAGAACAGAGAACTCTGAAAAACAAGAAAATGAAACAAATGGCCAAAATTTTGATTTCGGCCTTAAAGGGGGGCTTTTATAGTGGTTTTTATTTTACTAAATGGGTAAATTTACACTTAATCCCACGCGTTTTCAATATTTTCAGTTTTGTCTTGCCGCGTGGTATAATCACAATCCCAGTCCCCCTGATGTTTCAAAAGATTACAATTTCGTCCCTAAATTACACCTGATCAGCTTCGGAATGGTAAAATTACGCCCTTAATCACCCCGCGTTTTTGAAATTTTCATTTTGAGTCTGCCCCTTGGTATAATTACAACTCTGGTCTTTGTAGGTTTTATTTGTTTTTCAATTTCGTCCCTAAATTACATGTTATTGCTCTTTAATTTCTGCCACTAACTTTCGTTTTCCTTTCATTTGATCTGTTTTCTTTGTAAATATTATTGTTCGTATTATAATCGTACATATTGATATTATTTTATTTTATGTCCCTCGTATATAATTCGGTATTTCATGTTTTTATATATATATGTGTTAAATATGATATTTATGTTTTTATCCGCTATTCGTATCAAGCATGTTATGTTTTAGTTAATTCATTACATGGCATATTTAGTATTTTTATATGTGTATGTGCTTTCTTATTTTTTAGGGATACATGTTAGTATATTCACCCTTTTTGTACAACATGTGGACCCGTATATGTTGAAATATGTTTTATTACCAGTATGCATGTCTCTTTTTCTAATATTTGTTCGTATATATGTACCTATTCTTGCCTTATTATTTTGACATATGATAGTTATTTTTATCTATTATTTAGAATAATATGTATATGCATGTTTTAATCTAGAATATCATCTATGTTAGATTAATATTCTGTTATGACAATATTTACTACACTTAAACATTTTACTATGTTTTATGTTTTTGCCATTAAGATTGCATATCGAGATATAAATTGTTAATGCGGTGTCCTTTTATCCGAGCGTAAAGCGGGGCCGATGATCGAGCGTAGTGGCGGTGGTTGGCGTTTATTCTCGGATACGGGGCCTTTAAAATTTATTCGCAATTATGACTGAATTTTAAAATAATCGTCACTCTAATCTGGAAAATCCAATATTAATAAAGCGGTAATTATTAAAGTACCAATTTTGGGCGGTGTGGGGGTGCTAATCCTTCCCCATCTGTAACCGACTCCCGAACCCTATCTTTTGAATCTCTGGTTTTATGGTGTCCGGCCTACCTAAGTGGCCGGTGGCGACTCCATTTTTTTAGGTTTTTGTAAACCCCACGGAATAAATATTTTATATCCAAACACCTTTCAAAAACATTTCAAAAAACAATCGCTTTTATTTAGCGAGACATTCGCTCTGAGATGGCGACTCATTTGGGATAATTTTTGTTTTTCAAAAACAAATGAGAGTCAAGCTTTTAAAATAATTACCGCTTTACTAATATTGGAAATTCGGATTAAAGTAACTATTAAATTAACATTCGGTCATAATTGCGCGTTTATTTTAACGCATTTAAAATATGGCATATAAACCCGTTTTTTTAAGTGGGGAAAACGCTAATGCTTTTCGTGGAGATATCGTTCTCCCGTATGGGCCTAGCAAGTACCTTGGGGCTCGAGTACCTTATGCTTTCGTAAGGATATCGTTCCTTAAATGCGGGCATAAGCGAATGGGTCCCCGAATTGAACCCGGTTGAAAGGAGCCATAATAATGGGTGATGACCGGGGCCTTGCTACCCTTAGTAGGGACAGCAAGGACAATTCGGTACCTCCTAGAACCAAGATTGCATGTAGAGAATACATAGAAACCTACCCATTTAGAGCCATGCGGATAACCTTAGGTTTTAGACGGGATAAATAGGGTTGTTTTGTGTGTTTATTACATTTAATTTTGTCATTTTATTTATATATTTATCAATTTTATCCGGAATCGACTTGTGTTCTTTTGCTTGGTTTTTGCATACCATTGCATTCACATTAGTATGGGGCATTGATTCCCGAAAGTGATTTCTCTTTTAATAGAAGATTGTTCATGATGGACCAAAGGTTCTTTGACTGAAGGAAGAGGGTCCAATCCCAAAACTCCATCCCGAGACTAGACGGGGACAGCCGAGAAGAAGAACCATTCAAGGACACGAAGCAGATTCGTAGTAGCAGCGTCAATCCTGGTGACAAACAAGATGAAATACAAGAACTAAAGAAGCAGATGTCCGAGATGATGGACCGGATGAATACCATGATGAAAGGCAAGCAGCATGTCGAATTCAGAAAAGATTTGATCAGGGAGCAGAATGCGGAACAGAATGGTCAGAATGCCAAAATAGATAACACCGTTAAATATGACAAATCGAATCCCTTCGTGATCAATCTCAAGAAGCAGACAAATAGCATATCTGAGGAAGATACCCAGGGAACAGAGGCAGAACCAGGGGAAGTTCGAGAATCTAATGACATCAAAAGACATTATCCTATACCCATGAGATATACCGAGTTACTTCCGTTGCTTGTCGAAAGGAACCTTATCATACCAATGAAGTCTGTGCCAAGAAAACCTCCTTATCCGAAAGATTACAACAGTCGTGTCTGGTGTAGCTACCACATAGGCGATTCGAGTCATCACACTGAAAATTGTAGGGCCCTGAAGGACAAAGTTCGAGATCTTATCAGAATTGGAATCTTGGATTTCGACGACGGACAACCCCGATTCTTCAGCCAGCCAGCCGTTGCCCGATGGGCAAAGTCGAAGGAAGGTCAATACCCAGCCCAAGGTTCAGGTAACACAGAAGTAGGTCACTTAAGCGGGATAAAGTTAGGAACCAAGAATAAAAGTGTCTCAGAAGATGAATTCGCACACAAGTGCGACCAGCTCGAGCATGAGAGGCACAATCTTAGCATGAAATCAAAGAATGTGCAAGACGAGTATCAGAAGCTGCACTTTGAGTTCAAGAGTTTCGGTCTGGGTGACACTGCGGAAGAGTGGGTCAATGGCATGATTCAGCTAAAGAACGGTTCAGAACGCTGGAAGCAGAAATGCAAGAATAGTAAGAATAAAGTCAGATCATTATCAAAGAAGCTGGAAGAAGCTGAGGGCCAACGCGACTTTATCCAAAATGAGTTGGAAAGCAGTCTGGCCATGGAAGATATCCTGAAATCAAGTCTGCACCAGGAAAGGAATGAATCACAAGCCTTCCAAATGGAAAACGTAGTACTCAAAGAACAGATAGTGAGGCTCGATATTGTTTTACGCACCAGTGAGATCCGTGCTGGGGCAATGACCGTTAAGCTACAAAAGGCTGAGCAAACAATACGGGAGAAAGACCGGGACATGAAGATGGTTACGACTCAAGCCCAACAAGTCGCTCAACAGATAGCAGATTTAGCTGATGCAGCAGCACCAATAAGCCAGAATATGGATCCGGCATTGGACCGCGAAGGAAAACTGACGGGACTATTGAATGAGGTCAAGACATTAGGTGCCAGGGCTCACCGATATCTGTAAAACCCTAATACCGGATGTAATGAAACCTTTTGGTCTGAATGAAAGATGTTCTATAAGGACAAATCACTTGCGGAATCAATGTTTTATTGCATTCATGCATTGCATTTGCATAACATTTTTTGCATTATTTTATCATCGCATGACACTTCACCATTTAATACATGGGGTTCGATGGCAGAATTAATCGAAAAATGGAACGAATTGAAGAGTCGAGGCTTGACCAGTTAGAAGAAAAAATCGAGAAAGAGCTTAAGAAGAAAGAGAAGATAAATGCTTTCAATACAAAGGAACTCGCCTAGTCCCCGATTTGGTCATTCCTCCGATTTCAAAGTTCCCGCATTTTTGCGCAGATGACGGAACCAGCTGCCCGAAGATTCACTTAACCATGTTTTGTAGAAAAATGGAAGGATACATGAAGAACGAAGAATTATTAATCCACTATTTCCATGATAGCTTGCGGGACCGAAGCGGTGTGGTATAACCGTTTGAGCAGAAACCAAGTTAGGTCATGGGGTGACCTCGCTAATGCCTTCTTGGGTCAATACAAATATGCTTCAGATTTATCACCACCTCGTCGACGTTTCTTCAGAATGAGAAAATGAGGCCAAATGAAAGCTTGGGGAATATGCATTAAGGTGGCGATGTCTGGCGACCCAAGTCCAGCCCCCCTATAGCGGAAGAAGAGTTGACTCCCTATTTCATGCAACGCTTCCCTCTCCCTTCTTCGATGTGATGTTGGAGAAATCGAGAAATGGATTCGAAGATTTCATGACGATTGGAGAAAGAATAGAATACGCAATCAAAGAAGGAAAATTGGGCCTGAAGTCTAAGGACCGGATCGAAGATAAGATATATAAGGATGGAGGCGTAAATGAATGTCATCTCCGTGGGGTTGCGTGGGCGTAAAAAGAAGGAGATGACCGACAAATCGGGGTCATCAAGGAAAGTTCCTCGGACGAGCGCAAATTTGGAAGTGTTTGGAACATCTATCTCAGACATTTGGCCTCACCTGGTAGAGGGTCACTATATTGTTCCTAGGCCGATAAAGAGTGCACCTGATCTGCATGCCCATAGTTTTGACTCGAGTAGCGCATGCGAATTCCATATGGGAGCACCGGGGCATCCCACCAGAAAATGTAGACCTTTACTGGAGGAAATCAAGAAGCTGGTCAATGATGGAACCCTGACACAAGAGCTGATCAAGTAGTGGAATACCAAGGATGAGAAGCAAATCTACATAGTGCTGAAAAAGCCAGAGATGTCTCTACATTAAAATACCTTCCTAAAGTAATATAAGGGATCAATTCTATGTGGCCCCCATGTGGCAAAGATCTTTTGTGATAGGGCATGTTTGTTAGTTGTTGTTTTCAATAAAGGACGCATTTCGCTTAACATATAATGTTTTGAAAGCACATAGATGTTTTCTCGTCGTAGGGCACTAGATATCAATTGCAAGATGTGACATTAGATAGATGTCGTGAGAACGATGATGTGTGCTTTTCCCCGCTAAACTCTGGTCAGCAAAGCGAGATTATTACTCTTTCGATGATATTCAAGGATAAAAAGCTCTAAATGTCAACCAGGTAGAGTTGCTTGAAATTGAAACTCTAGGCATAATCTTCTAGGTAGTAAAGAAGAAACAAAACAAAAAAGGAAGAGAAAAAGAGAAGAAAGAAAAGAAATGAGAAGAAAAAAAATAATAAATAATAAAAAAGTACTCATATGTTCGAAACCTGGTAATAGGCTTATTCGGATAAGAGTATGGAAATTTTGAGGCACTCCGCTGAAGCGATAGGGTGGAGATACATCATCCAATTCAAGAAACCTTAGCGTCATGAATGATGGTAATATTTTCAAATCGTGACTATGCCGAGTAACTTGGGGCAGTGTTGTTTGCTCCATCATTGTCCTCAAGACAAAGGACTGTGACGAATTGATTTCCTCAAATAATGATTAAATAAAAACAAAAAAGAGAAAAAGAAAGTAGGCGATATCATGAAAAAATTAAGACTCGCACCACCCAGAACTTTATTCCTAGAATAATATTTCTGCGCTCAAGTGGTTACATAAGCCTACCCTTTTGGGGGCAGAGTAGATAATGAGAATTGAGAAAGAGTAGTGCTCTGCAGCAACGCGGTAATCATAAGGATGAACCGAGTCACCAGGGAAGACCTCACATCTTTGAATTATCAAGTGGTTGAATCTAAGCCACTCTTGCACATGATATCGAGCTCCTATCTTGTGTTTTCAAAATCTTGTATGTTAATCCGAATGATACCCTTCAGTGGAACACCAACCAGCAAATTGACAAGTTAAAGCAACAAAAATTTCCATGTATTACTTCAGGGGTAAGATCCAGAACACAAGGAGGTGGATACTATTGAAGCCCCTAACTGTAAAGGACCTCACAATGCATAACAGAGGTATAAGTGCTCGATGACTCAAGAACAAGAAGCGAATTCCAGCCACAATGCCTTATTTGGTTCAAGAAAATGAAGGACGAAACAGGACAAGAATGAGCTTACAAAGTGAGGGAACGGTTAAAAAGTAAGTGATGAGTCTCCAAAGAATTAAAGCACAGAAATCGAGGAATGGCGTCCGTCAAGAGACAACAAGAAGATTGAGGTTAAGAAGCATTTCGCCCACCCCGATGACGAAGTTAACAAATACACAGAATATTGGGTCAAAAGAACTGGAAGATAGCCGAGTACGATCGAATGGGGTAATCTGAACGAAAGAATAGTAAGAATCTCTGCACACGCATGATATAATGTTTGTCGGTGAAGCGGTAAACCAGAAGAAGAAAGGCGGGTGATCGTGCAAATGAACAAGAGCAGATGCCCATTGAGCAAAATTTGATGAAATGAAGATCAAAATTGAGCATACCACAAAAGGAAAGGAAATAAAGAAATCAGAAGAATAACTTTTCAGGACATAATATTAACAAAGAAAAAGAGAAACGAAAAGAAAGAAATCATAACATTGCATGCATCATATAGATAGGGGCATGTCAATTTTGCTTGTTCCTAAACAGGTATTTGAAGAATTATCGAAGAATTTATCAAAGTCCATAAAATAGCCATGTCGGCGTCAGATCCAAATATTAAATCCTTCGGGTCATCGGTAAGTCCTTCGGGCACGATGTTAAATCCTTCGGTTAGTAAGTCTTTCGAGCATGGTGTTAAATCCTTGGTCATCAAGAAGTCTTTCGGGCATGATGCGGCAAAGATATCAGCGTGAGTCCTCATAAAACAACAACCATGGCGCCGGATCCAAATATTAAATCCTTCGGGTCATCGGTAAGTCGCCGGGCACGATGTTAAATCCTTCGGTCATCAATAAGTCTTTCGAGCATGGTGTTAAATCCTTCGGGTCATCAGTAAGTCCTTCGGGCATGATGCGGCAGCATATCAGCGTGAGTCCTCATAAAAAACAACAGCCATGTCGGCGTCAGATCCAAATATTAAATCCTTCGGGTCATCGGTATTAGTCCGGGCACGATGTTAAATCCCGGGTCATCGGTGAAGTCTTTCGAGCATGGTGTTAAATCCTTCCGGTCATCGTAAGTCGCCCGGGCATGATGCGGCAAAGCATATGCGTGAGTCCTCATAAAACAACGACCATGTCGGCATCAGATCCAGATATTAAATCCTTCGGGTCATCGGTAAGTCGCCGGGCATGATGCGGCAGCATATCAGCGTGAGTCCTCATAAAACAACAGCCATGTCGGCGTCGGATCCGATATTAAATCCCCGGGTCATCGGTAAGTCCCCGGGCATGATGCGGCAGCATATCAGCGTGAGTCCTCATAAAACAACAGCCATGTCGGCGCGGATCCAAATATTAAATCCCGGGTCATCGGTAAGTCCTTCGGGCACGATGTTAAATCTTCGGTCATCGCAGAAGTCTTTCGAGCATGGTGTTAAATCCTTCGGGTCATCGATAAGTCCTTCGGGCATGATGCGGCAAGATATCAGCGTGAGTCCTCATAAAACAACAGCCCGATCCATATTAAATCGCCGGGCCATCGGTAAGTCCCCGGGCACGATGTTAAATCCTTCGGGTCATCAGTAAGTCTTTCGAGCATGATGTTAAATCCTTCGGGTCATCAGTAAGTCCTTCGGGCATGATGTGGCAGCATATCAGCGTGAGTCCTCATAAAACAACAGCCATGTCGGCGTCAGATCCAGATATTAAATCCTTCGGGTCATCAGTAAGTCCTTCGGGCATGATGCGGCAATCTTAGTAGCGTAGGTCCAAAAAAGGCAACAGCCTTGTAAAAAAAAAAACCTACATTTTCAAGCCCTAGTGGAAGGTCCCATAGAGAGAGAACCCTAAATCTAAAATCTCAAAAAGAACTCCCAGTCAGAAAAATCCACCAGCGGTGCAAAGGGTTTTATATAGGAGAAACCAGCGTTGAAAACAAAGAGTTCTATATAGGAAGGACTCCAAGCTTTATTGTCTCAAAGTGAAAAGAATGACTCATAATTCGGGATGTCAGAGCGAAGGGTTCTATGTCGAAAAGAGCATGTAGCTCCAAGATCGGAAGGTGACGAAGCTCTATATAGGAAGAACTTACGAGCCTGAAGATTCAGCCAAGGAAGAGCGGAAATGTCCAAAAGAATTCGTTTTTCCAAGGCTACAAAAATGGAAGTCTGATAAAATGAGTGCTTATGAATCTTTGCTTTGTTTCCCATTTCATGAGAACAAGCAAAGAGGGGCAACTGTAATCACTCATTTTTACTTAAATATATTAATATTGCATGTATATTTATTATATGAATGTTACTAATATAAGGTGTGTGCATGTATAAGCTACGTATACGTATTAGGGGCGTATGTATGTCACGTATGTATCTAGGGTATAAGCGTATGTAGATGCCATATTAATTATACATATGATTATACGTACGTATACTGGAATAGTGTATTAATTAATATAATATAAGTATATATTTTTTTTATTTATTATAAGTGTATTATTATTATTATGGGCTGACTAAAATGAAAAATTAAATATATTAAAACCCAAATAAATAAAATCCAAGTCCAATTACAAATCCAATTACAAGGCCCGTATGGCCCAAATCTGAATCCTATCTATTACACAATGCAAGGTAAGCGTGGGCGTTGGATCAAGATCGGATCCAACGCCACGATGCAATGAAAGTCAAAAAATATCCGCCGGCGCGTGCTCCACACGTATGGACCGTTCGAGTGCCCGCGCGCGTGTGTGGTCCACGCGCGGACGCTTTATTATCCCACGCGCGCGTAAGATCCACGCGTTCGACTCTCGATCGCGGTGCTCCACGTGGCTAAAATGAAGCCGTTTCATCGGATCGAGGCTTCATCCGGGCCGATCGTTCTTCAAGCCATCTCGATCGTTAGATCGATCCGATCTAACGGCCGAAAACGCGTCTCGGAGAATGGCGAATGACCACACCGCCATCGCAGCCGATATTCGATCCGCCCAAGATTATGCAAAAGACAACAAGCAAGTGTCGATCCGGAAAAGAAGATACAAGTTGCAACCAAAATGAGAGATAGTGATATATATGAAACGGAAATCTTGTAACAAAAAAAAAAGGAGGGGAGGAGAGAGCAAAAAGGGGGAAGCAAAAAACACAAAGAGAGTATTGTAACAAGTTTTTTTCGTAAATACAAAAAAAAAGGCAAAGCAAATCCGGTGGTAATTTTTCCTTACTTATTTTCTTTACATGCATATACAAAAAAAAAGAAACAAAAAGAAGAAAAGTTTTACTGTCGCTGTTCGTGGGTCTCCCTCCTCGGTGACAAGCCTTTCGGCTTTCCCAAGTCAGAGATGGTGAACTGAAGGAAGGGGAAGGCCCCTGGTAGTTTTTGTCTTAGGTTTTAAAACTTTTTTTGGATTCGTATTTCCTAGATCTAGGGCGAATAGAAGAATATCCTCTGAATCCAACCTAGGATTCGTATTGAGGATGACAAGGGGGTTGTTTTGGTATATTTTGAGTCACGCCGGCGCCGGTTAGCGGTGGGGCGGCGTGGAGAACACTGGCCGACGACCGGATTTCGGGTATTATATGAACATAAGAGAGAAAACGAAGAACAGAGAACTCTGAAAAACAAGAAAATGAAACAAATGGCCAAAATTTTGATTTCGGCCTTAAAGGGGGGCTTTTATAGTGGTTTTTATTTTACTAAATGGGTAAATTACACACTTAATCCCACCGCGTTTTCAATATTTTCAGTTTTGTCTTGCCGCGTGGTATAATCACAATCCCAGTCCCCCTGATGTTTCAAAAGATTACAATTTCGTCCCTAAATTACACCTGATCAGCTTCGGAATGGTAAAATTACGCCCTTAATCACCCCGCGTTTTTGAAATTTTCATTTTGAGTCTGCCCCTTGGTATAATTACAACTCTGGTCTTTGTAGGTTTTATTTGTTTTTCAATTTCGTCCCTAAATTACATGTTATTGCTCTTTAATTTCTGCCACTAACTTTCGTTTTCCTTTCATTTCAGTCCTGTTTTCTTTGTAAATATTATTGTTCGTATTATAATCGTACATATTGATATTATTTTATTTTATGTCCCTCGTATATAATTCGTATTTCATGTTTTTATATATATATGTGTTAAATATGATATTTATGTTTTTATCCGGCTATTCGTATCAAGCATGTTATGTTTTAGTTAATTCGTACATGGCATATTTAGTATTTTTATATGTGTATGTGCTTTCTTATTTTTTAGGGATACATGTTAGTATATTCACCCTTTTTGTACAACATGTGGACCCGTATATGTTGAAATATGTTTTATTACCAGTATGCATGTCTCTTTTTCTAATATTTGTTCGTATATATGTACCTATTCTTGCCTTATTATTTTGACATATGATAGTTATTTTTATCTATTATTTAGAATAATATGTATATGCATGTTTTAATCTAGAATATCATCTATGTTAGATTAATATTCTGTTATGACAATATTTACTACACTTAAACATTTTACTATGTTTTATGTTTTTGCCATTAAGATTGCATATCGAGATATAAATTGTTAATGCGGTGTCCTTTTATCCGAGTGTAAAGCGGGCCGATGATCAGCGTAGTGCGGTGGTTGGCGTTTATTCTCGGATAACGGGGCCTTTAAAATTTATTCGCAATTATGACTGAATTTTAAAATAATCGTCACTCTAATCTGGAAAATCCAATATTAATAAAGCGGTAATTATTAAAGTACCAATTTTGGGCGGTGTGGGGGTGCTAATCCTTCCCCATCTGTAACCGACTCCCGAACCCTATCTTTTGAATCTCTGGTTTTATGGTGTCCGGCCTACCTAAGTGGCCGGTGGCGACTCCATTTTTTTAGGTTTTTGTAAACCCCACGGAATAAATATTTTATATCCAAACACCTTTCAAAAACATTTCAAAAAACAATCGCTTTTATTTAGCGAGACATTCGCTACAGATGGCGACTCCGCTGGGGATAATTTTTTGTTTTTCAAAAACAAATGAGAGTCAAGCTTTTAAAATAATTACCGCTTTACTAATATTGGAAATTCCGGATTAAAGTAACTATTAAATTAACATTCGGTCATAATTGCGCGTTTATTTTAACGCATTTAAAATATGGCATATAAACCCGTTTTTTTTAAGTGGGGGGAAAACGCTAATGCTTTCGTGGAGATATCGTTCTCCCGTATGGGCCTAGCAAGTACCTTCGGGGCTCGAGTACCTTATGCTTTCGTAAGGATATCGTTCCTTCGTACGGGCATAAGCGAATGGGTCCCCCTGAATTGAACCCGGTTGAAAGGAGCCTATAATGGGTGATGACCGGGGGCCTTGCTACCCTTAGTAGGGGACAGCAAGGACAATTCGGGTACCTCCTAGAACCAAGATTGCATGTAGAGAATACATAGAAACCTACCCATTTAGAGCCATGCGGATAACCTTAGGTTTTAGACGGGATAAATAGGGTTGTTTTGTGTGTTTATTCTGTTTAATTTTGTCATTTTATTTATATATTTATCAATTTTATCCGGAACTGACTTGTGTTCTTTTGCTTGGTTTTTGCATACCATTGCATTCACATTAGTATGGGGCATTGATTCCCGAGTGATTTCTCTTTTAATAGAAGATTGTTCATGATGGACCAAAGGTTCTTTGACCTGAAGGAAGAGGGTCCAATCCCAAAACTCCATCCCGAGACTAGACCGGGACAAAGAAGAAGAACCATTCAAGGACACGAGCAGATTCGTGGTAAGCAGCGTCAATCCGGTGACAAACAAGATGAAATACAAGAACTAAAGCAGATGTCCGAGATGATGGACCGGATGAATACCATGATGAAAGGCAAGCAAAGATGTCGAATTCGTAAAAGATTTGATCGGGGAGCAGAATGCGAACAGAATGGTCGAGAATGCCAAAATAGATAACACCGTTAAATATGACAAATCGAATCCCTTCGTGATCAATCTCAAGAAGCGGACAAATAGCATATCGAGGAAGATACCCGAGAGGCAGAGGAAAACTGGGGAAGTTCGAGAATCTAATGACATCAAAAGACATTATCCTATACCCATGAGATATACCGAGTTACTTCCGTTGCTTGTCGAAAGGAACCTTATCATACCAATGAAGTGCGTGCCAAGAAAACCTCCTTATCCGAAAGATTACAACATGTGGTCCGGTGTAGCTACCACATAGGCGATTCGAGTCATCACACTGAAAATTGTAGGGCCCTGAAGGACAAAGTTCGAGATCTTATCAGAATTGGAATCTTGGATTTCGACGACGGACAACCCCGATTCTTCAGCCAGCCAGCCGTTGCCCGATGGGCAAAGTCGAAGGAAGGTCAATACCCAGCCCAAGGTTCGGGTAACACGTAGTAGGTCACTTAAGCGGGATAAAGTTAGGAACCAAGAATAAAAGTGTCTCGGAAGATGAATTCGCACACAAGTGCGACCAGGCTCGAGCATGAGAGGCACAATCTTAGCATGAAATCAAAGAATGTGCAAGGCAGTATCGAAGCTGCACTTTAAATTTAAGAGTTTGATCTGGGTGACACCGCGGAAGAGTAGGTCAATGGTATGATTCAGCTAAAGAACGGTTCAACATTTGGAAGCGTAAATGCAAGAATAGTAAGAATAAAGTCGATCATTATCAAAGAAGCTGGAAGAAGCCGAGGGCCAACGCGACTTTATCCAAAATGAGTTGGAAAGCGATCCGCCATGGAAGATATCCACAAATCAAGTCCGCACCAGAAAGGAATGAATCACAAGCCTTCCAAATGGAAAACGTAGTACTCAAAGAATGATAGTGAGGCTCGATATTGTTTTACGCACCCGGTGAGATCCGTCTTTGGGGCAATGACCGTTAAGCTACAAAAGGCTGAGCAAACAATACGGGAGAAAGACGGGACATGAAGATGGTTACGACTCAAGCCCAACAAGTCGCTCAACGGATAGCGATTTAGCTGATGCAAAGAAAGCACCAATAAGCGAATATGGATCGGCATTGGACCGCGAAGGAAAACCGCGGGACTATTGAATGAGGTCAAGACATTAGGTGCCGTGGCTCACCGATATCCGTAAAACCCTAATACCGGATGTAATGAAACCTTTTGGTCCGAATGAAAGATGTTCTATAAGGACAAATCACTTGCGGAATCAATGTTTTATTGCATTCATGCATTGCATTTGCATAACATTTTTTGCATTATTTTATCATCGCATGACACTTCACCATTTAATACATGGGGTTCGATGGCGAATTAATCGAAAAATGGAACAATTGAAGAGTCGAGGCTTGACCAGTTAGAAGAAAAAATCGAGAAAGAGCTTAAGAAGAAAGAGAAGATAAATGCTTTCAATACAAAGGAACTCGCCTAGTCCCCGATTTGGTCATTCCTCCGATTTCAAAGTTCCCGCATTTTGCGCAGATGATGACGGAACCAGCTGCCGAAGATTCACTTAACCATGTTTTGTAGAAAAATGGAAGGATACATGAAGAACGAAGAATTATTAATCCACTATTTCCATGATAGCTTGACGGGACCCGAGAAGCGGTGTGGTATAACCGTTTGAGCAGAAACCAAGTTAGGTCATGGGGTGACCTCGCTAATGCCTTCTTGGGTCAATACAAATATGCTTCAGATTTATCACCACCGTCGACGCGTTTTTCTTGAATGAGAAAATGAGGCCAAATGAAAGCTTCAGGGAATATGCATTAAGGTGGCGATGTCTGGCGACCCAAGTCCAGCCCCCTATAGCGGAAGAAGAGTTGACCCCTATTTCATGCAACGCTTTCCTCTCCCTTCTTCGATGTGATGTTGGAGAAATCGAGAAATGGATTCAAGATTTCATGACGATTGGAGAAAGAATAGAATACGCAATCAAAGAAGGAAAATTGGGCTCAAGTCTAAGGACCGGATCAAGATAAGATATATAAGGATGGAGACGTAAATGAATGTCATCTCCAGGGTTCGCGTGGCCGTAAAAGAAGGAGACAGACTGACAAATCGGGGTCATCAAGGAAAGTTCCTCGGACGAGCGCAAATTTGGAAGTGTTTGGAACATCTATCTCAGACATTTGGCCTCACCTGGTAGAGGGTCACTATATTGTTCCTAGGCCGATAAAGAGTGCACCTGATCTGCATGCCCATAGTTTTGACTCGAGTAGCGCATGCGAATTCCATATGGGAGCACCGGGGCATCCCACCAGAAAATGTAGACCTTTACTGGAGGAAATCAAGAAGCTGGTCAATGATGGAACCCTGACACAAGAGCTGATCAAGTAGTGGAATACCAAGGATGAGAAGCAAATCTACATAGTGCTGAAAAAGCCAGAGATGTCTCTACATTAAAATACCTTCCTAAAGTAATATAAGGGATCAATTCTATGTGGCCCCCATGTGGCAAAGATCTTTTGTGATAGGGCATGTTTGTTAGTTGTTGTTTTCAATAAAGGACGCATTTCGCTTAACATATAATGTTTTGAAAGCACATAGATGTTTTCTCGTCGTAGGGCACTAGATATCAATTGCAAGATGTGACATTAGATAGATGTCGTGAGAACGATGATGTGTGCTTTTCCCCGCTAAACTCTGGTCAGCAAAGCGAGATTATTACTCTTTCGATGATATTCAAGGATAAAAAAGCTCTAAATGTCAACCAGGTAGAGTTGCTTGAAATTGAAACTCTAGGCATAATCTTCTAGGTAGTAAAGAAGAAACAAAACAAAAAAGGAAGAGAAAAAGAGAAGAAAGAAAAGAAATGAGAAGAAAAAAAATAATAAATAATAAAAAAGTACTCATATGTTCGAAACCAGTAATAGGCTTATTCGGATAAGAGTATGGAAATTTTGAGGCACTCATTTGAAGCGATAGGGTGGAGATACATCATCCAATTCAAGAAACCTTAGCGTCATGAATGATGGTAATATTTTCAAATCGTGACTATGCCGAGTAACTTGGGGCGTGTTGTTTGCTCCATCATTGTCCTCAAGACAAAGGATGTGACGAATTGATTTCCTCAAATAATGATTAAATAAAAACAAAAAGAGAAAAAGAAAGTAGGCGATATCATGAAAAAATTAAGACTCGCACACCCGTAACTTTATTCCTAGAATAATATTTCTGCGCTCAAGTGGTTACATAAGCCTACCCTTTTTAAAGGCGAGTAGATAATGAGAATTGAGAAAGAGTAGTGCTCTGCAGCAACGCTGTAATCATAAGGATGAACCGAGTCACAGGGAAGACCTCACATCTTTGAATTATCAAGTGGTTGAATCTAAGCCACTCTTGCACATGATATCCGAGCTCTATGCTGTGTTTTCAAAATCTTGTATGTTAATCCGAATGATACCCTTGGTGGAACACCAACCAGCAAATTGACAAGTTAAAGCAACAAAAATTTCCATGTATTACTTGGGGTAAGATCCGAACACAAGGAGGTGGATACTATTGAAGCCCCTAACCGTAAAGGACCTCACAATGCATAACAGAGGTATAAGTGTCGAGACAGCTCAAGAACAAGAAGCGAATTCAGCCACAATGCCTTATTTGGTTCAAGAAAATGAAGGACGAAACAGGACAAGAATGAGCTTACAAAGTGAGGGAACGGTTAAAAAGTAAACAAGTGAGTCTCCAAAGAATTAAAGCACGTAAATCGAGGAATGGCGTCCGTCAAGAGACAACAAGAAGATTGAGGTTAAGAAGCATTTCGCCCACCCGATGACGAAGTTAACAAATACACGTAATATTGGGTCAAAAGAAATGGAAGATAGCCGAGTACGATCGAATGGGGTAATGAGAGCAGAAAGAATAGTAAGAATCTCTCGCACACGCATGATATAATGTTTGTCGCTGAAAGCGCGGTAAATCCGAAGAAGAAAGGCGGGTGATCGTGCAAATGAACAAGAGCAGATGCCCATTGAGCAAAATTTGTGAAATGAAGATCAAAATTGAGCATACCACAAAAGGAAAGGAAATAAAGAAATCGGAAGAATAACTTTTCAGGACATAATATTAACAAAGAAAAAGAGAAACGAAAAGAAAGAAATCATAACATTGCATGCATCATATAGATAGGGGCATGTCAATTTTGCTTGTTCCTAAACGGTATTTGAAGAATTATCGAAGAATTTATCAAAGTCCATAAAATAGCCATGTCGGCGTCGATCCAAATATTAAATCCTTCGGGTCATCGGTAAGTCCGCCGCACACGATGTTAAATCCTTCGGGTCATCAAGAAGTCTTTCGAGCATGGTGTTAAATCCTTGGGTCATCGATAAGTCTTTCGGGCATGATCGCGGCAAAGATATCAGCGTGAGTCCTCATAAAACAACAACCATGTCGGCGTCGAGATCCAAATATTAAATCGCCGGGTCATCGGTAAGTCCGCCGGGCACGATGTTAAATCCGCCCGGTCATCGGTAAGTCTTTCGAGCATGGTGTTAAATCCTTCGGGTCATCGGTAAGTCCCGGGCATGATGCGGCAAAGATATCGTGAGTCCTCATAAAACAACAGCCATGTCGGCGTCGGATCCAAATATTAAATCGCCGGGTCATCGGTAAGTCCGCCGGGCACGATGTTAAATCCCGGGTCATCGGTAAGTCTTTCGAGCATGGTGTTAAATCCTTCAGTCATCGAGTAAGTCCCGGGCATGATGCGGCAAAGCATATCAGCGTGAGTCCTCATAAAACAACAGCCATGTCGGCATCAGATCCAGATATTAAATCCTTCGGGTCATCAGTAAGTCCTTCGGGCATGATGCGGCAGCATATCAGCGTGAGTCCTCATAAAACAACAGCCATGTCGGCGTCAGATCCAGATATTAAATCGCCGGGTCATCGGTAAGTCCCGGGCATGATGCGGCGGCATATCAGCGTGAGTCCTCATAAAACAACAGCCATGTCGGCGTCGGATCCAAATATTAAATCGCCCGGGTCATCGGTAAGTCCGCCGGGCACGATGTTAAATCCTTCGGGTCATCGGTAAGTCTTTCGAGCATGGTGTTAAATCCTTGGTCATCGTAAGTCCGGGCATGATGCGGCAGCATATCGGCGTGAGTCCTCATAAAACAACAGCCATGTCGGCGTCGAGATCCGAATATTAAATCGCCGGGCCATCGGTAAGTCCGCCGGGCACGATGTTAAATCCGCCGGGTCATCGGTAAGTCTTTCGAGCATGATGTTAAATCCTTGGTCATCGTAAGTCCTTCGGGCATGATGTGGCAGCATATCGGCGTGAGTCCTCATAAAACAACAGCCATGTCGGCGTCGAGATCCAGATATTAAATCCTCGGGTCATCGGTAAGTCCTTCGGGCATGATGCGGCAATCTTAGTAGCGTAGGTCCAAAAAAGGCAACAGCCTTGTAAAAAAAAAAACCTACATTTTCAAGCCCTAGTGGAAGGTCCCATAGAGAGAGAACCTAAATCTAAAATCTCAAAAAGAACTCCCAATCGAGGAAAAATCCACCAGCGGTGCAAAGGGTTTTATATAGGAGAAACCAGCGTTGAAAACAAAGAGTTCTATATAGGAAGGACTCCAAGCTTTATTGTCTCAAAGTGAAAAGAATGACTCATAATTCGGGATGTCGAGCGAAGGGTTCTATGTCGAAAAAGAGCATGTAGCTCCAAGATCGGAAGGTGACGAAGCTCTATATAGGAAGAACTTACGAGCACGAAGATTCAGCCAAGGAAGAGCGGAAATGTCCAAAAGAATTCGTTTTTCCAAGGCTACAAAAATGGAAGTCTGATAAAATGAGTGCTTATGAATCTTTGCTTTGTTTCCCATTTCATGAGAACAAGCAAAGAGGGGCAACTGTAATCACTCATTTTTACTTAAATATATTAATATTGCATGTATATTTATTATATGAATGTTACTAATATAAGGTGTGTGCATGTATAAGCTACGTATACGTATTAGGGGCGTATGTATGTCACGTATGTATCTAGGGTATAAGCGTATGTAGATGTCATATTAATTATACATATGATTATACGTACGTATACTGGAATAGTGTATTAATTAATATAATATAAGTATATATTTACTGCTGTTATAAGTGTATTATTATTATTGGGCTGACTAAAATGAAAAATTAAATATATTAAAACCCAAATAAATAAAATCCAAGTCCAATTACAAATCCAATTACAAGGCCCGTATGGCCCAAATCTGAATCCTATCTATTACAATGTGCGGTAATCGTGGGCGTTGGATCAAGATCGGATCCAACGCCACGATGCAATGAAAGTCAAAAATATCCGCGCGGCGCGTGCTCCATACGTATGGACCGTTCGAGTGCCGCAGCGCGCGTGTGGTCCACGCGCGGACGCTTTATTATCCCACGCGCGCGTAAGATCCACGCAGCGTTCGACTCCTCGATCGCGGTGCTCCACGTGGCTAAATCTGAAGCCGTTTCATCAGATCGAGGCTTCATCCAGGCCGATCGTTCTTCAAGCCATCTCGATCGTTAGATCAGATCTGATCTAACGGCCGAAAATGCGTCTGGCAGAATGGCAGAATGGCCACACCGCCACCGCACCGATATTCAGTCCCCGCGTTCAGATTATGCAAAAGACAACAAGCAAGTGTCAGATCTGGAAAAGAAGATACAAGTTGCAACCAAAATGCAGAGATAGTGATATATATGAAACGGGACTGTTGTAACAAAAAAAATGAGGGGAGGGAGAGAGCAAAAAAGGGGGAAGCAAAAAACACAAAACAGAGAGTATTGTAACAAGTTTTTTCAGAAATACAAAAAAAAAGGCAAAGCAAATCCAGTGGTAATTTTTCCTTACTTATTTTCTTCACATGCATATACAAAAAAAAAACAGAAACAAAAAGAAGAGAAGTTTTACTGTCGCTGTTCGTGGGTCTCCCTCCTCGGTGACAAGCCTTTCGGCTTTCCCAAGTCGAGAGATGGTGAATCAAGGAAGGAAGGCCCCTGGTAGTTTTTGTCTTAGGTTTTAAAACTTTTTTTGGATTCGTATTTCCTAGATCTAGGGCGAATAGAAGAATATCCTCTGAATCCAACCTAGGATTCGTATTGAGGATGACAAGGGGGTTGTTTTGGTATATTTTGGAGTCTCGCCGGCGCCGGTTAGCGGGCGGCGGAGAATACGGCGGCCGACCAGCGGATTCTGGGTATTATATGAACATAAGAGAGAAAACGAAGAATGAGAGAACTCTGAAAAACAAGAAAATGAAACAAATGGCCAAAATTTTGATTTCGGCCTTAAAGGGGGGCCTTTATAGTGGTTTTTATTTTACTAAATGGGTAAATTACACACTTAATCCCACCGCGTTTTCAATATTTTCACTTTTGTCTTGCCGCGTGGTATAATCACAATCCAGTCCCCCTGATGTTTCAAAAGATTACAATTTCGTCCCTAAATTACACGATCGACTTCGGAATGGTAAAATTACGCCTTAATCACCAGCGTTTTGAAATTTTCATTTTGAGTCTGCCCCTTGGTATAATTACAACTCTGGTCTTTGTAGGTTTTATTTGTTTTTCAATTTCGTCCCTAAATTACATGTTATTGCTCTTTAATTTCTGCCACTAACTTTCGTTTTCCTTTCATTTTGATCTGTTTTCTTTGTAAATATTATTGTTCGTATTATAATCGTACATATTGATATTATTTTATTTTATGTCCTCGTATATAATTCAGTATTTCATGTTTTTATATATATATGTGTTAAATATGATATTTATGTTTTTATCCCACTATTCAGTATCAAGCATGTTATGTTTTAGTTAATTCATTACATGGCATATTTAGTATTTTTATATGTGTATGTGCTTTCTTATTTTTTAGGGATACATGTTAGTATATTCACCCTTTTTGTACAACATGTGGACCCGTATATGTTGAAATATGTTTTATTACCAGTATGCATGTCTCTTTTTCTAATATTTGTTCGTATATATGTACCTATTCTTGCCTTATTATTTTGACATATGATAGTTATTTTTATCTATTATTTAGAATAATATGTATATGCATGTTTTAATCTAGAATATCATCTATGTTAGATTAATATTCTGTTATGACAATATTTACTACACTTAAACATTTTACTATGTTTTATGTTTTTGCCATTAAGATTGCATATCGAGATATAAATTGTTAATGCGGTGTCCTTTTATCCGAGCGTAAGCGGGGCCAGTATCAGGCGTAGTGACAGTGGTTGGGCGTTTATTCTCGGATAACGGGGCCTTTAAAATTTATTCGCAATTATGACTGAATTTTAAAATAATCGTCACTCTAATCTGGAAAATCCAATATTAATAAAGCGGTAATTATTAAAGTACCAATTTTGGGCGGTGTGGGGGTGCTAATCCTTCCCCATCTGTAACCGACTCCCGAACCCTGTCTTTTGAATCTCTGGTTTTATGGTGTCCGGCCTACCTAAGTGGCCGGTGGCGACTCCATTTTTTTAGGTTTTTGTAAACCCCACGGAATAAATATTTTATATCCAAACACCTTTCAAAAACATTTCAAAAAACAATCGCTTTTATTTAGCGAGACATTCGCTACAGAATGTGACACTTTAGATCGGATCGGACTACTCGTATCAGTATGAGGGGGTTACAAAAAAATTGTACATTACGTAAAATGAGATTTAGGTTATAGTAAGGAGGTAATGAAATATTAAGCCATACACTATAGATAGATCTTGACAAATATGATTGGAGATAGTGTTCCAGTAAACTCATCGGATTTCGATCGGAATAATTTTTAGGCCAGTCTTGCAAGAGATAGTTTATTCGGGAAAGAAAAAGATGCAGCAAATATGATTTGCATGGGGAACTTTTCAAAAGTCGGCGTAATTATGGATGTCAGAGACGATTTTAGGCATGTTGGGGAGTTTGATTTAGCGGGTAGCTGTCAAAACTTTTTACCTAATGGGTTGGTGGCCAATCAGTTGATTATACCTGAAGTTGAAGCAGCTAGTGTAAAAAAGAGTATTGTCAATATGAACCAGGCCTGTGGGGATGGGACCAAATGGTCTCATGTTGTGGTTAAATATTCAGACAGTGCATCAAAGGTGGGGATTGAGAAAGAACAGGAAATCTTAGTGAACCAAGTTGAAATTCGGGTTAAAGATGATCTATATTTTATGGGCTTTCAGAATCAAGAATTGGGCCAAATCTCATTTATAGAGTCGGGCTCAGAAGTGGATTTAGATGAGGATCCTATTGAAATTCCTTCTACAGGAAACGTTTCATTGTCTAAAAGTGTTGATAGTTTGAATAATAACTCTAGAAAAGATTTAGGAGAAATCGGGGAAGGAGGTGAACTTAATAGCAGTGAGGAAGACACCAGCAAACCGGAAGGTTCTATGTTAGTATTTCCAGAGCTTGGAGGTGAAACTAAAATCGGAAAAATTAAGAGGTACGGATCATCATGGGATTTTCAATAAAAGCTCTTTCTATATTAGGAAAAAAGGGATCATGCTCTACGGAGGATAAAGAAGATAGATAGAAATGAAAAGGTCTCTAATTAGAGGGAAGATCGCTGTCTGATTCAAATTTAAAAGCGAGATGAGATTTGACAACAAAAGAAGCAAGAAAGGTTCTTAAATTGGGGAAAAAGCTTTTGATTAAATTTGAGAGTAATGAACAAGATGTGGTTCGTGATATCGCACTATTGGAAGAGGTAGATCAACTTAATAAGAATGCTTAAAGCATGTCAGGGTATTTGGATGGGAAGAGCTAAAAGGAAGACTCTATCATGAATCATAATAGGATGGGATCAGATGTAAAGGTGTATACTCTACAAAAGATGTCTCGGGTTCACAAGGTTGAAGTGGTGCTTATTCAGGAAACCAATAAAGAATCCTTATAAGTGAAAGAGATCAGGAAAGTGTGGGTAGATGTTGACTTTGAGTTTAGGGTTTCAGATGTTGTAGAATGGGCAGGGAGACTAATCACAATATAGGACAAACATTGCTTTGTGGTATTATAGACTGTAATAAAGTATAAACTTTAGTATGTTGAACGGGATGTGATCTGTAGATGGCTCGAAGATATCATTGTTGAGTTTTATGCTCTACGTGGAATCGCAGAGCAGAGTCTGCATCAGAATGAGTCATTGAATAGGAACTGACGAGTGTGTAAATGACCTATACTGCATACCATTTTTGCTTGTCTTGTGCATGTTTTCAAGCTCATTTAGCTGCATTTAGGAGTAGTTTGCATATAGTTTGCATGTAGTTAGGGAGTTACACTGTTTGCACTTAAATGTTATATATTTTGGTGCTTTTATGGGAAAAGTAGTGTTTTGTGGTGTATGTGTAGGATGCTAGAGGAATGCTGGAGCGGATGAGCGGTAGATCTCTTGGCTGGAGCTGACAAGGAAAGAAGAGCTGGAGGTGAATCTACTTGATCCATGTGGACTTTCTTCTAGATACAAAACATTAAAAGATAGCAGAAAATCAATAGCCCTATTTAATAAGGTTGCGCACGCTTTAGGGTTATAAAACCCTAGTTTCACTGTCTATATAAGAAAGACTTGGACGACAATTCAAGAGAGAGCGATTTTAGACGACAGTCCTAGTCTTTATCTTTCGGAGAACCACCAAAGTCAAAGTTAGATGAATCTCCACATGACTAATGCCACCGAGTGAGGCTGAAAGAGTTGGAGACCTGCAGCAACAGTAAGACAGCGTGGAGGAAGATCGTCGAGGATGCTTGGCCCTTTTCTGTCCCTTGCTTGATATCGTATTTTTATTTTATTATGGATGTTTAGGCTCAGACATGAGCTAAATACTTTAGTTGGGTTTATTGTTTCCCAGGATTTATGTTTGGATTTCTTTATTTTAATGCTATATTTTATTTCCCTTTATCTATTCCGTTCATCGTTCTTCATGCGTAGTTATTGTAAGAGCTATCGAGAGATGCCTTTTAACTATAGATTTATGGCTTAATATCGAGAGAGTTAGGTTAAACAAACATGAACAATGGGGCTAAGCTGTTAACTTAGTCTTAATCTGGCTTAGACATAAGTTTAGGGTTTCAATGACTAAAAGAGAGTTTTTAAACAAATAATAGAGTTATTAGGGTTCACGTAGACATGTATCACCTTAGGTTCAATGTTATTAACTTCTAGGCATCGAGAGAGTCAAAAGTTCTTTAGAAATTCATGTCAAGTAGATAAAGATCTTAATGGTTTACGAAAACATGTATCGCCAGTCACTATAGCATTGAAATAAGAAATCAAGCATATATCCTTAGCAATAAACCAAGCCTCCATAATTATCTATTATTTGCCACAACATTTGTTTGTCTTAATCATAACTACCTTTACTTTATTTGCAATTAGTTTTGATAAACCAACACCAATCAATACTTGCACAAACAACCTTAAGTTCGATAACTTCGTAGTTATTGATCCAATCCTCGTGAGTTCGATACTCTACTCTATCACTTTATGACTTGATTCGACGAGTATACTTGCTCTAAAATGCATCACTATTTGACAAGCATCAAGTTTTTGGCATCGTTGTCGGGGATTGGCTATTGATAATTACGTTGTAATTGCGCTTGATATTTTATTTTATTTGTATTTATTTTTTATTTTTTTATTTTCCAGGTACGTTCCAGTGTATGACCAGAAGGTCAAACTCAAAAACTAATATTCTATTCAATCCAGAGATCGAGAAAACTTTGCGAGAGATAAGCAGAGAAAGAAAGAATATGGTGACGAGGATGGAGAAAACAACCATGAGAACGAGCGTCATGATGGCATACCACCGGTAGGTGGGCAATGACTTGTTGAAAATGCAGTGCATAATGGAGGCCATGTACGACAGGAGGATCCACCACCTGCCAGACCTAGAAGGCCCATCAGAATGAACATTGAGCCCATTATCAAAAACCTCAACCCATCAATCATTGTGCCAGATCTAGGGACAACTCACTTTGAGCTAAAGCCCGTTATGTTCAATATGTTCAACTCAATTGGACTATTTGGAGGATTAGCAAGAAAGGATGCTCGAGAACACATTCAACCTTTCCTGGAAGTTGTGTCTGTTTTAGACAACCAGTGATTCCTGATGATGCATTGAGACTCAAATTGTTTCCCTACTCCTTACGAGATCGGGCCAGGGCATGCTTGAAGACTTGTTCCTCAGGATCTATTATATCCTAGGATGACTTGTGCAGCAAGTTTTTTCACAGATATGATCTACCGAACGTGTACAATCATAAGCGAAGTGATATCCTCTCATTCACACATCATGATGATGAATCTATGTACGGATGTTGGGATAGATACAAAGACATGCTACACAAGTGCTCGATTATTGGATTCCATGATTGGCTACAAATCATGACGTTCTACAATGACGTCAGTGTACCTACACGGATGATGATTGACTCTTCAGCTAATGGTATTTTGCTTGATAAAAACCCTAACAAGGCTTTCAAAATATTAGACCAGATAGCCAATAACGACTATTAGTTCCTAAGGGGAGGTTGAAGTTAGGTCCTAAATTCTCTGGAACAATCCAGTTGGACGATTCCCAAAGTATATCGGCTCAGCTCTCTACCATCACTAATCTGCTCAAGAACATGCAGCTAGCATCTAATGTTCGAGAAGCTAAGGTAATTTCATATATGTGTGAACATTGTGATAGGGAACACTAGTCAAATGAATGTCCCCAGCAATAAGAATCTGGATGCTATGTAGGGAACACCAACCAAAACAACAATCCCTACTCCAATATCTACAACCAGGGTGGCAGCAACATCCAAATTTTGGTTGGGGAGGCAATAAAAGTAATTCAGGAGCGCGACAGAATGCCACAACAAAACCTCTTGGATTCCAACAAAAGTCTCAGAGGCAGAACTAAGGAGTTTTTAACTCTAATTCTAATTCCCTTGATTCTATATATCAAAATTTTATGGAAACTGCTCGAGTCATTATGCAGGATTAGACATCACACTTAAAAAACCATATTGACATGCTCACAACGCAAGCTACCATGTTATAAAACTAGCAATCGATCATACAAAACAACACCGCCTCCTTACGGTCCTTGGAAACACAAGTTGGGTAGATTGCCCAAGTATTGAAGATGCAACCAAAAAGAGGATTACCTAGTGATACTGAAGTCACTAAAGCTTTTAACGGGAAGCAATGTAATGCCATCACACTTCTTAGTGACACCCAATTGAAGAAAGATGACAAGTTTGGGGGAGGTTCCCTTGTTGATTCCACTCCAAGCAAGCCGTCCACTGATGCTCCTACACCTAAGGAAAAAACTCATGTGTCTGATACAGTGAGTGACCTTACTACTGATGGCAAGGATGAAAAGTTACGGATACTGCTGCATCCAATAAACCACATGAGGAGCCCAGACCACCACCTCTATTCCCATAACAATTGAAGGCTCAGAAACAAGATGTCCAATTCTAAAATTTTCTGGATATGCTCAAATAGCTGCATATCAATGTCCCATTCCTGGAGGCCATTGATTAAATGCCTATATATGTGAAGTTTTTGAAAGAAATCGTGACAAAAAAAGGATGGTGGGTGAAGTTGAAACTGTTGCTACAACGGACGAGTATGTGGCTGTGCTAAGTGATTTACCACCTAAGAAGAATGATCCTGACAGTTTCACCATTCCATGCTCCATAGGTCATAACTACTCTGGCCATGCCATATATGATCTCAGTGCAAGTGTTAAAATATGTGTTTACAAGACTAGGGACAGGAAGAGCTAAGACAACATCGATGATCCTTCAATTGGCCGATCATTCTCAAATTTGACCTAATGGCAGAATTAAAGATGTCTTAGTTAAGGTAGATAGGTTTGTCTTTCCTGCAGATTTTATCATCCTTGACTGCGAAGCTGATGATAATGCTTCCATCATTCTCGAGAGGCCATTCCTTACCAACGGGTGTATTGTGATTGATTGTGAGAAGGGTGAATTCACCATGAAGATGAATGACCAAAAGATCACACTTAACGTCTTCAACACTCTAAAGTACGCGGATGACTATGAAGAATGACAGCTTGTACGAAGCGAGGAAACCCTAATTAAAGAAAGTTTGCAAGAGATATGTTGCATCAATGTGCTTAGTGCTGTAGAGCAAGCCGCCTTTGATGAAGCCATGCACGAAGCTAAAAAAGAAGATAAGGTTGAGATTGAACAATACAATGTTGTGCTCACCAAACCAGATATGACTTATGAATCTTTGGATTATGCTAAGTTTAAATCTACCAAGCTATCGCTAGAGCATCCCCTGGTACTTGATCTTAAACCTCTCATCCACAACTAAAATATACATATCTAAGGGAGAACAATACGCTGTCTGTTGTCATATCTACTAGCTTAACATCTGACCAAGAAATTAAACTGTTACATGTCTTATCTCAACATAAGAAAGCTATTGATTGGACTATTGTTGACTTGGGGGGTATAAGCCCTACTTGGTGTACACATAAGATTTTGCTTACAGATGATCACATCAGCTCAATAGAACCACAGCGAAGACTCAATCCAATCATGAAGACTGAGGGTATGAAGGAAATTATCAAATGGCTCGACGATGGAATCATTCACCCCATCTTAGATAGTTGACAGGATCACTACCTATTGCCAATTCTTGGTCAATGCCTAGGCAAGCTCACCAAGGTGTTGAAATGGTTGAAGATTTACAAAGGAGCACCGGTCCATCGTGACAAATCTTCGATCACGTTACCAGGTGTTTAAGCATCCAATTCTAACCTTTTATTTTTCTGCATTTTTAATATTCTGCACTTTAATTTTTTACCATTTAAATTTCTACATTTTTTCATAGGTTCTATTTAATGCATGTTGTTTAGTTTTCAGCAGATATCAAGCAAATAGCTAGTTGGGCAAGCTTTCCACATGTTAAAGAATATGGATACTTATTGGAGAAACTTAAGTTGATCCAAATGCGGAATCTCTGATAGCTATACAGGATAGGGGCGTGAACATAGCGACCCATTCAAAAGATCATTTCCATCCCTAATTTACCGTACCATATCTATCCCTTTAACTTATTTCCTTTCCCCATAAACCGCCACATGTCATAACCTATTCCTCGCGCAGCTTATCTCTCCACTTTCCCACTTAGCTAGATTTCTAGCATTAATGGTTGATGTTTCCTTTCATGATTGCCTATTACTTTGCCTTTCCATTTTTACAATTCCCTATTTCATATTCTCTATAAAGCAAAACAAAAACATGTTTACCAGACCTCACGCTACCAGATATTCTAGCCTTGCAACATTAAAATCTTACTTCGATTTCTCCTACCTCCGTTTGAATCATGGTCAGACAACTCAAAGTAACCCGCCACAACCAACAGCCTCCCCGAATAGAGAGAAACCTTAGTCCCCCATATTCCCCCTTTCCTCCAACATCTCTTAAAACAAACGCGATTTCTTCTGGTGATACAACTTTCACGAAGCTTGATGATCTTGATCAATGCTTGTATGTACTGGACAATATCCTTACAAAGCGATACAGACACATGTGCCAACAGGAACTTATTTTGGAGGAAGGTTTGGAGTTTACTCCAAACTATAGTTACAAGTTTGAGGCTGGCATACATGCTATTATCACCACACAGGGCTGGGAAGATTTCATTCGCCAACCGAGTCAAGTTAACGCTGACTGGGTACATGAGTTCTACACGCATGTCGGGCACCTAGAAAACAGACGGTTCTATGTTCGTGGGAAGACTATAGAGTTCTCGGTCTTAGTAATCACCGACCACTACAACTTATCCATTATTGGTGGCACCCATAATGATTTGTGGCCACTGCGACAGCCGAGACATACACGCAAGTATTGATTGACCTGTGCATTCCTGGCACTACGTGGATCCAAGGTGAGCCCAATGCCAGAGTCGTGGGATGGGAACAAATTAAACCGGATTCTAAGTTTTAGATGCATTTTATCAACAACCGCATCTTCCCAACAAGGAACTGATCCATCGTTTCCTTCCGACGACTGATGCTCCTCCATTCCATACTCAACATGAAGAGAGTGGATCTGTACAAACTTACCCACGAGGTCATCATCGCCAGGGCAGCGTCGATACAAAAGTACAAGGATTTACCCTTTCCCAATCTTATGATAGCCATGTGTCAAAAAGCTGGGGTCAATGAATGGGGAGAGGACCAGATTATCTAACGTCATACCAGATGGCTGCTCCCTCAGGTTCAAATCATGAAAGGATTAGGAGTACCTAACGTACTAGCTGCTACACTTGCTCAGGACCTCCGCCGTGCCATTCAGGAGGTTGTTGCCAGTTTTCTGGAACCATATTTCCAATATGTCCAAACAAAGGATACTGTTGAGCGATCCCTCCTTAACAAACTCCTACTAGATGCTTAAGTTCAATAACTTCATAGTTATTGATCTAATCCTCGTGGGTTCGACACTCTACTGTATCACTTTATTACTTGATTCGACGAGTATACTTGCTCTAAAGTGCGTCACTATTCGACAAGCATCAGGAACAACAAGACGCATTGGATAATGGATAGATGAGGGCGATGTTGTCGTCGTCCAAGATCTGTAGTGAAAGATGTGCAGCTGTGATTCGGCATACAGGTATGGAGAGTCTCAACTCTTTTATTGTACAATGCAAATTGGTCGAGATTCCCTTGGCAGGATAAAAGTTTACATGGGTTGAGCCAATAAACAGATAGAGTCATTTGAACAGATTTTATGTGGATGAACATTGGTTGTTGGCTTACACTGACCTTATTGTTAATTTGGAGATGTATCGGTCGATCATGTACCAATTCTGCAAAGGTTTTTAGATGCTTGGTTTTTGAATGTACCAACGTGCTTAAGGGAGGCCCTTGGGGAATCGGTAGTGGGAAATTATGTTGGTTTTATCAAATTTAAAAGGGTCTAAGGAACTTTAGAAAATTAGTGCGTGGATTTTAATAAAAGGATGAATGAATTTGAAGACCAAGTGAGTGTAGGTGAATTTGAGCAGGAGCTGCAGGAAGTGTTGAAGATAATGCAAAAGTTAAATGTGGGTTATGATGAAGGCACATGAAGATCTTTGGAAGCATAAGACGAGTGGCAAGTGGATAAGGTGTGGGACTCTAATTCATATTTTGTCTTTAGAGCAGTAAATATTTGAAGCATCCCTGGAAACGGTGGTTTTTTTTATGATAGTAATAGAAGTATAGAGCTTATTAAGCATGTGTAGTTTACATATAATTCGAGAGAAAAGATTGGTACGGTGGAATTCTGAGCGAAAGTTGGATTGAGCAGACTTGGACTATTAAAGATATGGTGATAATTTTTCTCAGATCACTTGGTTCGGTTTTAGTTTGCCCTGGAGTTGATTCGTATTTGTGGGAGATGAAGACAAGATGATGAGATTATCACGGCATAAGCAGAAGTAGTCTGGTTAGACATTCGCTTGTGTTAATTATGGTTGTATTTTAGCGTTACTTAGTTGGGAGTACTTTTTTCCTCCATTTAAGATTAGAGAAGTTTTTAATGATGCTCCTAACTTAAGTCTTGGGTTGTATTTTCTAACCCTTTAAAAAATAATCATTTGCTGAGAAAAAAATGTAAAACATTAACATTTTAAAAATAATAATAATCGGAATAACTTTATATATAATACCCTAAAAAAAACTTTATATATAATATTGATATTCCTGAAAATTTCCCAATGACCGTTATCAGTTAACACCTCTTGCACTAATAAAACATTTCCTTTATTGCTGGTCAAGTATTCTCAAGCATTTGACCCTCTTATTTTATCAATTATTCCTTTGATTCTCCATTTCTGACATCTTCATATTACAATAATAAACTGGAAAACCCAAAGTTTCCTTCATCCTATTGAAATTCTTTATGCAGAATGGCATTCTTGACTAATTCATGGTGACTGAATCTTATCCGATTCATAAATAAACAAGTTAAATTGTATGAACAAGCTTCGATTCAGTCTATAAATACCATCTCAGTTCCTCATTTCTTCCCACACCTCGAAAAACACTCAGTTCATCAATTTCTCAGTGTATTTTTATTAACCATGGGTGTTTTCACACATGAAATGGAGGTCACTGCCCCAATCCCCCCGGCCAAGGCATTCAAGGCCATCGTTCTCGATTTCGACACCCTTTTCCCCAAGGTTGTTCCCGATTCGATCAAGAGCGTCGAGGTCCTCAAAGGGGATGGTGGGCCCGGTACTATCAAGAAGGTCACCTTTGCCGAAGGTACTTGATCATTGCTTTCCGTTTCATTCTTACAGATATTCTAATTACCCCGTTTGATGTCTGATTCAGAGACTTGGTTGGTTAATTGATGATAAATGCAGGGTTCGGGCTCGATTACGTGAAGCACAAGGTTAACGAGCTCGACAAGGACAATTTTTTCTACAGTTACAGCGTGATCGAAGGCGATATCTTGAAGAACATACTCGAGAAAATCACTTATGATGTCAAGTTCGTTGCAGGACCGGACGGGGGAGCAATTTGTAAGAGAACTACCAAGTTTTACTCCATTGGTGATGTGGAGATCAAGGAGGAAGCCATTAAGGCGGGAATGGAAAGGCAGGCCCGAGTTTTCAAGGCTGTTGAAGATTACCTCGTGGCAAACCCCGATGCCTAAAACTCTGTGTGTGTGTGATAATATATATGTATATATATATATACATATATATTGTTTCGGTGTTCGGATTTTGTGAAGTTGAAGGGCTCATGATATAATTTCTCGTGTAATAATGTGGTTTCCATGTTTCCTATGTTGTCTCTTTGCTTGAAACTGTAGATGGTTGGTCCCTTGGTTTCAATCATCTATATTTCCATTTATAATAAAAGAGTGTTTGAGTCAAGTTGTATTATCTTTGATTTATGAAAATGATAAGTTTATATTTTAAACCAATGTTTACTGTTTATTACGACAGAACTGCAATTTGTTTTATTAGAAACAAGCAAATATTATTCGCCCAAAATGAAAAAAAGGCAAAGGTTGAGGATCAAAAATAAATTTTGAGGAATTATCAAAAAAAAGGGATAAACTAGACCATTGGTCACCAAATTATTACCTTTTTTTACTTTGGTCTCCCAATTATTTTTTTCTATTTTGATCACCGTTCGTTGAAAATTAATTGAGATGATGACATGACCTAATAATAATAGTTTTAATCTCCAAAATTTATGCATTCTATCAATTTGGTATTAATTCAAAAAATTCAATAATTTAACATAAATATTTAAAATTTATATTAATTTGGTTCTCATTTTAGTTCTAAATAATTTAATAAATTTAACCGTCCGACAAGTTAACGACACATGGATGGATTAAAAATTAAAGAATATGGATGGATTTGGGGATCAAACCGAGTCCTAAAATCTAAGGTTTTCTCATCTAAGTGCAGTGACAAAACTCATCATAGGATATCACAACAAGTTTCAACAGTTTTATCAAGTAATTGTCATGGCAAGTAAGATATGCAAACTAACATGAGACAAAAAAAAATGAATGTAAATGAATATGAGATGTTACCTCTCCAAAAGTATTGTTTTTAATGCCAATCTTACAATGCTTTTGCTTGTTTTTAGGTACATTTAGTTGCATTAGGATGTTAGAATCATGCATTTGCATAAGGAGTTTAGAGTTTTGTCTATTCCAGTGTGAAGGGTTGTTTTGTTGGCAATTTTGCAGGTTTGGCATAGTATTTGGCCCAAAAAAAGCAACACAGGAAGGAGTGCCAGAGAGAATGCCGAGTGCTGTTGGCATAGATGGACCAGACAATGCCAAGCACCGGTTGGCAGAGAAGTGAACTTGATGCCACGCCAAGAAGCTATTAGACCCCGAAAAAATAGGAAATGATCAGGCTCTGAAAAGATATCAATTGGATCAATCTGCGAAAAAATGGCAGATAAGATGGTGCCAAGACATGTTAGCAGATTCATGCCAAGCTTGGGCGCCAAGGCAACGTCGGCAGTATGACGTCAGCCCTAGCCTGATCAGCTCTCATTCAAATTTGGATAAGATGATAATCCCTTATCCCTTGGGCAGTTGAAGTTCAAAATTTGAAGAGCTAATCATATCCCTTCATCGCACGCCTATTTAAACACCAACCAAGCTAGCATCGGAGAGAGAAAGATCGGAGTGAGGAGTTGGTGTGTGACGATTGACAACCGGCTGTACCTAGGAAGGGTAGTCATACCAACTTGGCCGAGAAGCCTGGATCTTGAAGGGCTGCATCGAGAGACCCCTTCTAGCATATTTTCTCTTTCAAGTTATTTTATTTTGTTTTAAATGATGATGTACTTGGGAAACGTTTGTGGTTTTTTGGTTAAGTCCCTCACCATGAACTAATTTCATAGTTGGTAGGGGATGTTTGCGTTGAACGCTATTTTTATGTTTTAGTTTTCAATAATAAATCTGCCTTAGCAATGTTTTCACTATTCGGCATACTTTAATATTTCCTAAATACTATGCCAAGCGAGAGCGGGCACTGTTGGCCTATTGCTCTTCAATATCTTAACAGACTTGGGGTGGCAACGATTAAGTTGTTGAATACTAAGGAGAGAAGCTTCGAGAGAAGTCGTTCAAGTAGATGAACTTACTTCGGGAGTGAAATCTACCCCTTAGAAGTATAGATTGGATCTTAATCAAATTGGTTTATTTAAAAGCATGCACTATAGAGATATGGGGTTTTTACATGATCAATTTAGGGCAATGACCATCGAGAGAGGCTTTGCTAATTTTGAATCTGCTCAGCAAACAATACCAAGACAGGTTGTTATTAAAGGCTGGCACGACATGAATAGCATGAAGACCAGACATTCCCTACCAATACTCATCATTCATTAAAACACCTTCATTGCCAACGTCTTTACTTTACTTTTATTCCTTTACTTTTTAGTTATTTTCCAAAACCAATTTCAAATCAACCTTTTTCTTAAGGCAAGTAACAATCAAGGCAATTGAATTCCAAGTCAATCTCTGTGGGATCGATACTCAGCTTACCAGCTGTATTACTTATAGACCGTGTATAATTGCACGCAAAAGACTCATCTTGGCACTATTTTATATTTTCCAACACATATCTTTTGCCCTTTTTGCCAGCATTCATTTAGAGAGTCTACAAGTTTTTGGCGCCGTTGCCAGGGATTGCAACAGAATTAAATGTTTTTAAATTTTTACTTGTCTTTCTTTGTTTTTATTTTTTTTATTTTTGTCGGTGTATGACCAGAAGCCATCCTGTGGTGGATAGTTGGCCATACGATTCGGAAATTGAGAAAACCTTGTGGAGGTTAAAAAGAAGATTTCAAGAGATGCAAAACCAAGGTAATGGAGGGAATGGTGTGGTGAAAATGGAGGAAATCCACTTAATAATGAGATACCACCACCACCTGTTGTCCCAGTTGTTAATGAGAGACCTATTAGAGAACATTCGGCACCAACCTTTGACAATTTGATGCCAGGACTTGTTGGCACAGAGGTAAACGCTGTCAATTTTGAACTTAAGCCGGTAATGATTCAAAATCTTTTGAATGTAGGTCAGTTTGATGGAGCAATCAATGGAGATCTGAGGAAACATCTAAAACAGTTAATGGAGATTTTCCAGTTATTTCAACAAAACGGAGTACCTGAAGATAGCGTGAAGCTGAAGTTATTTACTTTCTCTTTGAGAGACAAAGCAAAGGCTTGGCTTAATTCCTTGCCACCTGGCTCAGTTACTTCATGGGTAGACTTATACCAGAAGTTCTTGGCAAGATTCCAGCCGCCAACACTCACTGCCAAGCTGCGGGGTGAGATCATTACATTCAGGTAGGCTGAGGATGAGAGCTTATATGATGCCTGGGAATGATTTAAAGACCTATTGAGAAGGTTTCCTATGCATGGATTCCCGAATTGGACCCAGATCCAAACCTTTTACAATGGACTAAACGCACAGACAAGGACTGTTGTTGATGCTTCAGTAGCTGGTTCATTGCTTGACAAAACATATACTGAGGCTGTTGACATTTTAGAGAGGATTGCAATCAATGATTTTGAATATCCTGTTGCGATACTTGGGACCGGAACTAAAACCAATGGGAAATTTTAGGTTGACGAACTAACGTCCATTCATGCTGAGATTTCCAAACTTACTAGCATGGTAAGAACGTTGCAAAAGAACAACGAATCCCATGAAGTCAAAGCATTAAATCCTTTCTATACAATTTGTAGAGAGAATCATCATGTGGATGAATGCCCTGCCAACCCTGAATCGGTAAATTTTTTTGGCAATGTTAATCGTTACTATAATCCTAACTCCAATACTTATAATGCAGGTTGGAGACAACACCCTAACTTAGCATGGGGAAATCAAGGAGGTAACCAGTACAATGCCCAACGGAAGAATACCTATAGGCAGAATAACAATGCCATGCCAGCATTCTATCAGAATGCCATGCCACAGAAAGCCCAAAATAATTTTTAGCAAGGGCAGATACTCAACCAAGGTAGCACAATCACATAGTACGTGGAGAGGAATGATGCCACAGTCCAGAGTTTGGTAGCATCAATGAGAAACTTGGAAGTCCAAATAGGGCAGATTACCAATGCACTCAGCAATCGACCCTAGGGAGCATTGCCAAGTGACACAGAAGATGCTCGGCACAAAGACAATGAACAGTGCAAAGCTATAACTCTTCAGAGTGGTAAGCAGTGCGAGATGGAGAAGGTTGCTAAATAGCCAATTAATTGCCAAGTTGAGAAGCCTGTGCCAGCAGATAATCCTAGGGAAACAGAGAAAGAGGAAGCAAAAATAGATGATGCCAGAACCGATGCAGACAGCACACTGATGCCAGCACCGAGGCTAAACAGACTGATGCCAGCACTACGTTGGCAAAGCCAGCAGCGCCGACATATGTTTATCTGCCACCACCATTTCCAGCAAGGCTTCAAAAGCATAAGCAAGACCAGCAATTCAAGCGCTTCTTGGAGGTTCTTAAGCAATTGCAAATCAACATTCCATTGGTAGAAGCCCTTGAACAAATGCCTAACTATGTCAAATTTATGAAGGACATTCTGTCCAAAAAGAGGAAGTTGGGAGACTTTGAAACCGTTGCTCTAACCGAAGGATATAGTGCCATGATCCTAAACCGATTACCGTCAAAGCTGAAAGATCCAGGAAGTTTCACTATTCCCTGCACCATTGGCAACAAATTCATGGGCAAGGCACTATGTGACCTAAGAGCTAGCATCAACTTGATGCCAATGTCAGTTTTTCGAAAGCTTGGCATAGAAGCAAGACCTACCATGGTGACACTTCAGCTGGCAGACCGATCCTATGCACATCCCAAGGGTAAGATTGAGGATGTGTTGGTAAAGGTAGAAAATTTTATTTTTCCAGCTGATTTTATCATTTTGGATTATGAGGCTGATATTAATGTCCCGATTATTTTAGGGAGACCTTTTCTTGCCATGGGTAGAGCTTTGATTGATGTTCATAATGAGGAACTAACAATGCGCATGAATGACCAGCTTGTTACATTTAATGTGTTTCAAGCTTTGAAATGTGTAGATGAACCTGATGAGTGCCAAGCAGAGGAGATGATGGAGTCTATTTACACTTTGGACACAGCACAGTTATGCCAAGATACAGAATTTGATACCAAAAATTTAGATGGCATAGCTGATCTGTTTGAGAAACCAGAAGAACCAGTCTTAGAGGCTGAAGAGGTGAGTTATTTTGAGCCACTAAAGTTGTTCGACAAAGAAATCAAGGCACCTAAACCATCAATTGAGGAGCCACCAGCGTTGGAACTGAAACCACTTCCAGATCACTTGAAGTGTGCTTACTTAGGTGAACAACCAACTCTGCCGGTGACCATTACCACTAGTCTCACTAATGATCAGAAGGCAAGATCGTTGGCAATATTACGCGATTATAAGCATGCATTAGGGTGGACCTTGGTAGACATCAGAGGTATTAGCCCAACCATTTGCATGCACAAGATTATCTTGGAGGAGCACCATGGCAAGACCATTGAAGGACAAAGAAGGCTAAACTCAAGCATGAAAGAGGTAGTGAAAAAAGAGATCATAAAATGGCTTGATACCTGGATTATATATCCTATTTCTGATAGCTCTTGGGTTAGCCCAGTGCAATGTGTGCCAAAGAAGGGTTGCATGACCGTGGTACAAAATAGTGAAGCTGAGTTAATCCCCTCTAGAACAATCACAGGATGGAGAGTGTGTATGGACTATAGGAGGCTGAACAATGCCACGAGGAAGGACCACTTCCCATTGCCATTCATCGATCAGATGCTAGACAGGTTGGCAGGTAAAGCTTTCTATTGTTTTTTGGATAGTTATTCAGGTTAGAATCAGATTGCCATCGCCTCTGATGATCAAGAGAAGACCACGTTCACGTGCCCTTATGGGACGTTTTCGTTTAGAAGGATGCCATTCGGCCTATGTAATGCACCATCAATGTTTCAACGTTGCATGATGTCCATCTTTTTTGATATGATTGAGCACAACATGGAAGTGTTCATGGATGATTTCTCAGTGTTTGGCAAAACATTTGAGGAATGCCTTCTGAGTTTGGAGCAAGTCTTGAAGAGATACATAGAGACAAACGTAGTGTTGAACTAGGAAAAATGCCACTTCATGGTGAATGAGGGCATTGTTCTCAGGCACAAGGTAACTGAGAGAGGGTTAGAAGTGGATCAAGCAAAAGTTGAGGTAATTAAATAGCTACCACCTCCAACGAGTGTTAAAGATATAAGAAGTTTTTTACGACATGCCATTTTTTATCGGCGCTTTAGTAAAGATTTTTCAAAAATTGCTAAACCTTTATGCTTGTTGTTAGAACATAATGCCAATTTTGCATTTGGCGATTCTTGTTTGAGAGCATTTTAGGAGCTTAAAGAGAAGTTGATCAATACCCCTATAGTTGTGGCACCGGACTGGAATGAGCCCTTCGAGCTCATGTGTGATGCCAACGACTATGTCGTTGGAGCAGTCTTGGGACAATGGCATGGCAAGGTTTTCCATGCCATCTACTATACCAGCAAAACCTTGAACTAAGCACAACTGAACTACTCTATGATCGAGAAAGAATTTCTTGCGGTTGTATTTGCTTTTGAAAAATTTAGATCTTATTTAATTGGTAACAAAGTTGTGGTTTTTACAGATCATTTGGCATTGAAGTATCTCTTGCCAAAGAAGGATGCCAACCCCAGACTAATCCGATGGATGCTCCTACTTCAAGAATTCGACCTTGAGATCCGAGACAAAAACGATAGTGAAAACCTAGTAGCTGACCATCTCTCACGTTTAGAGCATCATCTTGAAGATGGTAAGACCGATTTTATAAGAGATGAATTTCCTAATGAGTATTTGCTTGCAGTTAATGTCGTGCCATGCTATGCTGACATTGTCAACTACTTGGTAAGTAACATTCTGCCACCAGACTTGGCATACAATGCCAAGAAGAGGTTCTTGCTGGAAGTTAGGCAATACTATTGGGACAAGCCAATATTGTTCAAACAATGTGTTGACCAAGTGATCCGTCGGTGTGTGCCTGAGGATGAACAGCATAACATATTACATCTATGCCATGCCACACCATATGGAGGTCACTTTGCTGGGTAAAGACTACTGCCAAAGTACTGCGGTCAGGATTCTTTTGGCCCACACTGTATAAGGATGCCCATGAGTATGCCAAGGCATGTGATCGATGCCAACAGACAGGAAACATCTCTGGCAGACACCAACTACAGCTCAAAAACACTATACCTGTGGATTTATTTGATGTATGAGGGATAGACTTTATGGGTCCTTTTCCACCTTTTCGATAATGTATATATTCTTGTGGCTGTTGACTATGTATCTAAATGGGTAGAGGCTGTGGCCCTGCTAACGAACGATGCCAAGGTTATTGCCAAGTTCTTGCATAAACACATTTTTACCAGATTTGGCGCCCCTAGGGTGATTATTCACTATGAGGGCACCCATTTTAAGTGTAATCTAATCTCTAAAGTTTTGTGCAGGTATGGAATACATCAGAGAATTGCCACGGTATATCATCCACAAACAAACCGGTAAGCCGAGATTTCAAGTAAGGAGATTAAGAACATTCTAGAGAAGACTATTAATCCATCAAGGAATGACTGGTCCTTGAGACTAGATGAGTCCTTGTGGGCTTATAGGACTGCATTTAAAACTCCTTTGGGTACGTCACCATTTCGACTTGTTTTCGGCAAACCATGACATCGGCCAGTAGAGATTGAGCATAAAGCCTATTGGGCCATCAGAACACTTGGCATGGAGAACTACTAGAGAAAAGAGGTTACTAGACCTAAATGAGTTGGAGGAATTTAGAACACAAGCCTATGAGAACGTAGGATCTACAAGGAAAAAGCAAAACATTGGCAATGCAGTAGGATAATGCCAAGACAGTTTGAGGTAGGCCAACATGTTTTGTTATTCAACTCGTGGCTTAAGTTGTTTCCAAGGAAACTCATATCAAGATGGGCGGACCCTTATGAAGTTGTGAAGCCCTATTCTCATGGAGTTGTGGACATCAAGAATTTGAAGACGGGAAAAATCTTTAAGGTGAATGGCCAACGTTTGAAGCACTACATGGAAGGTGATCAGAACAGTGCCAAAGAGGTGATCCTCTTGGCAGAGGTAACATGAAAACACCATCAGGTTTGAACTTTTGTAAATATTAGGTTAGTGTTTTTCTTTGTTTTTAGATTTTTAGGTTTTTAATTGTTTTTCTTTCTTTTTAAGTTTCATGTTTTCATTCCTTTACTGTGTTGAAAGGTTTCCTTTGAGTTGTGCAGATTCATTATGCCAGGAACACTGCCAGGGTCGCTAGCAGGGGCTAACGCTTCAATAGAAAAATCTGCCAGATGCAGTGCTAAAAACACTTAGAAAGAGCATTTTCATGCATCTTCTAAGGATACCACTCTCTTATCACGCTCAACATGAGTACCAAGGTAGTGCTTCAATCTCTGTCCATTGACCATAAACTCACGTCCATCCATAGTTGATTTGATCACAACAGCCCTATGAGAATAGGGTTTGACTACTTCGAATGGTCTGGACCATCTTGACTTCAATTTGCCCAAAAAAAGTCTGAGTCTAGAATTATAGAGAAGAACCAGTTGCCCTGGCAAGAATTGCCGTGACAATAGCTTTTTTTCATGCCATCGTTTAGTCTTCTCTTTATAGAGCTTGGCATTGTCGTAAGCTACTGCATGAAATTCTTCCATCTTATTTAATTCCAATAAGCACTTTTGTCCTGCTTTCTCCCAGTCTATGTTCATGGTCTTGATTGCCCAATAGGCCTTATGCTCGATCTTCACCGGTAGGTGGCAAGTTTTGTCATAGACAAGTTTATAAGGAGACATGCCTAAAGGCTTCTTAAATGTTGTTCGGTAGGCCCAAAGTGCATAATCAATTCTCGCAGACCAATCATTTTGTGAAGGATTAACAACCTTCTCAAGTATAATTTTTAGCTAATGATTAGAAATTTCTGCTTGCTCGTTAGTTTGCGGATGGTATGCCGTGGAAACTTTGTGAGTCACTCCAAAGCGCTATAACATCTTGGCAATGAGCTTATTGTCAAAATGTTTGCCTTCATCACTGATAATTGCCCTTGGCATTCTGAACCGTATGAATATGTTTTTCTACAAGAATCGCTGCACAGTCTTTGAATCATTTCTAAGAACTGCAACTGCCTCAACCCATTCGTACACGTAGTCTATGGCAAGTAAGATGTACAAATTACCGAATAACGATGAGAAGGGCCCCAAGAAGTCAATTCCCCATACATCAAACAATTCTACCTTGAGGATGTTCTACATTGGCATCTTATGCCGCCTTGAAATATTCCCCGTTCACTGGCATCGATCACACCTCTTGTAGAATTTATGGGCATCTTTATAGAGAGTTGGCTAGTAAAGTCCCGACTGTAAGACTTTGGTCGCTGTGCGAGTACCTCTAAAATGGCCTCCGTAGGGTGATGAATGACATTGTAGAAGCACATTTTGTTGTTCCTCCTCGGGAACACATCATCGTATGACCTGATCAGCACATTGTTTAAACAAAAGAGGCTTGTCCCAACAATAATGCTTAGCATCATGTAAGAACTGCTTCTTTCCCTGATAAGTAAGGTCATAACGTAAAATACCTCTCACAAGAAAATTTACTATATGGGCATACCATAGAGTTGTCGAGGCAACTAACAACTGCTCATCCGGGAATACAGCATGGATCTCCAAGTGTTCATCATCTTTATTACCCCATTCTAGCCTTGACAAGTGATCGACAACCTGGTTCTCTGTTCTTTTCATGTCCTTAATTTTGATGTCAAACTCTTGTAAAAGTAATATCCAAAGAATTAAACGAGTTTTGGAATTTTTCTTAGCAATTAAATACTTAATTACTGAATGGTCAGTGTGAACAATTACCTTAGTACCAATCAAATAAGGACGAAACTTGTCAAATGTGAACACTAAGGCTAGCAATTCATTTTTATTCGTGGTGTAATTTAACTGAGCACCATTAAGTGTTTTGCTAGTGTAATATATCACATGGAAAATTTTACCCTTTTGTTGGCCCAAGACAGCTCCAACCGCAAAGTCGCTCGCATCACATATAAGCTCGAAGGGTAGGGACCAATCAGAGGAACAACAATGGGTGTCGTGGCAAGCTACTTCTTTAGGTTCTCAAATACCGTGGCACAGAAATCATCAAAATTTAATGCCTTGTCCTGTTCAAGCAAATTACCAAAGGTTTAGAAATCTTAGAAAATTATGAATAAACCTTTTGTAAACTTGCATGTCCGAGAAAACTTCGGATCCCTTTGAATGAATTTGTTGGTGGCAATTTCTCAATCATGTCCACCTTGTCCTTGTCTACCTCGATTCCCTTAGATGATATCTTGTGTCCTAGCATGATACCTTCATCCACCATAAAGTGGCACTTCTCCCAGTTTAAAACTAGGTTAGATTCTTCACAATGTGCTAACACCTTTTCCAAATTACCGAGGCAATTGTCAAAACTGTCTCCAAACACTAAGAAGTCATTCATGAAGATTTCAAGGACATCTTCCACCATATTGGAGAAAATAGCCATCATACATCTCTGGAAGGTTGCTAGGGCATTGCACAATCCGAATGGTATCCTTCTAAATGCATACGTACCAAAAGGGCACGTGAAAGTGGTTTTTTCTTGGTCTTCTGGCGCTATGGCAATTTGGTTATAACCTGAGTATCCACCAAGAAAACAATAAAAATATTTTCCTGCAAGACGGTCAAGCATTTGGTCAATAAAGGGTAAAGGAAAATGATCTTTCCTAGTAGCCTTATTCAATTTACGATAATCTATGCAAACTCTCACATCGATGACTGTTCTAGTTGGAATGAGTTTATTGTTTTCATTACTTACCACATTCATACCTCCCTTTTTCGGTACGCATTGTACCGGACTTACCTATTAGCTGTCTAAAATCAAATATATGATACTAGCGTCAAGCCACTTTATGATTTCCTTCATCATGACTTGCTTCATGGCAGGGTTAAGTCTCCTTTGAACTTTGATGGAATTGTTGCGGCCTTCTTCTAGCAGGATCTTGCACATACACAATGTCGAACTAACTCCCTTCAGATCTGCAATTGTCCAACCTATTGCCTTTTTATGCTGCGCTAACATGTCAATCAATTTCCTTTCTTGTTCAGAATGCAACTTAGAAGAAATGATTATGGACAAGGTGTTGTCCTTTCCCAAATAAACATGTTTTAATTGCTTTAGCAATGGTTTAATTCTAAAATAGGAGATTGCTTAATTGAAGGATTTTCAGGTTTACGTTCCTTACTTGAATAATCAAGAGATTCAAAACTTTTACCCGGTTGACTTACAATCCACTTTGCTTCATGTTGTGCTTCGTTATCCAGATCTAGTTCCTCAGGTTCTTCAGGCTCAGCAATGAAATTGTCGTGGCAAAACTCTTCCATATTGAAATTAAATTTTGAAGTGGCTTTAATAGTCTAGCATTCTTCTGGATCATCACCATACTTGAGGGCTTTAAAAACATTGAGCGTAACATGCTGCTCATTCACCCGCAGAGTGATCTCTCCTCTCTCAAAATCGATCAAGGTCTTTCCCATTGCTAAGAACGGTCTTCTAAGAATAATGGGGGCAAAGTCATCTACTTCAAAATCTAAAACAATAAAATCAGTGGGAAAAATAAATTTATCCACTCTTACCAAAATGTCTTCGATTTTCCTCTCTAGATGAACGTAAGATCTATCCGCAAGCTATAGAATGACTGTGTGGGTCTTACCATCCCTATGCCTAATCTTTGAAAAATAGATTTTGGCATAAGTTTTATGCTCGCTCCAAAGTCACACAGTGCTTTCCCAACATAGTGATTGTCGATGGCATAAGGCATTGTAAAACTGCTTGGATATTTTAATTTAGGTGGCAATCGATTATGTAACATTTCCATACACCCCTCTATCAAGGCAACTGTCTCAAGCTCACTCAGCCTTGTTCACTTAGAGACAATGTCTTTAAGGAACTTATCGTAATTAGGCATCTGCTCTATTACTTCAACCAGTGGCAGGTTGATGTGAACTTGTTTCAGGATATCAAGAAATTTCTTCAATTGGTATTCATGCTTCTGCCTCTTTAGCCTCAGTGGGAATGGTGGTTTAATTCCTCAAAATTTTGGCTAGTGACCAAAATGAATAAAATAAAAGTTTGGTGGCTAAAGTATAAACATAGGAAAAGTTCAGGGTCTAAATTGTAATTTTTGAAAGTTATGCATTTTAGTCATGTAAATGAATAGTTTACCCCCAAGAACGTGTTTTCATGTTACCTGGATTCTTCGTACATAATTTGTGTTAAAAGCTATAAAGAGTTACAGTTCGAGAAAAATTTGGATAATCGGATCGAATCAAATATTTGAGATATTTTGTTTGATGATAAAAAAAGGTTAATAATGTCATTCCATACCTTAATTTGGAAGGATTTAACCTGGACCATTGGATTAAGTAGATTTTCCATGTTAAATATGAACTATTGGATAAAAAAAACAAGATTGTAATTTTGGAAAATTACAAGGGAAAAGTTGGTAACTACTAACCTATTGGTTTATTTTTTACCATTGGTTGAATATTTTGACAAGTGGCAAGTTTTGGAGCATTGGATATCAAGGGTAAAATAGTCATTTGACTATTAAGAAGATTTTTATTATAAATAAGACTAATATAATGTCATTTGCATAAATCAAAGAAATAGAAAAGTAAAGAATTTTCTTCATCTTGCCGTGAGCTTCTCCTAAGGTAAGGAAACATTTAATTTTTGATTTTCAAGCCATTTTATTAGGAATTTTGATGAAAGCATGAAATAAAAAATTGATCTACATGAAATTCTCTATCATTTGTTATCATTTGTTCATGCTTTTCATGCTTGAATCCTAAGTTCTTGAATTTGGTGGCTGAAGAGGATGTTGGATTATGATATGGGAATGATTGCTAATGCTTAGAAATGATGTTTTGAAGTTGAACTCATGCTTGAATCAAGTTGTAGATCAAGCTTGAAGTAACCTTTCATATTCGATTATGGTCAAATAATTAGGAAAAATGTTGGAAAGTTTTTATTAAGGTTAGAAATGATGAATGAATAATTTTACAAGCTTTAGAATGTTGTTTGGACTATTTTGAAAGTTTGTTAAGGTTAGAGGATTAAATCGGATATTATCAAAATTAAGGGGGTTTCAAGTGAAAATTGGTTAAATTGAAGTATCATGCTTGGATAATTGTTGGAATGATTTATGAATCATTCTTTGATTTGGATATTAAAGGAAATTTGGAGTATTGAGATTTGGTATGAATTGTATGAAATGAGTTAGTATCAAATAAACATCGAAAGAATTTATAAGATTTTATTTTCCTATTATGTTCCTATGTTAGTATGATACTAACATATATTTTTGAAATGTACATGTGTTGTAAATGATGTACATATAGATCGTGATCAAAATCGGGATCAAGCTAACGACCAAGAAAAGGAAAAGGATCAAAATTAAAGCTTGGCGAGGATTTAAATTTTGACCTATATAAAGTGTCAAGGTGAGTGCAATTGCATACATATCATGACACATTGATGTTTTATACATCATTGGGATGGCTTGCGATGAGCCTATCCAAATTTTATTGTCATTATATTTATGTCATGGAGCATATGATTGACATATTTTAAATATATCAAAAGTTGAATATAAATGAATAGATCACTAGTTATAAATGATGTTATATCATGAATGTTATTTCGAGTATGAACTGCCCAATGTTAAATTATGTTGATATACATTGCCATGGATGAAATAAATATGGAATATATGCCCAAGTATGTCATTGAGGGACATGGTATAGTTGGCATGCCATAGAGTCCAGCAGCACGCTGCATACTCAGTTTAGCACTATAGCGTATATAAAGGACACTTAGTGCATATGGTGGGCACGACCTTATGTGCATTAGCACTTTGGTGCATATTTGACTCGTGTACCCATGGTCCTCATAGGCTTATATTTGGGCTATGGTTTATTGATTAATAAAAGATAAACAGGTGAATAAGCTTATGGGCTTGTGGAATAAATGGCAAGTATATATATTGGTACGAAATTTATATCCGGTTTATATTATGTTAATATATGATTAACATAATGGTAATACATATCTAGTGATCATGATGCATGAGTATTGTTACATCTTTATATTTATAGACATGTTGTATTGCACTGGATATTATTATTGCCTCTCTAAGTGTATACTTAGCGTGTGATGATTTTCACGCGTAGGTGAAAAGCAAAAATTGGAGTAAGGAGTTTTTTGGCATCCTACTTAGCAAGGAGTATATTTACAGTATCAGTAATGACATCTTTGATATATTTTGATTTTACTAGTTGGCATGCATATGATAATAGTAGTAGGTTTTAAACTAGTTTAGACATAATTTGTAATAACTTATAAACTAGTTTATGCCGATAATGAATGGTGAGTAGCATTATTAAAATTGAAAATGGTTAAAAGAATTACTAGTGTAAAATCGGGTAACTATTAGGAATTGAATAAATAGAGTAATCGATTAGATTTTTAATTTAGGTAGTTTTTAGGCAGTTATAATACTTATAGGCTATAGTTATGAACTACTAAGTTGCTGCCTGAAATCGAAAGTAATTTGGTAGATTAAAAATTAGAAAAACTTATATTATGCGATAAATTGATAAATGGTTTATTGTGATTTTTAAATAAATGACTATTATGGATTGTTAACAATTCTCTATGTGCCACTCTCACTAGTATTGGATATGAAATACTGGTAAGGGTGTTACAGGTGGTGGCAATCTGATCTCTTTGCCTTTACTTCTCTCATCTGGTTTTGCAGTGTTGGATGAACTTGCTGCAGTAAATGGACTTGTCTTGGTAACTGAAGAAGGCCCATCATCTGCGATTATCGTAGCATTGTCATCAGGTACATCTTTCTGAACAGGGGACTACTCTGCTGGCTGATTACTCTCTTTAGGTTGGATAAGATCATCATTTGCCTTTGATCCACTCTGGGTGGTGATCACTTTACAATGTTCATGGCATGATCCTCGTACAACCTCACTATTGTTGGGCAGACTGCCTTGTGGCCTTGAACTCAAGATTTGGGCAAACTGCCCAACCTGCGTTTCCAATGATTTTAGTGTTGCTCCTTGATTCTGCATCATCATCTTAGCCTTGTTCATAAAAGTGTCAGTATTTTTCATGAAATTACTAGTCTAAGCCATATAAGATTTAGTCTTAAAGATAAAAGCATTTAGAGTGGTTTCCAAAGAACTAGCTGGTGACGACTGTTGCTATGGCAACCGTTTCCATGGCATGTTCTATCGAAATCCTGATGCTTTTGCATTCTGGGAATTTTGATTGTTGGAGTTGTTCTGGTTGCTCTACGAAAAGTTAGGGTGTTGCCGCCATGTTGGATTATATGTGTTGGAATATGAGTTGTTATTCTGGTTGTAGTTTCCAACATAAAAACTGGATTTTGGTTCTGCGGACACTTAGAAGAATCATGGTTATCATTACAAGAATCACAAAATGAATCTACTACCTTGAATTCTTGTGTGTTACTGTAAATTTTTAACCATGTTGGTTAATGCAGCCAGTTCTACTGAGACAGCATCTGATGAATCAAGCTCAATTGTCGAGGTATTTTGCCTTACTGCTCTCCTCCTGGTTGTTGGGAATTGGTAATCACTATTGGCAAATCTATCCAAAATCTCCAAAGCTTCCTCAAGTGACTTGTCTAGGAGTGTGCCATTTGCCGAGTGTTACGCGTAATAAGTGCTCCGCAATTTTGCAAGTGTACACGTTGCAAGTTATAGTATAAAAGATATCGTCTCTACATGGATTGGTGACACTTCAAGAATCTAATATCTTGCACTGTAAAAAGTAAAAACACAAGTAGGTGATTGTAGGAGTTTAATGAACAACTAAACTAGAAAGCAAATAAATAAAAGAAGATGTAATCAAATGAGAGATAATAGGCCAGGTTATCGCGAGTTGAGGTGCGATAGCCGATTGGATCATCTTGGTAAAAGAGTGCAAGGGCAACTCAGTTGTCGTGCAACTTGCGCAGCAGGGTTGCCTTGGCAACTAATCGATGGTTGCCTGGGCGACTGGCTGGGCAACTATTTGGGCGGCTGGGCAGCAACTTCAAGGTTCGGCAGAGCGTTCTTCAATGGTTTCTTCTTATCCCTAAGTCAAAACTCTAGCTATTTGTGAATGCCTTGAATAAAGACCATACTCATTCGTTTCTTGAATCTAACTCTCCCGATATTAGATAAATAGATGAAGTTACGAGATCTTCTCCCAATTCACTCGCAAACAAGAAGAAAAACTAAGAATGAGTAAACCTTGAATTGAAACTGCAAACTCTTATTACCTAAACAAAATCCAATTGTTTCTCACAACCACAAAACACAATAACCTTAGCCAAATAGATTTAGTTCATGGCTAGGTTCCAAAGAAACACAAAACAAAGAATTCTTAGCATAAACCTAATTGAACAAGAAAGAAAAAGATGAAGAATGGTTGAAGCCTTATCGAAATATCTCATTGCTCTTGTCGAAATCTCCCTCCTCTCTTTGTCAAAATTTCTCTCCTCTCTCCCTTTGGAGTTGACGGCTTGGTCCTCAATTTATAGGGCTAGGTCAAAGTCATTTTTGAGGAGGAAGTTAAGTTGGAATTAAATATCTTTAAAGAATATAATTTTTTATTATATTTAAATTCCTTCTATAACTTCTCCAATCTTCTTGGGATTTAATTTCTCTTTAACCTCTTCATGGAAATCAAACTCTTTTGGGCTTTAACTTTGCTCCAAATCATCTTGGGCTTATCTAGTCATCAATTTCGACAACCATATCATCTTATCCCTTATCAAAAATTGCCTTGGTAACTAGCTCGACATCTCCTTCATGCATTTCCCTAGCAACTGGTTCTAGCCTTGCTTTTGCAAGTGATTCTGCACACACACACAAAACACACCAAAACAGTATCATTTTCCACAAAATTAAGCAAAATATGAAATCAAGCTTGTCCGCCAAGGAAACAATGAAAACATGCATGAATGGCTAAAAATGCAACTAATATGAGCCTAAGTCTAGCAATAATATGAATAAAAAGGGTAATAAAATAGTACTTTTGAACACTTAACACACACCCAAACTCGAACTATTGCTTGTGCTCAAGCAATGCAAACTAATAATTACCCGCCAAGACTTCAATTTTCACAAACTTAGCTTTGAACTTGATTTCAATTCTCAGAACCGTGGCACAAAGTATGATTGGCTTTTCATTTTTCAGAAAACTTAGGAGTTACGCAGAATCAAACTATAATGCTTGTGAGTGTGCGTGGAGTTGTGTGCAAGTTGATTTTTCGGATTCTATGCAAACAAGAGGTTTTCAAATTACTTCATTGTGTTCTTTTAACATGTTTTAACTAGAGCCGATTTCGGGCACCTCTAGTGTTTTGTTTTTAGTTTTTCTTAAGTTAATTAATTTATTCGACTAGAGCCGTTTCAGGCACCTCTAGCTATCAATTTTTAGCACATACTAGAGCCAATTTTGGGCACCTCTAGCAATCAATTTTTAGCATATACTAGAGCCAATTTCGGGCACCTCTAGCATTCATCCAATTTTTATTCTAATCTCCCAATTTTTTAATTATCAACCTAAGTTCGCTAGAATTCCTGGAATCAATCAAGCCACAACAGTGTTTCATCAAGTTTAGCATCATAGTAAGATTTTAAGTGTTTCCACGGTTATCCTATAATAAAAACTTCTATCAATTAAGTGCATTGGCAAAGTCATCATCGGCTATTCATCAAATCTAGGCAATTCTTGTTCCAACTAAAGGCATGGCAAGCAATTTATGTATCCTAAATGCAATACTTAAGATGAATGCTACTAAACATGGTAACTAACTAATAACAATCCCCCCCCCAAACTTGAGTGAGGCATTGTCCTCAATGCATGTAACAAAGAAAAATAAAAATAACAAAAATAACAATAAAGAAAAGTAAAATGCAAACGATGACTTACTTCGAGAGTTCGTCGTCGTGGATGATTAGTTTCCTTTTGGTTGGTGTCTTGATCCTTTTGCTTGAACGTGGTGGTTGCCTCCTTGTTGCCAATGGTGGAATTGTTCCTCGTACGGGGTTGTCCTTATCTTCCTCTTCATTAATGTCATTGGCTTTTCGCTTGGGCTTGGAGGATTGATTGGTGCGGTCTTTGTTGGTGCAATGGAGGACTCGTCCGAATCTGAAAAATTAGAAAATGATTCAGTACGAGTTGCTTCAGGCATAGGTGTTTTACCTTTGGCTTTTGCAGTGGTTATCGGGGCGTCTTTAGCTTTGTTTACCGCTGCATCTTCAGTGTTGGTTGTCGTGGCAACTGCTTGGGCAGGCGCAGTGTAGGTTGTCACGGCATTATCTGTTGCGGTTGTCGTGGCAACTGCTTCATTGGTTGTCGTGGCAAGGATTTCGGCAGGAAAGATTGGGAACGACACACGGTTGTCCGAGTACTTTTCCAAGATGACTTGGGTGATGGCATTGTTGTGATCCTTCATGTACCGCATGAACATTAGTTTCCGGTCTTCAATTTGCCTAAGGCGGTTTGCCAAAGGTTGTAAGAGTGGTTCAAGTTGTCCCGAGGCTGCTGTCAGAGTTGCTTGGGCATTAGGAGTTGCCGAGGCGGCAAGAGTTGCTACGGCAATTGAAGGCATTGGGGATTTTACCGATGCCTCTCCCATTAGCTTTCGGATTTGTGCTCAATTCCAGCCGGACTTTGGTAGGGCCTTTTCATCAGTGGACTCACTTGGGACATGCATCTCCTTGCAAAGATTTGAAATTAAGCAAGGGAAGAAAAGAGAACCCTTGTCTTTCGTGCTACATACAAAAATCTCATCATAAATAATTTTTCCAATGTTAATGATGCGATTATGCAAGATAGAATGTATGAGCAAAAGACAAATAAAATAAGGATTAAAATTAAAGATAAACTAATAAAAGAAAATAAATAAAGATGTGCAAATAAATTCTTAAACTTAAAATTTAAAAACAATTAGATAAATATGAAAGAAAGATGTAGTCTTAATCTTAAAGAAAATAAATAAATCTATCCTAAAAAGAAAAAAATAACTGAAATTAAATAATAAAAAATAGTTCAAAAAAAAATAAAAAATAAAAATATTGAAAGGAGAGCATGCTCATGCATCTCCTAAGGTAACCACTTATTTGTTACGTTCCACATGGGCACCGTTGTAGTGCTTCAATCTTTGTCTGTTAACTTTGAATTCATGTTCGTCAGTGATGGACTTGATTATCACGGCACCATGGGAGAACGGTTTGACAACTTCAAATGGTCCCGACCATCTTGATTTTAGTTTTCCCAGGAAAAGTTCCAGCCAAGAATTGAATAAGAAAACTAGTTGCCCTGGCATGAATTATCGCGACAATAGTTTCTTATCATGCCATTGCTTTGTTTTCTCCTTGTAGATTCGTGCATTGTTATAGGCGAGTGCATGGAATTCTTCTATCTCGTTGAGGTCCAACAAATGCTTTTGCCGGCACTTTCCCAATCCATATTCACGGTCTTGATTGCCCAATATGCTTTGTGTTCGATTTCCACCGGTAGATGGCATGTTTTGCCATAGACAAGTCGGAAGTGAGACATACCTAAGGGTGTTTTGAATGCAGTGCGATATGCCCAAAGTGTGTCATCTAGTCTTACTGACCAATCCTTCCTAGAGGAATTTACAACTTTCTCGAGTATACCCTTCAATTCCCGGTTGGAAATTTCTACTTGCCCATTGGTTTGTGGGTGATATGTCATGGCAATCTTATGAGATACACCAAAGCGTTGTAACATATTGGCGATGAGTTTGTTGTCGAAGTGCTTGCCTTCATCACTGATAATTGCTCTCGGCATCTCAAACCGTGTAAATATGTTTTTCTGCAAGAATCGTTACACGGTCTTAGAATCGTTGGTGGGAATTGCAGCTGCCTCAACCCATTTAAACATGTAGTCGACGGCAAGTAGAATGTAGAGGTTACCGAATAAAGATGGGAAATGTCCCATAAAATTAATCCCCCATACATCGAACAATTCTACCTCGATAATGTTTTAGAGCGGCACCTCATGTCGTCTAGAGATATTGCCCGTCCTTTGCAACGATTGCATTGCTTGTAAAACTCTTGGCCATCTTTGTACAGTGTTGGCCAATACAAACTGGATTGCAAAACTTTGGCCATGGTACGAGTTCCTCCAAAATGTCCTCCATAGGGTGAAGAATGGCATTGTCGGAGTACATTCTGCTGCTCCTCTTTAGGGACACATCGGCGTATAACCTAATATGCATATTGTTTAAAAAAAAAGGCTCGTCCCAAACGTAATGCTTAGCATCACGGTAGAACCGTTTCTCCCCTTGGTGAGTAAGGCCATAAGGTAAAATGCCACAAACAAGGAAATTAACTAAATCCGCGTACCAAGGTATTACCGAGGCATATGTTGCTGTGGCAACTGCTTCCAAGGTTGCCGAGGCGTGCGCGTCTAGAGTTGTCGTGGCATGCGCATCCATAGTTGCTGAGACATGTGCATCAAGGGTTGCCGAGGCATACGCGTCCATGGTTGTCGAGGCTTGCGTATCAGTGGTTGCTGAGGCATATGCGTCTGGAGTTGCCGAGGTGTACGCGTCAAGCGTTTCTGAGGCATGCGCGTCAAGAGTTGCTGAGGCGTTGAGGGTTGCCGAGGCATGCGCATCCATGGTTGTCGAGGCGTCAGGGGTTGCCGTGGCATATGCGTCCATGGTTGTCGAGGCAACTAACAGTTGCTCATCTGGGAATGCATCGCATATCTTTAAATCCGCATCCTCCTCCCTATTGCGTTCTAAGCGTGATAAGTGATCGGCCACTTGATTTTCTGTTCCTTTCATGTCCTTAATTTCAATATCAAACTCTTGTAAAAGCAATATCCAACGAATCAAACGAGGTTTGGCATCCTTTTTAGCAAATAGATACTTAATTGTCGAATGGTCCGTATGAACAATTACCTTTGTACCAATCAAATAGGATCGGAACTTGTCAAATGCGAAAACTATGGCTAGTAACTCTTTCTCCGTTGTTGTGTAATTCACTTGAGCACTATTAAGAGTTTTACTAGCGTAGTATATCACATGAAAGGTCTTACCTGTGCGTTGGCCTAGGACTGCTCCTACTGCGAAATCACTTGCATCACACATGAGCTCAAAAGGTAACGTCCAATCTGGTGGAACGACAATGGGTGTCGAGGTAAGCTTTTCCTTTAGGTTTTCGAATGCTTGGGTGCAGGAATCATCAAAATTGAAGACTTTATCATGTTCAAGCAAATTGCACAAGACTTTAAGACTAAATCCTACATGTCCAAGAAAGCTTCAGATTCCTTTAACCGAACTTGGTGGGGGTAATCTCTCGATCATGTCCACCTTGGCTTTGTCTACTTCAATTCCCTTGGATGAAATCTTGAGGCTGAGCACTATTCTTTCTTCTACCATAAAATGGCATTTCTCCCAATTAAGGACTAAATTGGTTTCATCATATCTTGCCAACGCATTCTCTAAATTGTTGAAGGCAACTATCGAAGTCATTACCAAAAATGAAAAAAATCATCCATGCAGATCTCAAGGAAGTCTTCGACCATGTCTGAAAAGAGTGTCATCATGCATCTTTGTAAGGTTGTTGGGGCATTACACAATCTGAACGGCATCCTTCAGAAAGCATAAGTATCGTATGGGCATGTGAATGTTGGCTTTTCTTGATCTTCTGGTGCTATGGCAATTTGATTGTAACCTGAATATCCATCAAGAAAACAATAAAAGGGTTTACCTGCAAGATGATCAAGCATTTGATCAATAAAGGGTAATGGGAAGTGGTCTTTCCTAGTGGCTTTGTTTAGCTTTTGATAATCCATACAAATCCTCCAACCGGTCACAGTCCTGGTTGGAATGAGTTCATTGTTTTTATTACTTACCACCGCTATACCTCTATTTTTCGGTACACATTGTACCGAACTTACCCATATACTATCCGAGATTGGGTATATGATGCCGGCATCAAGCCACTTGATGATTTCTTTCATTACAACCCCTTTCATGGCAATATTCAGTCGTATCTGGGCCTCGATCGAAGGTTTGTGATCATCTTCCAACAAAATCTTGTGCATGCACATTGTCGGGCTAATTCCCTTTAAGTCAGCAATTGTCCACCCTATTGCCTTCTTGTGTAGCATCAACATTTTGATCATCTTCTTTTCCTGCTCAGGCTGTAACTTAGAGGAAATAATTACAGGCAATGTATTATTGGTTCCCAAGTAAGCATATTTTAGTTGTCCTGGCAATTGTTTCAACTCAAGAATCGGTGGTTCTTCAATGGAGGGCTTTTCGAGTTTACCTTTCTTACCTGAGTAATCCAGTGGATTAAAGTATGTACTTGGTTGATTGACTAAACAATTTGCCTCTTCTTTTTGTTCATCATCGATCGGTTCTTCATACTCCTCAGGTTCCTCTTGATTGGCAATATAGTTGCCGAGGCAACTAAATTCCTCGTCGAAGTTAAACTCTGTCGTGGCATGAAGAAGTTGGCATACTTCCGGATCATCGGCATGCCTTAATATTTGGAACACATTTAGTTTAACTTGCTGGTCATTCTCCCTCATTGTGAGTTCTCCTTTTTCAACTTCAATCAAGGTTCTCCATGTTGCTAGGAAGGGTCTCCCGAGAATGATAGGTGCATGTTCATCTTCTTCTCAATCCAAAACAATAAAGTCAGCGGGAAAAATAAATTTATCAACTTTTACCAGTATGTCTTCGATTTTTTCCTCTGGATGCACATAGGATTTGTCGGCTAGCTGTAGCATAACTGTTGTAGGTCTTGCCTTCCCGACTCCTAGTTTCTAGAAAACTAATTTAGGCATCAAGTTTATGCTTGCTCCAAGGTCATATAATGCTTTCCCGACATAGTGGTTTTCCGATGGAATATGGTATTGTGAAACTTCCGGGATCCTTCAACTAGGGTGGCATGCGATTGTGCAACATGGCCATGCATCCCTCTATTGCGGCAACCGTTTCAAACTCTCCTAGCCTTGTTCTCTTGGACACAATGGCTTTAAGAAACTTGGCATAGTTCGGCATTTGTTCAATCGCCTCAACCAGCGACAAGTTGATATGGACTTATTTTAGGATATCAAGAAACTTCTTGAATTGATATTCTTGCTTTTGTCGCTTCAACCTCTGTGGGAATGGTGGTGGAAGTCAAATAACTTCGATCCTTTCATTGGTCTGGAACCTGATTGATGGCATTGCTGAGGCAACTAGAGTTGCTGAGGCATTGTCAACTGGGGTTGTCGTGGCGTGCCTATCGTTGGTTGCTGTGGCATCCCTTTCGCTGGTTGCCGAGGCATGCTTATCGCTGGTTGCCGCGGTAATTCCTGGTTCAGCAACTGAGGCTTTGCCGCTAGGTTCGTCTTGATCTTTTTGTGGAGTTTTGTTTGATGAGCAATCTTGAGCCTCTTTAAGTTGTTGGCCACTTCTAGTGGTGATCGCCTTACATTGCTCATGGCCAGTTCCTCTTGCGACTTCAGTATCGCTAGGTAAACCTCCTTTTGGTCTAGTATTCAGGTTTTGAGCAAATTGTCCGACTTGATTTTCCAATGATTTGATTGTTGCCTCTTGGTTTTGCAATCTCATCTCGGTCCTGTTAATAAAAGCATCAGTTCTTTTTATGAAGTTACTATTCTCAGCCATATAAGATTCAGTTTTCAACATAAAAGCATTGAGAGTATTTTCCAAAGAACTAAATGTTGTCGGTTGTTGCTGCGACAACTGTTGTCATGGCATATTCTGCTGGAATCTCGATGCTTGTGCATTCTAATTGTTCTGGTTTAGAGCATTGATGGGATTACTCCATGAAAAATTCGGGTGCTTCTTCCAAGCTGGATTGTATGTATTGGACATCACATTGTCGTTCCGGTTGTAATTCCCCACATAAAAGCTAGATTCCAGATTTTGCATACATTCAGAAGAATCATGGTTACTACCACATAACTCACAAAAGGAATCCATTACCTTGACCTCCTGTGTGTTATTTGGTTTCTGCATGTTCTGGACCATCTTGGTTAGAGTGGCCAATTATGCCGAAATTGAGTCTGATGATCCAAGTTCATGTATTGTGGCTTGGCGTCTAACTCCTCCTCTTCTAGCAGAGGGGAATTGATAATCATTCTTGGCAAGCCTATTTAGAATTTTCATTGCTTCCTCCGGTGACTGATAAGCTTCGTAATGAAATTGCTTCATCTAGCATCATCATTGTTGGTGTATTCACAGCGTTGTAAAACATTGTTACTTGTGTCCACACTAGGAATCCTGTATGGGGCATTTGCGTAGAAGTTCTCTATATCGGTCCCAAGCCTCGTACATGGATTCATCATCTGTCTGCCGAAAAGAAGTAATTTCGTTACGAAGCTTATCAATCAAAGTTGTAGGATTAAATCGAGCAAGGAAATCACGACAAAGATCAGTCCAAGATCCTATTGATCCGGCATAAATACAATTCAACCATGCTTTCACCCTATCCCTTAGTGAATAGGGGAATAATCTTAGTCGTAAAACATCGGGGGTGACTCCTTGTATTTTGAATGAATTGCAAATCTCGAGGAAAGATTTAAGATGTTGTCGTGCATCTTCAGTTGCTGAGCTGCCAAATTGACCAATTGTGTTGATCATATTAAACATCACCGGTTTCAATTCAAAGTGGTCGGCTTCAATTTCAGGTGTGACAACTCCTGGATTAAGTCCTTCAAGATCTTCTTCAAGATAGTCTTGAATAGTTCTGTTTCGTGCAGGAATCACTTCTCCTCCTGCTGGAACATCCTAATTCATATTTCCGTCTTGATTAGCCATTGCTACTCTTAACCTTTGTCTGAATCTTTGCAAGGTTCGTTCGATTTCTGGATCAAAGGGATATTCTGGTGTAATCGGTCTCGCCTTGGTCATATACCAATGCAAAACCAAAGTTTGTTAACCCTTTGAATCTTAAACAAGAAAAATAAAAAAGAGCAAGAAAATAAAAACAAAGTTGCTATTGCCAATCCCCGGCAACGGCGCCAAAAACTTGTTGCGCGTAATAAGTGCTCCACAATTGTGCAAGGATACACGTCGCAAGTTATAGTATAAAAGATATCGTCTCCACAGGAATTGGTGCCACTTCAAGAATCTAATCTCTTGCACTGTAAAAAGTAAAAACACGTGTAGGTGATTGTAGGAGTTTAACGAACAACTAAACTAGAGAGCAAATAAGTAAAAAAAAGATGTAATCAAATGAGAGAGAATAGGCCAGGTTATCATGAGTTGAGGTGTGATAGCCGATTGGATCGTCTTGGTAAAAGAGTAAAAGGGCAACTTAACTACCGTGGCAACTTGTGCAGCGGGGTTGCCTTGGCAACAAATCGACGGTTGCCTGGGCGATTGGCTGGGCAACTGTTTGGGCGACTGGGCAGCAACTTCAAGGTTCGGTAGAGCATTCTTCAATGGTTTCTTCTTATCCCTAAGTCGAAACTCTAGCTATTTGTGCATGCCTTGATAATACATCCCTGCATGAATCAAGGGTGAACAACAACCAATCTTGCGCTCCTCTTAGCCGTCGAAATCCTTAACATATTCATAAGCCGGATTAATCTTCACCATTAATAGATTGAATAAAGACCATACTCATTCATTTCTTGAATCTAACTCTCCCGATATTAGATAAATAGATGAAGTTACGAGATCCTCTCCTAATTCACTCGCAAACAAGAAGAAAAACCAAGAATGGGTAAACCTTGAATTGAAAGTGCAAACTCTTATTACCTAAACAAAATCCAATTATTTCTCACAACCACAAAACACAATAACCTTAGCCAAATAGATTTAGTTCATGGCTAGGTTCCAAAGAAACACAAAACAAAGAATTCCTAGCATAAACCTAATTGAACAAGAAAGAAAAAGATGAAGAATGGTTGAAGCCTTGTCGAAATCTGTCCTTGCTCTTGTCAAAATATCCCTCCTCTCTTTGTCAAAATTTCTCTCATCTCTCCCTTTGGAGTTGACGGCTTGGTCCTCAATTTATAGGGCTAGGTTAAAGTCATTTTTGAGGAGGAAGTTAAATTGGAATTAAATATCTTTAAAGAATATAATTATTTATTATATTTAAATTCCTTCTAGAACTTCTCCTATCTTCTTGGGATTTAATTTCTCTTTAACCTCTTCATGGAAATCAAACTCCTTTGGGATTTAACTTTGCTCCACGTCATCTTGGGCTTATCTAGTCATCAATTTCGACTACTATATCATCTTATCCCTTATCGAAAATTGCCCTGGCAACTAGCTCGGCATCTCCTTCATGCATTGCCCTGGCAACTGGTTCCAGCCTTGCTTTGGCAAGTGATTCTGCACACACACACAAAACACACCAAAGCAGTATCTTTTTCCACAAAATTAAGCAAAATATGAAATCAAGCTTGTCCACCAAGGAAACAATGCAAACATGCATGAATGGCTAATAATGCAACTAATATGAGCCTAAGTCTAGCAATAATATGAATAAAAAGGGTAATAAAAATAGTACTTTTGAACACTTAACACCGAGGCATCTAGCATCATCCTTTTCAGTACGTTTACTCTATTGTAAAATATCACTACTTGCGTCTAATCTCTGAATCCGTGTATGTGACATTTGCATAGAAGCTCTTTATATCGATCCCAAGCCTCGTACATGGACTCATCATCTGCTTGATGAAAAGAAGTAATGTTATTACGCAATTTATCAATCATGTTTGTAAAATTAAATCTAACAAGGAAACTTCGGCATAGATCTGTCCAAGATTCTAAAGATCTAGATGAGATATTGTTCAATCATGATTTCTCCCTATCCCTCAGTGTATAGGGAAATAATTTCAGCCTCGGGACATCTTCATGGACTCCCTGTTGCTTGAATGAATTGCAAACTTCTAAAAATGATTTAAGTTGTTGTCTTGCATCTTAAGTTGCTGAGCCGCCAAACTGTTCGATTGAATTGAGCATATTAAACATCATTGGCTTCAGTTCAAAGTGTGTGGCTTGAATCTCAGGAGTGGCAATTCTTGGATTGAGATCACCAAGGTCTGGAAGTAAGTGATCTCGGATGGGTCTATTTCGTACACGACTAGGTTACTCGGCTAGGGCTGCGTCTCCTCTTGCCATGACATTTTGGCTGCCTTGGGCATTCAAATTGTCGACTAGATCAACAGGTGAGTTTGCCATAGCTTCTCTCACTCTCTCCTTCTTCGATGAAAAACTCGTTGAATCTCATATTCAAGTGGGTAGTATTGTGCTGTCGGACTCGCTCTGGTCATACACTGATGCAAAACAAAAAAAAAATATTAGCCCTTTGCAACAAATAACAAAAGGAATAATAAAAAACAAAGCTGCAAGAAATTAAAAACAAAGTCGTTATTGTCAATCCCCGACAACGACGCCAAAAACTTGTTGCGTGATTTGGGTGCAACACAAATGGTGCAAGTGAACACGTAGCAAGTAATAGTATAGATTAAGATTGTCTCCACAGGGATTGGTGAAACTCTAACTTCTAGCCTATTGCACTAAAAGAGAATAGTATTGAAGGTGATAGATGGTGATAAATAGGATGGGTTATCATGAGAAGTGGTGTGATTGCCAGATGAATTGTTGTGGCTAGTAATTGCTGCGACAAGTAAATTGCTGCGGCAAGTAAATTGATGTGGCAAGTGAAATGCTTCGGCAACTGAATTGTCATGGCAACTGGGTTTCATTCAATGCTCGGCAGAGTGTTCTTCAATGCCTTCAAGTTATCTCTAACCGAAGAACTGATGATTGTGCAAGTCTTGGCGATACATCCCTGCGTTAGCCTTGGGTGAACAACGTCGATCTTTTCACTCTTCTTATTCGCTAAAATTCATTCATTATTCCTAAGGCGAATTAGATCCCACCAACAGTTGTTTAAATTGAAACCGTATCCACTCGTTTCGTGAATCTAGCTCTTTCGAGCCTAGATAAATGAACGCATTCAAGTTCCTTTCCCAATTTCCTTGAAGCAAGAGTAAAAACCAAGAATGGATAAACACTGAATTTTATTGAATTAAAAACCAAAACCATTCATTCGTCTCTACACACTATTAAAACCCGATAACCAAGCCAAATTAATCTAGTTCATGGTTGGGTAAAAAGAAAACACAAAAGAATAAAGCCCAGACATAGGATCGAACGATACAAGATAAAAAATAAATGGTTGTGCGTGAACCCCTCTTGCGATCCGATCTTACTCTCCCAATCGACTTTCTAATGTTGTTGTTGCGATCTCCATAAATAGGTGAGGAAAGAGAGTCCAAATGCATGTAGAATCCGTGTAAACAGATCTCTAACTGATTTCAAATTTGAATTTAAATCTGGGGTTATTATCCTTTGTGTTTGAAATAATTCTACAGATAATGGCTTTTATTGCGACTTTCCACGGCATCCTTCGGGAAGTGGTTCGGCAAGTCATCATCTTTATCTTAACTTGCCACGACATCCTTCGGCAAGTGACTCAACAACTTGTCCTACACAAAATAAAGCAAAACAATAGCGATTTCTCCACAAAAACTATCAAAACATAAAGTAAAGCCCAATAGATGAGGAAACTAAGAAACTATGCATGAATGGCTAATAATGCAACTAAAATAAGCCTAAGTCTAACAATAATATGAGTAAAAAGGGTAGAAAAATATAGTACTTTTATACACTTAACAATGGGAGCTTGTCTTGTGAAGATTTTATATGTGATCATCAGGGTAATTGGTTATAGGATTTTCTAAATTCATCGGTGTTTATTCAACATTAGAGGTTGAGTTTTTGGGGAGTGTATGTCAGTATGATGTGTGCTTGGGATTCAGGGATTACCCATCTTATGGTGGAGTTGGATTGCATGGAAGCTGTGAAACTATTACAAGGCTATACTGTTCAACAAGGTTCGCCGTCCATTTTGTTCCACATCTACGAGTTGGTGAATCGTAATCGAAATGTGCTCATCCAGCATATCTCTCATTTCAAAAATTGTGTGGTTGATTTCAGGGATGGATCTGGAGGGGGCGGTCGCTCTTTCTAAAAATTTGAAATTTCTATATGATTTAGAATTTTTTTTAGAAATTTCCTATGTATTTGTTACCTCCCCAAAAGTATTGTTTTTAATGACAATCTTACAATGCTTTTGCTTGATTTTAGGAACATTTAGTTGCATAAGGTTGTTAAAATCATGCATTTGCATAAGGAGTTTAGAATTCTATTTATGCCAGTGTGAAAGGTTGTTTTGTTGGCAATTTTACAGGTTTGGCCTAGGATTTGGCCCAGAAAAGCAAACCAAGAAGGGGTGCTAGAGAGAATGCCAAGTGTTGTTGGCACAGATGGACCAGACAATGCCAAGCACCGGTTGGCAGAGAAGTGAATTTGATGTCATGCCAAGAAGTTGTTGGACCCCAAAAAATAGGATAAGATCAGGCTCCGAAAAGATAGCAATTGGATCAATCTCTGAAAAAATAACGGATAAGGTGGTGTCAAGATTGGTTGGCAGATTCATGCCAAGCTTGGATGCCAAAGTAGTGTCGGCAGTATGACGTCAGCCCTAACCTGATCAGCTTATCAGTTTATCACTTCAAATCTGGATAAGATGATCACTCATCTTATCCCTTGCGCATTTAAAATTCAAACTCAGGGGCTTATCCTATCCCTTCTTCGCATGCCTATTTAAAGAACGATTAAGCAAGAATTTAGAGGTGGAACTTGGAGAGGATTTCATTGATGATCGGAAGAGAAAGGTTGTGTAGTTCGACCAGCTAGACCGAAGGCTTGGAGCCATTGAAGGGCTGAATCGAGAGACCCCCTTCTTGCCCATTCTCTTTGTTTAGTTATTTTTATTTTTTAATAATGATGTATTTTGAAAACGTTTATGGTTTTTCGGTTAAATCCCTCACCATGAACTAATCTAATAGTTGGTGGGGGTGTTTGCGTTGAAACGGTGTTTTCATGTTTAGTTTTTGATAATAAATCTGCCTTGGCAATGTTTTATCTATTCGGCATACTTTAATGTTTTCTAAATACTATGCCAAGCGAGAGCTGGCACTGTTGGCCTATTGCTCCCCAATATCTTAACAGACTTGGGGTGGCAAGGATTAAGTTGTTTAATACTGAGGAGAAAAGCCTCGAGAGAAGTCGTTCAAGTAGATGAACTTACTTCGGGAGTGAAATCTACTTCTTAGGAGTATAGATTGGATCTTAATCAAATTGGTTTATTTAAAAGCATGCACTATAGAGATATAGGGGTTTTTACATGATCAATTTAGGGCAATGACCATCGAGAGAGGCTTTGCTAATTTTGAATCTACTCGGCAAACAATGCCAAGACTTGTTGTTACTAAAGGCTGGCACGACATGAATAGCGTGAAAACTAGGCATTCCCTGCAAACGCTCATCATTCATTAAAACACCTTCCTTGCCAACGTCTTTACTTTACTTTCATTCCTTTACTTTTTAATTATTTTCCAAAACCAATTTCAAATCAAGTCAACCTTTTTCCTAAGGCAAGTAACAAACAAGGCAATTGAATTCCAAGTCAATCTCTGTGGGATCGATACTCATCTTACCAGCTGTATTACTTGCAGACCGTGTATAATTGCATGCAAAAGACTCATCTTGGCACTATTTTATATTTTTCCAACACATATCTTTTGCCTTTTTTGCCAGCATTCACTTAGAGAGTCTACAAGTTTTTGGCGCCGTTGCCTGGGATTGCAACGGAATTAAATGTTTTTTAAATTTTTACTTGTCTTTCTTTATTTTTATTTTTGTTTTTATTTTTCTATTTTTTTCGGTGTATGACCATAAGCCATCTTGTGGTGGACAGTTGGCCATACGATCCGAAAATTGAGAAAACCTTGCAGAGGTTAAAAAGAAGATTTCGAGAGATGTAAAACCATGGTAATGGAGAGAATGGTGTGGTGAACAATGGAGGAAATCCACTTAATAATGAGATACCACCACCACCTGTTGTCTCAGTTGTTAATGAGAGACCTATTAGAGAACATTCAGCACCAACCATTGACAATTTGATGCCAAGACTTGTTGGCACAACGGTAAACGCTGTCAATTTTGAACTTAAACCGGTAATGATTCAAACTCTTTTGAATGTAGATCAGTTTGATGGAGCGCTCACTGGAGATCCGAGGAAACATCTAAAATAGTTCATGGAGATTTTCCAGTTATTTCAACAAAGTGGAGTACCTGAAAATACCGTGAAGCTAAAGTTATTTAGGGCAATGACCATCGAGGGAGGCTTTGCTAATTTTGAATCTGCTCAGCAAACAATACCATGACAGGTTGTTATTAAAGGCTGGCACGGCATGAATAGCGTGAAAACCAGGCATTCCCTGCCAACGCTCATCATTCATTAAAGCGCATTCCTTGACAACGTCTTTACTTTACTTTTATTTATGTTCTTCTCAATTATTTCCAAAACCAACTTCAAAACAAAACAACTTTTTCTTAAGGCAAGTAACAATCAAGGCAATTGAATTCCAAGTCAATCTCTGTGGGATCGATACTCATCTTACTGTTGTATTACTTGCAAACCATGTATACTTGCACATAAAAGACTCATCTTGGCTCTGTTTTATAATTTTCCTTTACATATCTTTTGCCCCTTTTGCCAGCTTTCACTCCGAGAGTCTATAGTATTTCCTATTGAAAATCTATTTTAACCTCCCTCTGAAATTTTACAAATTCGTTCCTTTTAAAATTTTATAAGTTCTCCTCCTAACATAAAGTTCTGCATCCATCCTTGGTTGACTTGTTGGCTAAACTTGCTTCATCGACAGATTTGGAGGTCCATTATTTCTCGCATCCTCCTAATGTTGTGGCCAGTCTTCCTAATGATGGTGTTGGCTTTATGTAACATGAGGTTTCTGGATTAGTCAGGAGTGGTAGTTTGGCTCTTGAGGTTCGGGTTTGTTCCGTTGTGCACCTATTTGGATGTTAGTATGTGTACTCTTTTCCTACGACTATGTTTAGGGGGTTAGCCGATTAATGAAATCATACCTTCTTCACCAAATTTTTTGAATTATTTAGTCATTCAACTATTATCATGTTTCTATTTGGTCACCTATCTTTTAAAATTTTCATTTTAGTCGTTAATATTAGGTTGGGGGTTTAACCGAGATACTGATGTTGATTTTTTTTTCATTTTCGAATTTTTATGCCATTTTCCCTCTCTACAACGGCATTCACACGTGTATTTAAAAGGATTTCATGTCTCTAAAATTATTACGGTAAAATATCACTAGGGGTAGAGGGTAAGATAAATGATAATACAAATAAAAGTACATGAAATAAATTAAGAATGAGCTAACATAGTAAGGAACAAAAATTATATGACCTTTTTCGGTATCTATTTCTATGTCTCAAGGCTAAAAAATTAAATACTAAGTTATAACTCTAAATTCTAAATCTTAAAGCCTAAAAATTACATTATACCCATAATTTTTTAAACCCTAACTCTAAATCTTAACCCTAGACTTTATACTTAATTTTTTAGCGTGGGGCATAAATAGGGACACCAAAAAGTGGCAGGAGATTTCTATTCACATGGTAAGGAAGTAATGAAGAACAAATATCTTCTGCCCCTTTTTGGTGCCTGATAAGTGTTCAAAAGTACTATTTTTTCTTACCCTTTTTACTCATATTATTGTTAGACTTAGGCTCATATTAGTTTCATAATTAGCTATTCATGCATTAATCCATGTTTCCTTCCATCGTTGAGCTTGATTACATAACTTGGTAGTTTTTGTGGAAAAGATGCTGCTTTGGTGTGCTTTGTGTGTGTATGTGTAGGATCACTTGCCAAAGCAATGCCGAGCTAGTTGCCAGGGCAATGCATGAAGGAGACGCCGAGCTAGTTGCCAGGGCAATGCATGAAGGAGACACCGAGCCAGTTGCCATGGCAATTGTCGACAAAGAGAAAATGCAATAGGGATGTCAAAATTAATGACTATACAAGCCCAAGATGACGTGGAGCAAAGCCCAAACCCAAAGGAATTTGATTTCCATGCAGAGATTAAAGAAGAATTAAATTCCAAGAAGATAGGAGAAGTTCTAGTAGGAATACAATTATAATAAAGAATTATATTCTTTAAAGATAATTTAATTCCAACTTAAACTCCTCCTCAAAGAAGGACTTTGGCCTAGCCCTATAAATAGCAAGGAGATTTCGACAATCCACATAGAGAAAGCATTAGGAGAATTTTCGACAAGTCCAAGAGAGAGAGCATTAGGGAAATTTCGACAAGTCCAAGGGAGAAAGCAAGGGATTTTCGACAAGCTTCATCTTTTCTTTCTTGTTCGATTGGGTTCATGCTAGGGATTGTTTATCTTGTGTTTCTTTGGAACCTATCCATGAACTAAATTTACTTGGCTATGGTTATTGTGTTTTGTGGTTGTGAGAAACTATTGGTTTTTGTTTAGGTAATAAGAGTTTGCACTTTTCTATTTCAAGGTTTATTCATTCTTGGTTCTTATTCTTGTTTGCGAGTGAATTGGGAGAGGATCTCGTGATTTCATCTATTTATCTAATATCGGGAGAGTTAGATTCAAGAAACGAATGAATATGATCTTTATTCAATCTATTGATGGTGAAGATTAATCCGGCTTAGGAATAAGTTAAGGATTTCAACGGCTAAGAGGAGTGCAAGATTGGTTGTTGTTCACCCTTGATTCACGCAGGGATGTATTATCAAGGCATGAACAAGTAGCTAGAGTTTTGACTTAGTGATAAGAAGAAACCATTGAAGAACGCTCTGCCGAACCTTGAAGGTTGCTGCCCAGACGCCCAAGTAGTTGCCCAGGCAACCATCGATTAGTTGCCAAGGCAACCCCGTTGTGCAAGTTGCCACGGCAACTGAGTTTCCCGTGCACTCTTTTACCAAAACGATCCAATCGGCTATCACACCTCAACTCACGATAACCTGGCCTATCTCTCTCATTTGAATTCATCTTTTCTTTTACTTTATTTGCTTTCTAGATTAGTTATTAGTTAAACTTCTATAATCCTTTATTTGTGTTTTTACAAGCATCGGGATTCCAGCAGAATATGCCACGGCAACAGATGCCGCAGCAACAACCGACGACATCTAGTTCTTTGGAAAATTCTCTAAATGCTTTTATGATGAAAACTGAATCTTATATGGCTGAGAATAGTAATTTCATAAAAAGAACTGATACTTTTATTAACAGGACCGAGATGAGATTGCAAAACCAAGAGGCGGCAATCAAATCATTGGAAAATCAAGTCGGACAGTTTGCTCAAAATCTGAATACTAGACCACAAGGAGGTTTACCTAGCGATACTGAAGTCGCAAGAGGAACTGGCCATGAGCAATGTAAGGCAATCACCACCAGAAGTGGCCAACAACTTAGAGAGGCTCAAATCCGCTCGTCAAACAAAACTCCACAAAAAGAACAGGTCGAACCTAGCGGCAAAGCCTCAGATGCTGAACCAAGAATTGCCGCGGCAACCGGCAATAAGCATGCCTCGGCAACCGACGATAAAGACGCCTCGACAACTTATGAAAAGCATGCCTCGGCAACCCCAGTTGATAACGCCTCGGCAACTGCAGATGTCCCAGCAATGCCGTCAATCAGATTTCAAACCAATGAAAGGATCGAAGATATCCGACTTCCACCACCATTCCCACAAAGGTTGAAGCGAAAAAAGCAAGAATACCAATTCAAGAAGTTTCTTGATATCCTAAAGCAAGTCCACATCAACTTGCCATTGGTGAAAGCAATTGAACAAATGCCAAACTATGCCAAGTTCCTTAAAGACATTGTGTCCAAAAGAACAAGGCTAGGAGAGTTTGAAACAGTTGCCGCAACAGAGGGATGCATGGCAATGTTGCACAATCGTATGCCACCCAAGTTGAAGGATCCCGGAAGTTTCACAATACCCTGTTCTATTGGAAATCACTATGTCAGGAAAGCATTATGCGACCTTGGGGCTAGCATAAACTTGATGCCTAAACTAGGAATCGGGAAGGCAAAACCTACAACAGTCATGCTGCAGCTAGCCGACAGATCCTATGTGCATCCAGAGGGAAAAATTGAGGATATACTGGTAAAAGTTGATAAATTTATTTTTCCCGCTGACTTTATTGTTTTGGATTGTGAAGCAGATGAGCATGCATCTATCATTCTCGGGAGACCATTCCTAGCGACAGGGAGAACCTTGATCGACGTTGAAAAGGGAGAACTCACAATGAGGGTGAATGACCAGCAGGTCAAACTAAATGTGTTCCAAACACTAAGGCATGCCGATGATCCAGAAGAATGCCAACTACTTCATGCCACGACAGATTTAACTTCGATGAGAAATTTAGTTGCCTCGGCAACTACATTGCCGATCAAGAGGAACCTGAGGAGTATGAAGAACCGGTCGATGAGGAACAACAAGAAGAGGCAAATTGGCTAGTCAACCGACCAGGTACATACTTTGAACCACTGGATTACTCAGGTAAGGAAGGTAAACTCAAAAAACCCTCTATCGAACAACCACCGATTCTTGAGTTGAAACAATTGCCAGAGCAACAAAAATATGTATACTTAGGGACCGATAATACATTGCCTATAATTATTTCTTCTAAGTTACAGCCTGAGCAGGAAAAGAAGCTGATCAAGATGTTGAAGCTACACAAAAAGGCAATAGGGTGGACAATTGCCGACTCGAAGGGAATTAGCCCGGCAGTATGCATGCACAAGATCTTGTTGGAAGATGATCACAAACCTTCAATTGAGGCCCAAAGGAGACTGAATCATGCCATGAAAGGGGTTGTAATGAAAGAAATCATCAAGTGGCTTGACGCCGGCATTATATACCCTATCTCCGATAGTACGTAGGTAAGTCCGGTACAATGTGTACCAAAAAAGGGAGGTATAACAGTGGTAAGCAATGAAAATAATGAACTTATCCCAACCAGGACTGTGACCGGTTTGAGGGTTTGTATGGACTATAGAAAGCTAAACAAAGCGACTAGGAAAGATCACTTCCCATTACCCTTTATTGATCACATGCTTGACCGTCTTGCAGGTAAACCCTTTTATTGTTTTCTTGATGGTTATTCAGGTTACAATCAAATTGCCATAGTACCAGAAGATCAAGAAAAGACAACCTTCACATGCCCATACGGTACTTATGCCTTCCGAAGGATGCCGTTCGGATTGTGTAACGCCCCGGCAACCTTCTAAAGATGCATGATGGCGCTCTTTTCAGACATGGTCGAAGACTTCCTTGAGATCTTCATGGATGATTTTTTGGTTTTTGGTAATGACTTCGACGGCTGTCTCGGCAATTTAGAGAGGGTGTTAGCAAGATGCGAAGAAACGGATTTAGTCCTCAATTGGGAGAAATGCCATTTTATGGTAGATGAAGGAATAGTGCTCGGCCACAAGATTTCATCCAAGGGAATTGAAGTAGACAAATCCACGGTGGACGTGATCGAGAGATTACCCCCACCAAGTTCGATTAAAGGAATTCGAAGTTTTCTCGGACATGCAGGTTTTTACAGGAGGTTCATTCATAATTTTTCTAAAATCACTAAACCCTTGTGTAATCTGCTTGAACAGGATAAAGTCTTCGATTTTGATGATTCTTGCACCCAAGCATTCGAAACCCTAAAGAAAAAGCTTGCCTCGGCACCCATTGTCGTTCCACCAGATTGGGCGTTACCTTTTGAGCTCATGTGTGATGCAAGTGATTTCGTGGTAGGAGCAGTCCTAGGCCAACGCACAGGTAAGACCTTCCATGTGATATACTACGCTAGTAAAACTCTTAATGGTGCTCAAGTGAATTACACAACAACGGAGAAAGAGTTACTAGCTGTAGTTTTCACATTTGACAAGTTCTGATCCTATTTAATTGGTACAAAGGTAATTGTTCATACGGACCATTCGGCAATCAAATACTTATTTTCTAAAAAGGATGCTAAACCTCGTTTGATTCGTTGGATATTACTTTTACAAGAATTTGATATTGAAATTAAGGACAGGAAAGGAACAGAAAATCAAGTGGCCGATCACTTATCACGTTTGGAACGCAATAGGGAGGAGGACGCGGATCTAGAGATATGCGATGCATTCCCGGATGAACAAATTCTAGTTGCCTCGGCAACCCTCGACGCCTCGGCAACCATGGATGCACACGCTTCGGCAACTCTCAACGCCGCAGCAGTCTTTGACGCACACGCCTCGGCAATCTTGGGAGCAGACGCCACGGCGGCACATGCCTCGGCAATACCCTGGTACGCGGATTTAGTTAATTTCCTTGTTTGTGGTATTTTTCCTTATGGCATTACTCACCAAGGGAAGAAGCGGTTCCGCCATGATGCTAAGCATTACTTTTGGGACGAGCCTCTTTTGTTTAAACAATGTGCAGATCAGGTTATACGCCGATGTGTCCCTAAAGAAGAGTAACAGAATGTACTCCGGCAATGCCATTCTTCACCCTATGGAGGACATTTTGGAGGAACTCGTACCGCGGCCAAAGTCTTGCAATCCGGTTTGTATTGGCCAACATTGTACAAAGATGCCCAAGACTTTTACAAGCAATGTGATCGTTGCCAGAGGACGGGCAATATCTCTAGACGACATGAGATGCCACTCCAGAACATCATCGAGGTAGAACTGTTCGATGTATGGGGGATCGACTTTATGGGACCTTTCACATCTTCATTTGGCAACCTCTACATCTTACTTGCCGTCGACTATGTGTCTAAATGGGTAGAGGCAGCTGTAGTTCCCAACAATGATTCCAAGACCGTGCAATGATTCTTGCAGAAAAATATATTTACACGGTTTGGGATGCCGAGAGCAATTATCAGCGAAAGGCAAGCATTTTGATAACAGACTAATTGCCAAGATGTTGCAACGCTTCGGCATATCACACAAGATCGCCACAGCATATCACCCACAAACCAACGGGCAAGCAGAAATTTCCAACCGGGAATTGAAGGGAATACTCGAGAAAGTTGTAAATCCCTCAAGGAAGGATTGGTCATTAAGACTAGATGACGCACTTTGGGCATATCGCACTGCATTCAAAACACCTTTAGGTATGTCCCCCTTCCGTCTTGTCTATGGAAAAACATGCCATCTACCGGTGGAAATCGAGCACAAGGCGTACTGGGCAATCAAGACCGTGAATATGGATTGGGAAAGTGCCGGACAAAAGCGTTTGATGGATCTCAATGAGATAGAAGAATTTCGTGCACTCGCCTATAACAATTCACGAATCTACAAGGAGAAAACAAAGCGATGGCATGACAAGAAACTATTGCCACGGCAATTCACGCCAGGGCAACTAGTTCTCCTATTCAATTCTCGGCTAAAACTTTTCCCGGGAAAGCTGAAATCAAGATGGTCGGGACCATTTGAAGTCGTCAAACCATTCTCCCATGGTGCCGTGATAATCAAGTCCATCTCTGACAACCATGAATTCAAAGTTAATGGACAAAGATTGAAGCACTACAATGGTGCCCATGTGGAACGTAACAAGGAAGTGGTCAACTTAGGAGATGCATGAACATGCTCTCCCTTTTGATATTTTTATTTTTATTTTTATTTATTTTTATTTTTATTTTTATTTTTCGATTAATTAATTATTTTATTTTTTTCCGATTTTTTTTTATTTTTTTATTTTTCCGATTACTAGTAGTTTTAGGATAGATTTTTTTTATTCAAGTTTAAGAATCCTATTACACATCTTTATTTATTTTCACTATTAGTTTATATTTAATTTTAATCCTTATTTGATTTGTCTTTGAATTGTAGGAAAAGAAGTTCAAGATAAAGAAGAAATTCTAAACCAAGTAGGAAAACATCTTCAACAAGGAAACTAATGGGCTGAATCTAAGGCTTATATAAAGCCTCCAATTCATCCTAACCAAAACCCCCTTGTCGACAACTTCTACCAAACCCTAAACCCTAACCAAGGCTTTGAATACTCCAACTCTCATCAAGATTTCGGCCTTGAACCATTCATCTTCAAGAGGATTGCACATCAAAAGTGGCAAATCTTTTGCCATCAACCGGAACCGGGTAACATCTCATGGGTAAGAGAATTCTATGCTCACTCACCTAACCCAGATAATCCTTATGTTTTTGTTCGTGACAAGGCCATACTTGTAAGTCCCGAAAGCATCAACACCTTTTACGGACTTTACATTGAGAAGGACGAGCATCAAGCCTTCGTTGACCAAATCAATCCCAAGCAACTCGACAAGGTGCTTCAAGAACTCACTCAACCGGGAACTCATTGGAACGACGGTAAATACAAAGGCACGGTAAATCGCCTTCGGCTTAAACCCGAGGTAAAACTATGGAATAAGTTTGTTAAAACTTCTTTAATGCCCTCCACACACAATACTACCATTGATATACCACGTCTTTTACTCATACATTCTATTTTGCATAATCGCATCATTAACATTGGAAAATTATTTGTGATGAGATTTTTGTATGCAGCTCAAAAGATAAGGGTTCTCTTTTCTTCCCTTGCTTAATTTCTAATCTTTGCAAGGAGATGCATGTCCCGAGTGAGTCCACCGATGAAAAGGCCCTACCCAAGTCTGGTTGGAATCAAGCACTAATCCGAAAGCTAATAGGAGAGGTACCGGGAGATTCTTCAAGGCCTCCAGTTGCCACGGCAACTCCTGCCGTCGCGGCAATCCCTAATGCCCAAGCACCTAACGCCAGGGCAACTCGGCCATTAATCCCGGGACACTTTGAAGCACTTTTGCACCCATTGGCAAGCCGCCTAAGGCAAATTGAAGATCGAAAACTAATGTTCATGCGGTACATGAAGGAGCACAACAATGCCATCACCCAAGTCATCCTAGAAAAGTACCCGGACAATCGCGTGCCATTCCCAATCTTTCCCGCCGAGATCCTTGCCCCGGCAACCAATGAAGCAGTCGCCACGGCAACCAACCCTGAAGATGCCACGGAAACCAAAGCTAAAGACATCCCGGCAACCACTGCAAAAGCCAAAGGTAAAGCACCTATGCCCGAATCAACTCCTACGGAATCATTTTCTGATTTTTCATATTCGGACGAGTCCTCCATTGAACCAATAAAGACCACACCAATTGAATCCTCCAAGCGAAAAGTCATTGACATTGATGAAGAGGACGATGAGGACAACCCAGTACGAGGATCGATTCCACCACCGGCAACAAGAAAACAACCATCGCGTTCAAGCAAGAGAATCAAGACACCGACTAGAAGGAAACTAATCATTTACGATGACGAACTCTCGGAGTAAGTCCTCGTATGTATTTTTATTTTTATTTTTTCGTTATGCATGCATTGAGGACAATGCCTCACTCGAGTTTGGGGGGGATTGTTATTAGTAGTTACCATGTTTAGTTATATTCATATTAAAATATTACATTTAGGATACATAAATTGCTTGCCATGCCTTTAATTGGAACAAGAATTGCTTAGATTTGATGAATATTCGATGATGACTTTGCCAATGCACTTAATTGATGGAATTTTTATTCTAGGATAACCATGGAAAAACTTAGAATTTTACTATGATGCTAAATTTGATAAAACACTGTTGTGGTTTGATTAATTTAAGGAATTCTAGTGAACTTAGGTTGATAATTAACAAATTGGGGGATTAGAATAAAAATTGGATGAATGCTAGAGGTGCCCGAAATTGGCTCTAGCATGTGCTAAAAAAATTGATCACTAGAGGTGCCCGAAACTGGCTCTAGGATGTGTTAATTTTTTTTTAACTAGAGGTGCCCGAAACCGGCTCTAGTCGATTAAATTAACTTAAGAAAACTAAAAACAAAACACTAGAGGTGCCCAACACTGGCTCTAGTTCAAACATGTTAAAAAGAACCCAATGAAGTAATTTGAAAACCTCTTGTTTGCATAGAATCTGAAAAATCAACTTGCACACAACTCCGCACACACTCACAAGCATTATAGTTTGATTCCGAGTAACTCCTCAGTTTTCCAAAAAATAAAAAGCCAATCATACTTTGTGCCCCGGTTCAGAGAATTGAAATCAAGTTCAAAGCTAAGTTTGTGAAAGTTGAAGTCTTGGCAGGTAATTATGAGTTTGCATTGCTTGAGGACAAGCAATAGTTCGAGTTTGGGGGTGTGATAAGTGTTCAAAAGTACTATTTTTTCTTACCCTTTTTACTCATATTATTGTTAGACTTAGGCTCATATTAGTTGCATAATTAGCTATTCATGCATTAATTCATGTTTCCTTCCATCGTTGAGCTTGATTACATAACTTGGTAGTTTTTGTGGAAAAGATGTTGCTTTGGTGTGCTTTGTGTGTGTATGTGCAGGATCACTTGCCAAAGCAATGCCGAGCTAGTTGCCAGGGCAATGCATGAAGGAGACGCCGAGCTAGTTGCCAGGGCAATGCATGAAGGAGACGCCGAGCCAGTTGCCATGGCAATTGTCGACAAAGAGAAAATGCAATAGGGATGTCGAAATTAATGACTATACAAGCCCAAGATGACGTGGAGCAAAGCCTAAACCCAAAGGAATTTGATTTCCATGCAGAGATTAAAGAAGAATTAAATTCCAAGAAGATAGGAGAAGTTCTAGTAGGACTACAATTATAATAAAGAATTATATTCTTTAAAGATAATTTAATTCCAACTTAAACTCCTCCTCAAAGAAGGACTTTGGCCTAGCCCTATAAATAGCAAGGAGATTTCGACAATCCACATAGAGAGAACATTAGGGGAATTTTCGACAAGTCCAAGAGAGAGAGCATTAGGGAAATTTCGACAAGTCCAAGGGAGAAAGCAAGGGATTTTCGACAAGCTTCATCTTTTCTTTCTTGTTCGATTGGGTTCATGCTAGGGATTGTTTATCTTGTGTTTCTTTGGAACCTAGCCATGAACTAAATTTACTTGGCTATGGTTATTGTGTTTTGTGGTTGTGAGAAACTATTGGTTTTTGTTTAGGTAATAAGAGTTTGCACTTTTCTATTTCAAGGTTTATTCATTCTTGGTTCTTATTCTTGTTTGCGAGTGAATTGGGAGAGGATCTCGTGATTTCATCTATTTATCTAATATCGGGAGAGTTAGATTCAAGAAACGAATGAATATGATCTTTATTCAATCTATTGATGGTGAAGATTAATCCGGCTTAGAAATAAGTTAAGGATTTCAACGGCTAAGAGGAGCGCAAGATTGGTTGTTGTTCACCCTTGATTCACGCAGGGATGTATTATCAAGGCATGCACAAGTAGCTAGAGTTTCGACTTAGGGATAAGAAGAAACCATTGAAGAACGCTCTGCCGAACCTTGAAGGTTGCTGCCCAGACGCCCAAGTAGTTGCCCAACTAGTTGCCCAGGCAACCATCGTTTAGTTGCCAAGGTAACCCCATTGTGCAAGTTGCCACGGCAACTGAGTTGCCCGTGCACTCTTTTACCAAAACGATCCAATCGGCTATCACACCTCAACTCACGATAACCTGGCCTATCTCTCTCATTTGAATTCATCTTTTCTTTTACTTTATTTGCTTTCTAGATTAGTTATTAGTTAAACTTCTATAATCATTTATTTGTGTTTTTACTTTTTACAATGCAAGAGACTAGATTCTTGAAGTAGCACCAATCCCTGTGGAGACGATATCTTTTATACTATAACTTGCGACGTGTATACTTGCACATTTGCGTAGCACTTATTACGCGCAACAGTGCCCAATAATAAAAAATTAAATTCTAAGTCATAACCTAAATTTTAAAACCCAACACCCTAAAATATACATCATATCCCTAATTCCCAAAACCCTAATACTAAACTCTAACCCTAACACTTAATCCTAAACCCTAAACCTATTTTTTTAGGATGGGAGCGTAAATAGAGGCACAAAAAAAGGCATAGGATTTGTATTCAATAATAAAATATCAAGTCATATTATAGATAAATCATGACAAATATGTAAAATATAAATATTTTTTTGAATAGTAAAATATAAATATTTTAATGATAATAATAATTGGAATACCTTTTATACATAATATTGATATTTTTTTAGAATTTCCCAACAATGACCGTTATCAGTTATCACCTCTTGCACTAATAAAACATTTGCATTATTGCTAGTCAAGTATTCTCAAGCATTTGACCCTCTTATTTTATCAAGTATTCCTTTGATTCTCCATTTCTGACATCTTCATATTACAATAATAAACTGGAAAACCCAAAGTTTCCTTCATCCTATTGAAATTCTTTATGCAGAATGGAATTCATGACTTGACTATTTCTTGGTGACTGAAACTTATCCGATTCTATAAATACCATCTCAGTTTCTCATTTCCTCCCACACCTCGAAAAACACTCTCAGTTCATCAATTTCTCAGTGTATTATTATTAACCATGGGTGTTTTCACACATGAAATGGAGGTCACTGCCCCAATCCCCCCGGCCAAGGCATTCAAGGCCATCGTTCTCGATTTCGACACCCTTTTCCCCAAGGTCGTTCCCGATTCAATCAAGAGCGTTGAGGTCCTCGAAGGGGATGGTGGCCCTGGGACTATCAAGAAGGTCACCTTTGCCGAAGGTACTTGATCATTGCTTGCCTTTTCATTCTTACAGATATTCTAATTACTCCGTTTGATGTCTGATTCCGAGACTTGCTTGGTTAATTGATGATAAATGCAGGGTTCGGGCTCGATTACGTGAAGCACAAGGTTAACGAGCTAGACAAGGACAATTTTTTCTACAGTTACAGCGTGATTGAAGGCGATATCTTGAAGAACATACTCGAGAAAATCACTTACGATGTCAAGTTCGTTGCAGGACCGGACGGAGGAGCAATTTGTAAGAGAACTACCAAGTTTTACTCCATTGGTGATGTCGAGATCAAGGAGGAAGCCATTAAGGCGGGAATGGAAAGGCAGGCCCGAGTTTTCAAGGCTGTTGAAGATTACCTCGTGGCAAACCCCGATGCCTAAAACTGTGTGCGTGTGACATAATTTGTCGTTTAAAAGTGTGGTTTTGGTGTTTCTTTTGTTGTCTGTTTGTTTGAAAGTTGAAACCGTAGATGATTGGTCCCTTGGTTTCATCATCTATATTTCCATTTATAATAAAAGAGTGTTTGATTCAAGTTGTATTATCTTTGATATATGAAAATGAAAAGCTATATTTTAAACCAATTTTTACTGTTTATGACGACAAAACTGCAATTTGTTTTGTCAGAAACAAGCAAATATTATTCACCCAAAATGAAAAAAAGGCAAAGGTTGAGGATCAAAAATAAATTTTGAGGAATTATCAAAAAGGAAAAGGGATAAACTACACCATTGGTCACCAAACTATTACCTTTTTTACTTTGGTCTCCCAACTATTTTTTTTCTATTTTGATCACCTTTCGTTAAAAATTAATTGAGATGTTGACACGACCTAATAATAATATTTTTAATCTTCAAAATTTATCATTCTATCAATTTGGTTCTAATTCAAAAAAATTCAATAAATTTAACATAAATATTTAAAAATTATAATAATTTGATTCTCACTTTAGTTCTAAATAATTTAATAAATTTAACCGTCCGACAAGTTAACTACACATGGATGGATTAAAAGTTAAAGAATATGGATGGATTTGGGGATCAAACCCAAGACTTGGGTTAAAGCCAACACTTACTCGATGGCCAAGCTATAAAATTATTACATGGTTGACAAAAATACTTTTTATGCTATATTGTTATTTATGCTAAACTGTTATTTATGCTGATATTCTAAACCCATAAACTTTAAATTTTAACCCCAAACCCTAAATTAAGGCAATTGTATAAACTTTTTTGTTTTCACTGCTTGTATAATGGATATAAATCCTTAAACTAATTATTAAGGGAAATATGGATGAATTTAGGGGTGATCAAACCTAGGACCTAGTTTAAAGCTAATACTTATTGAGCAAAAATAATATTTAAGTTGTGATTGGAACTAATTACTAAGAAAATATGGATGATTTTGATGCGATTAAACATGAAACAATTTGATTAAACTATATAGTTATTAAATGATTGATGCAAATAATATTCAAATTAAACTGTGATCGATAATAAAAAAGATTGAGGGAGAGCAAGTACATTTGGCCGGTTGGTCAAGCTGTTCATCTTTGTTCCTTTATTTTGCTTAGGTCATGGGCTCTAAACCCACCAAAAGCATCCCTTCTTTTCCCTAGAATCTCCCCTTCCCCTCCCCTTTAAGTAGAATTAGGATTGGAATTAAGATTTGTAAATAAAAAAAGTTGAGGGAACAACTTGATCAAAATTGACAAATTCAGGATTTGTGTTTTAAGCCATTTCTTTCTTTATCTTCTTGCTATGGTTGACTTCTTTCAAGATCCATGATTTTGTTATATGCAAATTTCCAAAGCAGATCACAGTTTTTCAACTAATAAACTGTCAGAGAGTTGTTTGAAGAAAGAAATTATGACCGTTGTGCTTATTTTGATTGTTAGTTATTGTTTACGTTTTAATTAGTTTAATGATACGCAGCGTTTTGGGTGGGTGGTTGTAAGTACATAAAACAGCGCCGTGTGAGCCTCATGTGGTTGTTAAACTTTATCTGCTTGTTTTTTTTTTTTTTTTTTGCTCGGCAAAGAGATTATTTATTATAGAGATTATTTATTATATTAAGAATAAGATAACATTGATCGTATGCCTCACTAAAAACCTTCTTAAACCTAAATTTGAGGAAAAGAGTACATATAATCAAGGGGTTTACAAGGACAAGAACCACCCGAAACTGCTCACCTTAATGGCTTTTACCAATACAAACTCCCAACTTTCTATCACCTTAATAAGATCCATACATGAAAAATAAAACCGGACACCAAAACTCAACAACAAACCAGACGCCACTCCCCACATAAACAACAAGGACAACAAAACATGAGTCTAAAACAAACAAAGATCAATATCCTTACTCCCCTAGATCACGCCATTCCTCGACTCAAAATATTGAAACCTCCCACTAATAGCAATTGGCCAACGACCCCATTTAAAATCAAAAGAACTTCAACGTACAACGCCAACTCTAAATCCTAACTTCATCCCTAGTCGTGTGAATTTTTTTGAAAAGAAAAATACCACTAGGTAAAAAAAGTAGGATAGAATGATAGTACATGGAGTAACCGAGAAAAAAATTGTACTTGGCGTAAAAAGAAAATTAGGTTGTAGTAGGGAGGTAATGAAATATTAAGCCATATGCTATAGATTTTTTTTTGAATCGTCTTAAGATGATTGTCTATTCATATACATTTTTAAATCTTAACCCTTTGACAATGTACATTCACCTCGAAGACAAAACGATTTATACTAAAGATAAACATCATTCGCTTTTCTACTGGGACTGTTTGTAGGGTTCAAGCCATATACTATAGATAGATCATGACAAATATGTAAAATATAAATATTTTAATGATAATAATAATTGGAATAACTTTATACATAATATTGATATTTTTGAAAATTTCCCAACAAAGACCATTATCTGTTATCACCACTTGCACTAATAAAACATTTGCATTATTGCTAGTCAAGTATTCTCAAGCATTTGACCCTCTTATTTTATCAAGTATTCCTTTGATTCTCCATTTCTGACATCTTCATATTACAATAATAAACTGGAAAACCCAAAGTTTCCTTCATCCTATTGAAATTCTTTATGCAGAATGGAATTCTTGACTAATTCAAGGTGACTGAATCTTATCCGATTCATAAATAAATAAGTTGAATTGTATGAACAAACTTCGATTTCAGTCTATAAATACAATCTCAGATTCTCATTTTTTTCACACACCTCGAAAAACACTCTCAGTTCATCAATTTCTCATTGTATTATTATTAACCATGGGTGTTTTCACACATGAAATGGAGGTCACTGCCCCAATCCCCCCGGCCAAGGCATTCAAGGCCATAGTTCTCGATTTTGACACCCTTTTCCCCAAGGTTGTTCCCGATTCGATCAAGAGCGTCGAGGTCCTCGAAGGGGATGGTGGCCCCGGGACTATCAAGAAGGTCACCTTTGCCGAAGGTACTTGATCATTGCTTTCCTTTTCATTCTTACAGATATTCTAATTACCCCGTTTGATGTCTGATTCAGAGACTTGCTTGGTTAATCTATGATAAATGCAGGGTTTGGGCTCGATTATGTGAAGCACAAGGTTAACGAGCTCGACAAGGACAATTTGTTCTACAGTTACAGCGTGATCGAAGGCGATATCTTGAAGAACATACTCGAGAAGATCACCTACGATGTCAAGTTCGTTGCGGGACCGGACGGAGGAGCAATTTGTAAGAGAACTACCAAGTTTTACTCCATCGGTGATGTGGAGATCAAGGAGGAAGCCATTAAGGCGGGAATGGAAAGGCAGGCCCGAGTTTTCAAGGCTGTTGAAGACTACCTCGTGGCAAACCCCGATGCCTAAAACCCTGTGTGTGTGACATAATATATATAGATATAGATATTGCTTCGGTGTTGGAATTTCGTGGAGTTAAAGGGCTCATGATATAATTTCTCGTTTAATAGTGTGGTTTCCATGTTTCTTTCCTATGTTGTCTCTTTGCTTGGAAGTTTAGATGATTGGTCCTTTGATTTCAATCATCTATATTTCGATTTATAATAAAAGTGTTTCAGTCAAGTTGTGTTATCTTTGATTTATGAAATAAAAATGCTTAAACTAAAAAACGGTCCTCAAATAAATTTTTTCTGCTTTTAGCCCTTAAACTATAATTTGGGCAAAATAAGCCCTTAAACTAGCATTTTTGGTCACTTTAAGTCTATGGTTACAAAAATATCATTTTATAGGCTTTTCTAATATATATAAATATTTATTTCTTTTAAAATATCATATATCAAAATAAGACCCTAAACTATCATTTATGGTCATTTTAAGTCCGAAAGTTATTTAAGTTAAAAGAAAATTATTTCGACTAATAAGATATTGACACATCACAAAGATTTTTTGACCAATTGATAGTTTTGGGGAGTAAAAGAAGAAAAATAGCATAGTTTAGGTGCTTATTTTGACCAAAAAATAGTTTAGGGACTTAAAGTGACCAAAAATGATAGTTTAAGGGCTTATTTTGCCCAAATCATAGTTTAAGGGCTAAAAGCAGAAAAATGCATAGTTTGAGAGCTGTTTTTTTGTTTAAGCCAAATAAAAAGTTCATATTTTAAACCAATGTTTACTGTTTATGACGACAAAACTGCAATTATTTATTAGAAACAAGCAAAGACTTTTCAACAAAAAGGGAAAAAAAGCAAATGTTGAAGAAATTATATCAAGAGTCATTCCCGCCATATCATCCATGGGACCAACCAATAAAAACCACCCATCTCATTATTTTTTTCTATGTTATATTTTTACCAAGTGAATATTCACTCATATTTACTGTAAATCAATTTTAAAAATAGTTTTTACCAAGTGAAAATTCACTTGGTAAAAATATGACATGGAAAAATAATGAGATGGGTGATTTTTATTGGTTGGTCCTATGGATGACGTGGTGGGAATGACTCATGATATAATTTCTTGTTGAATTATCAAAAAAAAGGGGTAAACTACACCATTGATCACCAAACTATGACTCTTTTTTTTACTTTGGTCACTCAACTATTTTCTATAAATTCTGTCATTAATGTTATGTTTTCGTTGTTGAAAAAATAACGTAAATGGTGACATGACTTGGATAATAATAGTTTTAGTTCCTAGAACTTATGCATCTTATAAATTTGATCGCTATTCAGAAAATTCAATAAATTTAATTTATATATTTAAAAATTCTATTAATTTGGTCCTCGTTTTAATTTTAAATAATTTAATAAAAACAAAATAATGACATGTGCCATCATCATATTGGTGAAAATTAAAGAAATATAGATAAATTTGGGGATCAAACCCAAGATTTGTATTAAAACCAATACTTAACCACTCGGTCAAACTACTTAGTTATGAACAAGATTTATCTATCCTTTTTTGTGTCTCTTTATTTGTCCCATAAATGATTTATGTCATGTGTATTGACAATTTTTTCATTATTTTTCCTGATTGCTAGAAATGTCTAGACTGTAATAAATAAATAAAACATGCAATTTATTTTCTGACTCTTGTTGGATAAGTTATATACTTATCTGATTCATAAATGAACAAATAAGTTAAATTGAATGAACAAGCTGGAATTTCAGTCTATAAATACCATCTCAGTTTCTCATTTCTTCCCACACCTCGAAAAACACTCTCAGTTCATCAATTTCTCTGTGTATTATTATTAACCATGGGTGTTTTCACACATGAAATGGAGGTCACTGCCCCAATCCCTCCGGCCAAGGCATTCAAGGCCATCATTCTTGATTTCGACACCCTTTTCCCCAAGGTCGTTCCTGATTCAATCAAGAGCGTCGAGGTCCTCGAAGGGGATGGTGGCCCTGGGATTATCAAGAAGGTCACCTTTGCCGAAGGTACTTAATCATTGCTTCCCTTTTCATTCTTACAGATATTCTAATTACTCCGTTTGATGTCTGATTCCGAGACTTGTTTGGTTAATTGATGATAAATGCAGGGTTCAGGCTCGATTACGTGAAGCACAAGGTTAACGAGCTAGACAAGGACAATAAAGCCAAACGAATGTAATGGCTTTAAAAGTTGTAATACATGAGCCGTGTTTGTTGGTCGTTTCTGATACTAATGTAATATTGGAAGAATACTATATGAAGGCATGTTCGATTTATTTGGAGAAAGTACATTGTTAATTGTAAGAGTAACATATTCTTCTAAAAGGTACATTCGGTGCTAAGGATTGAGTTCGTGTGAAATGCATATGTCCGAATACTTGGTAAGTGTTGCGATAATGAGAACTGTTCAGTTCTAGTGGACTTGGAGGATGGATAAGCCGTTAGAAATCTAGGATACTACAAGTAACTGTGCTACCCTTGTTGGGCTAAATTATGAAATTACCCTCGAAAGTTAAAATGATCAAAATGCTCTTTTGAGCTAATTGTCTAGAACCTTCCTGATATATCCAGAATCTTGATTGATCATGATCTACCCGAATTCCCGAAATCTATCTTGATATATCTGAATTCTTGCATAATCATGATATACCAGAAATTTTGAATGATCTTGAGGTATAATTCCTGAATACGTGGATAAAGTCGATATCTATCGAATTCCTTCGAATAAGGTTCTTGATTCTGAAATCAGTCTAGAATGGACTATAGTTCAGTGTCTCCTTTATGTGATTATTAAGGATCTCTGAGTGATAAAATAGACCATCTAGTGTGTACCATATATACATGACTAACCTCCTTAATCGGGAGTCAAGTCTATCCATTTTGATCCCAAGTGATCCTGTTATCTAAAGTAAAAACACGACCTTTGGTTCCTGATGTCTAATACAAATATACCAAATTCATGGGTCTTGATACTTCGATTCTAATGATTAAACATCGGCCAGCATCCTAATTCTTGACATACTGCTACTAATTATTGATATAACGGTTACCGCTCAAGACTGTTTTACTGGTACTTCTGAGATAACATAAGAAGTTTATGATAGGCAACTGTGCACACAGACCTCTTGTTAGGCTCTTACGCCTCATGCTAGGCTCCTAAGCCTCATGTTTGATTCCTATGCTTTGGGTAGGGTGATTCCTCCTGTGACCTAAGGTAACCCCTTAGGTCGGCACCTACGTCTATTGAGCCTAGGTTAACACCTGTATAGATGTAGTTTTGGGGAACTGCATTCTAGAGTTCGGTTGGAGGGTAGTTAGGCTGATACTAAATTTTCATGTCTCCTCCTTTTCCTCTGTCGAAGTTCTACAGATGTTTGAATCATTATGTCTATTTTCTCGATCTGCAATTGAGGATACGCATCAACCCTCTGGCTCAATTTCCTGTAAAATATCTCTCCTTTCTGATTCCTCTAGAGTGTAGAATGTCAGACTGATACTCAGAAGTTCAAGTATTGATTAACCATGATGCCATGATCGATATTTCAGTTTCATGCTTTGCCTTATACCTACATGTGCTTACAACATCATTTGGTAGTTCTGTATTATTGAGCTTTTCCAAGCTCATGTTGTTTTTACCATCACAGGTTAAAAGAGATTTATCATGATACAATGACCGACATCAGTGTCAGAAGTTCCTTCGTCGTTGCTTGTGGAGTACGGTACTAGTATAATTAGTGGGCATGTATGTTGTGTCTTATTTTATGTCAGAGTCTGTAATATACTTTTTGGATTTCTGTTTTATGATTTTCTGTAATGATATTGTGACAAAGATTTTTATTTTACGGTTTTAAATGTATTAGAAAAAAGAATTTTATTTGGGTTTTTACTGTGGGTCGCTCTTATCACCCTAATGTGACCTCCTAGAATCAGGTGTAACACATAGGAGGGTCTAGGGGGTTACACTGGTAGTCGCTGAATTTTTAGAACACTTTCACTTTGGTTACTAAACTTTTAAAACTTGCATTACAATTGTCAGTCTCCATAAAAGATTGATTTTTCGATGAACGATCACCGATCAAGAGCTCAATGGTGGGAAGGCTTTATTTGGCTAGAAATTAACATAGTTTGATTTCAAGTTGATCTGCAAGTTAACAATGACAGATCAAAAATATTTAGGTTTTAGTTTCTATTGGACTGCCACCTCATTTCATTGTCATTTGATACATTCTTCAGTTGAAATATCACCAAACTACTCTCTTCTTCTCTTCCTTTTCATCGGTTCAAACTCGTCTGAAATCCTCACAATCTCTTCAAATCTCAATCAAAACTAAAAAGTATAAATCTTTCATATCTGTCACTTTCAAACATCATATCAACTTGAAACCAAACTATGTTAATCTTCTGACCAATTGAGTTTTTCCCACATTTGAGTTTGATTGTCAACTGCATTGTTCATTGAAAATTTAACTTTTGTGGCGACTCTAAATTTAGAAAATTATGGTTTTGTTTTTGAAAAATAAAAAGGTTTTATTGTGTCACGTCATCATTTCTTGATGAAAATGGCCATAATAAAAATAAGTTAAAAATTTAGTGATTATAACACAAGTCTTAAAAGGTCGATGACCAAAATAAAACGTTTTAAAAGTTTAGTAACTACCAACATAGTTTATCTTTTTAAAGAACTCGAGGAAAACTTCCCCAAGAAGGGTGTCATGGATCCCTCAAGCTCCCATTATAATGTGCTTGTGACGAACTTATTTGTAAATATAAATAAATAGAACATACATCCGTTCAAGCTCGTTTGTTTAATAAATAATAAATAAATAATTTTAAATATTTAGGTATGATTACATGATAGTATTTGTTCTTTACTCTTAATTTTTTAAAAATGTGCATACACTTTGCATATAAGATGCTCAAACCCGAATCTTACAAGAATAACAACACTCCCTTTTTTCACATGGACCACTTAATGAGTTCATAAATAAATATTTTTTAAACATTCTTAACATAGTCCTACGGTAGTATCTATTATATTTTGAACTCTTGATAAAACTTACACACGTTTTAAGGATAAATCTGCTCGAACGTAAATCTCTCCTAAAGAATATTATCTTTCTCATCATAGTGTTCAAATAGATATATATTTTGTTGACTGTACATTTCTGGCACTTATATATCCCAATAATAAACTAGTAAATCAAAATTTTCCTTCATCTTGGAATCCAAGATTTTCAATAAATAAGGATCAGTCAATTCCAATATGAAAGCAACAGATACGATTGTGATGGCTTACCAAACAAAAATTTAAGCAACATTTTAAATTACAATTTGACCATTTCTTGGCAATTGAACATACGAGGGAAACTACACTTTTAAGCTCCAATTTCATTCTCAACAATGACCGTTATCAGTTATCACCTCTTGCACTAATAAAGCAAATTCTCAAGCATTTGACCCCAAAGTTTACATTCATCTTATTGAAATTCTTTATACAGAATGGCATTCTTGACTAATTCATGGTGACTGAATCTTATCCGATTCATAAATAAATAAGTTAAATTGTATTAACAAGCTGCAATTTCAGTCTATAAATACCATCTCAGTTTCTCATTTCTTCCCACACCTCGAAAAACACTCTCAGTTCATCAATTTCTCAGTGTATTATTATTAACCATGGGTGTTTTCACACATGAAATGGAGGTCACTGCCCCAATCCCCCCGGCCAAGGCATTCAAGGCCATCGTTCTCGATTCCGACACCCTTTTCCCCAAGGTCGTTCCCGATTCGATCAAGAGCGTCGAGGTCCTCGAAGGGGATGGTGGCCCTGGGACTATCAAGAAGGTCACCTTTGCCGAAGGTACTTGATCATTGCTTTCCTTTTCATTCTTACAGATATTCTAATTACCCCGTTTGATGTCTGATTCAGAGACTTGCTTGGTTAATCTATGATAAATGCAGGGTTCGGGCTCGATTATGTGAAGCACAAGGTTAACGAGCTCGACAAGGACAATTTGTTCTACAGTTACAGCGTGATCGAAGGCGATATCTTGAAGAACAAACTCGAGAAGATCACTTACGATGTCAAGTTCGTTGCGGGACCGGACGGAGGAGCAATTTGTAAGAGAACTACCAAGTTTTACTCCATTGGTGATGTGGAGATCAAGGAGGAAGCCATTAAGGCGGGAATGGAAAGGCAGGCCCGAGTTTTCAAGGCTGTTGAAGATTACCTTGTGGCAAACCCCGATGCCTAAAACTCTCTCTGTGTGTGACATAATACATATATATAACTGTGTGTGTGGTTTCGATGTTTCCTGTGTTGTCTCTTTGCTGTAGATGATTGGTCCCTTGGTTTCATCATCTATATTTCCATTTATAATTATAATGAAAGAGTGTTTGAGTTGTGTTGTCTTTCACATTTACGAAAATAAGGTGAACATACTTACGTGGAGATAGGTGAATTAAAAATAAGTTATGTGGAGATTATGTTCAGACTACCTTTGCAAAAGTCAAGTTGAACATACTTATACTTACAAGCTGTTCAAGTTCAAGCTTCGGTCTGACCTAGGATACACAAATGTCAACATCTTACACAGGTTATCGAGATTTCGGATGAATGTGTTAGGTACAAGTTTGTGTTATGCTGAAATATTTAAAAATTATTACATAATTAATTAATTCATGATCATTATCATAATTCTAATCTCTAACTTATATGAGAATAAAGAAGAGCAATATATGCTATCTTACTTGGGAACCATGACCTTATATTAAATAAGACTAATACTTGGTTATCAACCCAAATCCAATGATATTTCTATTAGCCATTTAATATAAGGGTTATATTTTGATACACAAGCTGTCTAAAATTTTTTTACACAATCCTTCTATAAAATTTAAAACCTAAATCTCAAACCCTAGCGCCCTAAAACCTAAACCCTAAACTCTAAATTTAACCATAAACCTTAAATTCTATACCCTACACACTAAACCCCTAAACTCTAAGCCCTAAAATTAAAAGCTTGTGTAAACTAAAATTTACACAAGTTTGTGTATCAAAGTATTTTCCTTTATATAATACAATTATATAAGGAAAATACTTTGATACACAACCTTGTGTAGCTTTTCAATTTTAGGGTTTAGGGCTTTATGTTAGAGTTTAGGTTTTAGGGGTTTAGTGTGTAGGGTTTATAATTTAAGGTTTATGGTTATAGTTTAGGGTTTAATGTTTAGGATTTAGATTTTATAGCTTAAATATGAAGGGTTGTGTAAATTTCTTTTACACAGCTTGTGTATCAAAATATAACACATTCTATAATTGGACATTTAGATAACACTTCAGGGTCATTTGGTTCTAGAGAATATAAGTCATTTTCATTTTCATGGAAAATAAAATACGATGAAGAAAACACATTTTGTTGTAAAATAAAAACAAAATTGAGTAGAAATATAAAAACATAAAAAGATGTTTTCAATACTTTCATTAAAGTTTTAAAAATTTGGAAGCAAGACTTAAATGATACAAGATCAAATCTTTCAAAAGCATTTTTTATGACATTTTAACTATTTTGTTTTAGCATTGTTTCAGGTCATCGTAAAAATATTTCTTTGGGTAGAATACATAATTAGTCCTCCAATGATAAGATTTTTTTGTTAAGTTCCTTGACTATAGAAAAATTATAAAAGAGTCACATGATTTAAAACAACTAACAAATTGGTCTTTGTAGTTTAAATTTTAACTGAAAATGACGTGGCAATTAATGAAATTGACATAATAACAAATCATTTTTACTCTTTATTTTAATTTGGTCCTATCTCTAAAAAAATTAACCCTCGACAATTAATAAAAATTAATCTAAGCCTTGATTTCCTATTTCTTCACTTTGTGTTCCTATCATCATCATCTTCATCAATCCAAGCGTCATTGAACATACTTAAGAACACAACAATAAAAAAATAATTTCCCGATCTAAACACAAAAAAGCTCATTGAACTTCGGTGACGGTTGTCGACCAGTGGTAGTCTTTCTTTTTCTATGCATTACTATTCTATATCTTTGTTTTTTCTTTTTTTAGTCTTTCAATAGTTTGATCTTTTTGTGGTTCATTTACCGATGCAGTTAGATATGTTTATATTTATCTTTTGTTCGAATTTTTTGATTGAATTTTTAACCTTTTTATTGTATGATTTAAAGTGGCTAGTACGAAGCACGGCGGCTTGATTATCTTTGCTTTATAGAAACTCAAGTATTCTCAACCATTTGACTGTTATTTTACCAAGTATTTTGTTGACTATACGTGTCTGGCACTTGTATATTCCAATAATAAACTAATAAATCAAAATGATAATACAGAGTAAAATGTACATGGAGCTAACATAGTAAGGAACAAAAATTATCTGTCCTTTTTCGGTGCCTATTTCTATTCCTCAACGCTAAAAAATTAAATATTAAGTCATAACCCTAAATTCTAAATCTTAAAACCTAAAAAATACATTTACCCACAATTTTTTTAAACCCTAAACTTTATACTTATTTTTTTTAGCGTGGTGCATAAATAAGAACACCAAAACGTAGGGGATTTCTATTCACATGGTAAGGAGGTAATGAAGAACAAAAATCTTCTGCCTCTTTTTTGTGCCCAACACTGAAAAATTAAATTCTAAGTCATAACTTAAATTTTAAATCTCAAACCTTAAACCCAATACCCTAAAATATACATCATATTCCTAATTCCCAAAACCTTAATACTAAACCCTAACACTTAATCATAAACCTTAAACCTAATTTTTTTTTAAGATGGGGCGTAAATAGAGGCACAAAAAAGTATAAAATTTCTATTCAATAATAAAAATATTAAATCATATTATAGATAAATCTTGACAAATATGTAAAATATAAATATTTTAATGATAATAATAATTGGAATAACTTTATACATAATATTGATATTTTTGAAAATTTCCCAACAATGACCGTTATTAGTTATCACCTCTTGCACTAATAAAAATTTCCTTTATTGCTAGTCAAGTATTCTCAAGCATTTGACCCTCTTATTTTATCAAGTATTCCTTTGATTCTCCATTTCTGACATCTTCATATTACAATAATAAACTGGAAAACCCAAAGTTTCCTTCATCCTATTGAAATTCTTTATGCAGAATGGAATTCATGACTTGACTATTTCTTGGTGATTGAAACTTATCCGATTCTATAAATACCATCTCAGTTTCTCATTTCTTCCCACACCTTGAAAAACACTCTCAGTTCATCAATTTCTCTGTGTATTATTATTAACCATGGGTGTTTTCACACATGAAATGGAGGTCACTGCCCCAATCCCCCCGGCCAAGGCATTCAAGGCCATCGTTCTCGATTTCGACACCCTTTTCCCCAAGGTCGTTCCTGATTCGATCAAGAGCGTCGAGGTCCTCGAAGGGGATGGCGGCCCCGGGACAATCAAGAAGGTCACCTTTGCCGAAGGTACTTGATCATTGCTTCCCTTTTCATTCTTACAGATATCTAATTACCCCGTTTGATGACGGATTCGGAGACTTGCTTGATTAATTGATGATAAATGCAGGGTTCGGGCTCGATTACGTGAAGCACAAGGTTAACGAGCTAGACAAGGACAATTTTTTCTATAGTTACAGCGTGATCGAAGGCGATATCTTGAAGAACATACTCGAGAAGATCACTTACGATGTCAAGTTCGTAGCGGGACCGAACGGAGGAGCAATTTGTAAGAGAACTACCAAGTTTTACTCCATTGGTGACGTCGAGATCAAGGAGGAAGCCATTAAGGCGGGAATGGAAAGGCAGGCCCGAGTTTTCAAGGCTGTTGAAGACTACCTAGTGGCAAACCCCGATGCCTAAAACTCTGTGTGTGTGACATAATATAGATATATATAGATATTGCTTCGGTGTTGGAATTTCGTGGAGTTAAAGGGCCGTTGGAATTTTGTGGAGTTAAAGGACCTATGATATAATTTCTCATTTAATAGCGTGGTTTTCATGTTTCCTAAGTTGTCTCTTTGCTTGGAAGTTTAGATGATTGGTCCTTTGATTTCAATCATCTATATTTCCATTTATAATAAAAGAGTGTTTGAGAGTGTTTGAGTCAAGTTGTGTTATTTTTTATTTATGAAATACTTAATAGTTAAATAAGTGCCCAAACTATATTATTTTTTCTCGGTAGATGCCTAAACTTTGTTTTGGGTTAAATAGGTGCCTAACGTTTTCAACCTTACTCAACTAGGTGCCCCACCATTACTGCCCGTTAATTTTTACCGTTATCTGACACGTGTCATCTTCTTAGATTTCCAAAATTATATTTAAAATAAATAAAAATTAATAAAATAAAATAATCTCAAATTTCACAAAATAGCCCCAAAATTTGAAATCCCTAACACCCCAAAACCCAAATCCCGATTTGATCTGATTTTGCCGCCGATTGTCATGTCGTCGCCTATCACATCCATCGTCGGACCATCATGATCATTTACCCCTCACCTCGTCGCCGAAAATCGACCGACGCCATGCAAAACGCCAAAATTGTCGAATGATTCATTTGAATGGTTCACGACAAACGACAGTATAACGGACGACAAACGGTGTATGGGTCGTTCGGTGAGGGGAGGACGCTTCATTCTGTCAACAAAAACGCGACCAATGGTGGTGGGAGTGGCCAGATTTGGGGGTTTAGGGATTTGGAGAGTATTTTGGGATTATTTGAAAATTTAAAGATATTTTGAAAAATCTGATATATTTTTCAAAAAATTAAAATTTAGAAAATGTTTAATATTGTCACGTGTTCGATTTTGATTGGATAACGGAAAAAAATTTACGTTCGTCATGACCAAACCTTAAATGGGTCACGGAATGAAACGTTAGGCACCTATTTGGCTCAAAAAATAATTTTGTCACCTAACTGAAAAAAATATAATTTAGACACTTATTTGACGATTAAGGCTTCATGAAAATAAAAATTCATATTTTAAACCAATGTTTACTGTTTATGACGACAAAAGTGCAATTATTTATTAGAAACAAGCAAAGACTATTCAACCAAAAGGAAAAGAAAAGCAAAGACTATTCTACCAAAAGGGAAAAAAAGCAAATGTTGAGGAATTATAAAAAGAAAAAGGGGTAAACTACACCATTGATCACCAAATTATTATTCTTTTTTTTACTTTGGTCACCCAACTATTTTTTTATAATTCGGTCATTAATGCTATGCTTTTTATTTTGATCTCTGTTGTAGAAAAAAATAATGGAGATGGTGACATACTTGGATAATAATAGTTTTAGTTCCTAGAACTTATGCATCCTATTAATTTGATCACGATTCAGAAAATTCAATAAATTTAACTTATATATTTAAAAATTCTATTAATTTGGTCCTCGTTTTAATTTTAAATAATTTAATAAAAGTAAGATGCTGACACGTGCCATCATCTTATTAGTGAAAATTAAGGAAATATGGATAAATTTAGGGATCAAACCCATGATTTGTATTAAAGCCAATACTTAACCACTCGGTCAAACTACGTAGTTATGAACAAGATTTATCTATCCTTTTTTGTGTCCCTTTATTTGTCCCAATACTTAACCACTCGGTCAAACCACGATTTTTTTTCATTATTTTCCCTGATTACTAGAAATGTCTAAACTGTAATAAATAAAAAGCATCCAATTTATTTTCTGAATCTTGTTGGATAAGTTATATATTATCAAATTGGTTCTTGGCTTAAATATGTGTTGTTCATAATCCATTCAACATGCAGGAAGCCAATTCAAATACAAGAAGCAGAAGTTTGAAGCACTAGACAGAAAATTTCGTGTATATTTGCAGTTTGATCGAAGGCGACGAATTGATGAACAAGCTTGAGAAAATCACTTAGGAGACGAAGTTACCGGCCTCTCCGTCTGGGGGATCCGTATGCAAGACTAATAGGAAGTGATTTTTAGCTCAAGGAAGAGGGGATCCAGGTACATCCTGATGACTACTGAAAATCCCAGCATTAAGATGGCATCCACCACTATGAAAGTCAAGCAATTGGTCTGTTTCGCTTCTGGTTTTTAGTTTCTCAATTGCCGGTCCATTCGACCATCAGATTGCTAATGGAGAGTTCATAGTTTGTCCTGATTTCTATGAAGCTTGAACTGAAATATGAATACTTGTAGGAAATATGAGTTCAATAAGTATGAGACAACCAGGCTTACAGAGTATGCAATCAACATTTAATTGAATGGTGACTGCAGAGGATGAAATTACGTTAATATTGGTGGATATGTACACCTGATCTTACAAACAGATTCCCCGACCCGTGACGCCTTGAACTCGTATTCGGAAGTGAATTTTGCCAGATTGTTCATCAAAGCACCCCTTTTGATCACTCTGTAGCTGTACACAATCTCATCTTTGTCTAATACTTCTACCTCTTCCACCATACAATCTAACCGGCTTCCTACATGTTGAAAAGCACATCATTTTCACCGTGTAAAATAATACCATGACTTGAGAAAGATTGTAGAAATCTGAAATCCTTACAGAACATGTTATTACCTCCACAATCGTTCCATAAATTCGGTCTGTTCAAGATTTATGTGCCAAATTAACTTGGTTATGTTCCGTTAAGATGAAACAAAAGGTGAAATCTTAGACTTTCATTGTCCCTATTGTGTTATCTTTGAGCTCATATGCTTGGAGTATGAACTCCAAACTGAAGTCATGAACACATGATAACTCAAACAACCTACAAATTTTTAATATAACTAAAGATATTAATTTTTTTATTAACTTTATTTCTAGTGATTTGGCAATTCGCATCCAATTTTTCATCAAAAGAATAGGTCAATTTATTAATAGTACACAAAATTATCTCTCGTCAATAAATCAAATATTATTTTTTTGTAATATGTAACTAGTGATGGAACCCCTTGAGAGGTGGGAGGGGCTCTTGTCCATGTACATTAAATTTTTTTATCTTTATTTATATATATTTAAAAATAAATTAATTATGAATTTACTCTACTTTCAAACATTTATGCTTTGTCCTCCTAACCTTTAATCCTAGTTCCATCTCTGAATATAACTAAAGATATGGATTACTTCTTGGCACAATGAACCAAATAATTTCCCAATTTTTATCTCTTGGAAACTTGGTTGAAATATGAATATGCAAGCAACACCAAACAAGTACACCCATGCTAAAAAGTTGAAAATAAAATGGAGTAATTTAGAGCAGGGAATCTGCCGTTTTCGACGCCCCTATTTATACCTAATAATAAAAAAATAAATTTAGCGTTTATGATTAGAATTTAGGGTTAGAGTTTAGGAAAAAAGTTTAGAGTATTGAGTGCATAGTGTATTTTTTTATGGTTTAAAATTTAGAATTTAGGTTACGATTTAAGATTTGATTTTTTTTAATACTGGAGCATAAAAAGGACACCAAAAAGGGACAAAAACTTTTTTGTGCCTTTTTCTATGCCCAATGCTAAAAAATTAATTTCTAAGCTCTAACCCTAAATTTTAAATCTTAAACTTTAAACTATAAACCTTAAAAATACACTCTACTCCAAATTTTCTAAATTTTAGTCCTAAATTTTTATTGTGGAGACATAAATAGAACACCGAAAAAATATCGAGGATTTTTATTTATAAAAAAACAGATGATTTTTGTTTAGTAATTTAAAGCTCAAAATATTGCCAAAAGATCTTCTCCATTTCAAATGAAAGTGCCATGAAAATCTTAAATTGGTTAATGACTTACAGAGCACTAATAAAGTCAACCACTGTCAACGTCAAGCTACAACTCTAATTGGTTACTCAAAGAATATGCCAACCGAACTCGCCTGCTGCCATTACAAAACTCTGATTGCTAATGCTCGTGGAAGATAAAGTTTCACCTTTTTAATGCATGCATGCGCCCTAGTGGTAGCAGAAAGTTACCACTTTGCTGCTTCTTTATTGCTTTTTTTTTTCTCATTAATGCAGAAACTTTCATGTTGCATGCAAACCAAAGCATTCATTACTATATATATATGATATCTCATTTGATAACTATTAACGCAAGATTCTTGGCTATATCTGCAATGTTTGCAATTTTAAATGGGTTATATATATATATATATATATATATATATAAGCCGCCATACATCACACCACTACTTAGCCATGAAGTAATATCATGCCGTCAAGCGCTTAGATCAACTGACACGTGATTATTTCAACTTAATTAGTATCTCGGTTTTGAGATATTACGAATGAAGTAGTGTTATATACTTGATGGAAGAGCTTTGTTGCTTTTGTGGTCTTATTGGACCGACGAGATTAGTATATGTTAAAATCGTTATTTTATAAATTTAAAATTATTTTATTAGACTCGACTCAACCGAATACTTAATTAGAATATGTTAAATTCGACTTGACTTGACTCGAATCGTAATTTTATAAACTTAAAATTATTTTATTAGACTCAACTCAATCGAATATCCACTCCTAATACGGATAGGTAAGTGTCACCCATGGTTTATAAAAGTAAAATCATTTGTTACCTAACAATGGAATTTAAAATTACAAATTCATCCATAACACCGATTATAAATAGAGCTTCAAAGATTTCTGATTCATATCACCCTTGGTCCTAAAGCTTATTAGCATTAGAATTCCAGCTAGTACTGTATTATACTTTGTTCTGTGGAAATTGAGAGATATATATATATATATATATATATATTTATATATATTATATAGCATTAATGATGAAGAGTTCGAACAACTTCAAGGGTTATTCTCTTCTTATGATTAGCTTGCTGCTTTGTTTAGGTGTGAGGTCCCAACTAACCACTGATTTCTATTCGAAAACATGTCCGACTCTTCTTTCGATCGTACGGAACAGGTTCAAAGCGCGATCAAGACGGAAATCCGAATGGCGGCCTCTCTGCTCCGTCTTCATTTCCATGACTGCTTTGTGAATGTGAGCTTTGAAATATGCAGCAGCTTTCTTGTGAACCATGAAAGTGATAATTATACCATTTGGCCTTGTTTTTCACAGGGTTGCGATGCATCGTTTTTGTTGGACGGAGACAATACTACCGAGAAGTTTGCTCTCGCTAACATAAACTCGGCTAGAGGATTCGAAGTCATCGATGCAATAAAAAGCGCTGTGGAGAGCTCGTGCAGCGGAGTTGTATAGTGTGCTGATATATTAGCCATCGCTGCTCGCGACGCTGTTCTCTTAGTAAGTTAACACACACACCAAACCAGATTGCTTCGCTTTTCTTTCTTAATCGGAAATTAATCATTCGCAGAGTGGAGGACCGACGTGGAGAGTTTTGTTAGGAAGGAGAGACGGAGAGGTTTCGAGCGCGGCACAAGCAAATGCCGCACTTCCTTCCCCATTCGAGGCACTGGATGCAATCATTAAAAAGTATACCGATGTTGGCCTTAACATAACTGATGTAGTGTCATTATCAGGTAACCTACTGCAATCACGGTCACAAACCGGAATGTTATCACAAACAATTACGATAAATATCGGAATTTAATATATATCTGTGTTTCTAGGCGGCCATACAATCGGATTAGCAAAGTGTAGCACCTTCGACAACAGGTTATTCAACTTCTCGGGAACCGGCGCACCCGACAGTACAATGGAGGCAAGCATGTTGGCAGATTTGCAAAGCTTCTGTCCAGTTAACGGTGACAGCAGCAGGTTCACCGCTCTCGGTAGGAGCTCGACCGATCTATTCGACAACCATTACTTCAAGAACTTGGTGGATGGGAAGGGCTTATTAGGCTCCGATCAGATTTTATATTCGCGTGATTTGGCCGGTTCCACGACGAAAAGCCTAGTCGAAAGCTACAGCAAGGATTCGAAGCTGTTCTTCACCGACTTCGCCAACTCGATGATCAAGATGGGGAACATAAGTCCACTTACAGGGTCCAATGGAGAGATCAGGAAGAACTGCAGAGCTGTTAACTCTTAGTTTCAGTTGGATAGAAACAGGATTTGATCAAATAAAAAAGAATCATACTCAAATTTGGTGTTTATGTATCGACTTATGTAATCTTCTGTGTGTTCGCTTTCGTATATAAAAAACAATACAACTCAATCCGAAGACTCCATTATTAATTATAATACAAAGTCGGAGATCATCACTCTTATTATATCAAATCAAACATGTGAAACATCGAAATCACACCATTAAACGTTCACAACAATGAAACAATATATATTCGAACACACGGAGATTTAGGCGTCGGGGTTTGCCACGAGATAATCTTCGACGGCCTTGAAAACCTGGGATTGTTTTACCATTCCTTTTATTGTTTCTTCCTTGATCTCGATGTCACCGACAGGGTAAAACTTGGTCGTTCTCTTACAAATCGTTCCTCCGTTCGGCCCTGCGACGAACTTGTTCTTGTAAGGGATTTTCTTGAGTACGTTCTTCAAAACATCGCCTTCGAACACGGTTTAAGTGTACGAAAGATTGTCTGTGTCTAATTCATCAATCTTCTGCTTCAGATAACTAGGTCCCCACCCTGCATTCATCACCAACAGTACATCAACAGAACTAACATTTAACTATGTCGGACACGTATTTATATCCGACGAGTTCATTATGTTTCGGAAAAGTAACAATCAAGTATGATACCTTGAGCAAAGGTGACCTTCTTGATAGTTCCGGGGCCACCATTTCCTTCAAGGACCTCGACGCTCTTGATTGCAAAAGGGGGGACGGTGGCCGTGAATGCCTTGGCCGGGGGGATTGGGGCAGTGACCTCCATTTCATGTGTGAAAACACCCATGATTAATAATACAGAGAGAAATTGATGAGAAGAAATGAGAAACTAAGATGTATTTATAGACTCAAACTGAAAGCTTGTTCATACAGTTTAACTTCTTTATTTATGAATCGGATAAGATTCAATAGTTTATAATGTCAAATGTTGCCCGAACAACTCAGCTGCACACGCATTTGATTTGATTGGTATTGTTTTTTGAGAATTGTTATGCCTCAGGATCTGAAGTCTCCGGAAATGTTACATCCCTAACATTCATTTTTGAATTTCGTAAGCTTTTACAGCAGCTCTTCTGAAGTTCTTATTTTTCACACCGCCTAACATATAAGGCACCATAGCCTCCGAAACTTATATTTGATTGTTTTCTATACTCAGCAATTGAGCCTCGACATAAAAACTATCAAGTGTATTTAATTTATCAGTTTAATTTATTACTTCACAGTAAAGTTTATTTTGTTAATCCATCAATGATCATCATGATTTTAGATTTGACATCATCCCATCAACAACCGCGCTCGAGGTTATAAATATTCTTAAACTTTGAGAGAACGGGAAAGCTTCTCTTCTCCTCACTTATCTCTTCTTTTCTTTTTTACTTCAATCATTTTACTGTTTGCGATTCTCAACCACAAATCAATCGAGATGAACTGCCTGAAACTGTCACTAACTGTCTCGGTATTTTTTTCCACCTTGTTTGGTGTTTACTCATTTTAAGCATTAACAATTGGTGCGGTCAGCATAGACATCTATCTTCTTGACCAAAATAACTAGTCATGTCAGCTATTCTGGTGACGCTCCCATCTGCGATGGATGCTGAGAACACCACAGTTCACATGTAAATTTTCTCTTTAACTTAAAAAAATTAGTCGAGATGTATCTTCAAAGACAATCATCCCGGAATGACTAATCCTTCTCTAAATTCATCCAGACTGTCTGGATTTTTTGACTAATAATGTGAGGTTAGGGATGGGCACGCGTTGGGTTTTTGCCCCACCCAAACCCGAACTGAAAATATATACCCTAAATCTGACCTCATATTTGAAAAAACAGACCCGAAAATTATATATTTAAACACGAACTTGACCCGACCCGAGCTATTAAAAAAATTAAATTTTAAGGACCTAATTGTAAAAAAAATTAAATTTTAAGGACTTAATTATAAAAAATCAATTTTAATGACCTAATTGTAAAAACAAATATATAAAGAGGGAGCGTTATTACGAATAACCTTAAAAATGTGAGAAAAAATTATACTATTAGACCTGAGTCGAGTCGAATATTTTCCCTCCTAAACCAAACCCGAATTTTTACAAAAAAAAATCCGACTCGTTCAGGTCGGGTCGGGTCGAAACCCGATCATGTCGGGTAAAATGCTAGAAAGCAAGGCTTAACTAAAGTATTCATGGTAATGACTCAAAATATTGATAATAAGAAAAAAAATGCAGCCAGAAAATTCAAAAAAATGTATCATATATATAAAGACTTAGTGTTATGATTCTGATTATTGAGATGTATTTTTTATGATGTCGATTATCGGGTTTTACATGTTTGTAATTAGATTTGAATTTGTATTGACAAATTTAATCCTTTTTAACTAAATCCCATAAGTTTGATCCAAATTCGATTATCCGAAACAAATTAACTTAACCCAAGATCCAATATAAATCTGAACACGATGGTGCAAATTTTAATTTGAAACTCGAAATAAATCGAACTGAACCGAAATCGAATCGATTTTTTTAAATTGATATGGACACATGTTATCATCTTACAGAGAAAGCTTGAAAATTATTGTTTTTTTATATTGTAGCCAATAAACTTAACGGTGGTGATTGAAATGAAATATTTTTGTAATGACGATGATTAAATTGACAAGCCTTAAAGCTGGATGACTTAATCGCAAGGATGTTTTTGGGTGACAAAATTACAAACTCTAGAAGTTGAGTGACTATTTTATAATTACAAAAAAAATTAAATCTAGAAACTTGTGGTAGGATATTTAGGTAATTCAACTTAACACCGAATGGGCTAATTGATGGGCCCAAGATTTTGTAGGACTTCAAATTTCGGTTGGGTACTGTAATAATGTTTATTAAACAAACAATATAAAAACCCTAAAATTATTTATTCTTCTTAAAAGTTGATTCTTCGGCATCTTGATTTCAACTGAGAAGAAGAGAGATTTACACATAAACCCCCACAACTACAAACGATTATAATTAGTTCAAAGGCAGGTAATTTCTTCTTGGGTTTCTTGTTAGAATTTTCTTCTTTTTGGATTTTTTATAAAAAAATCTAAGGACTGTATTGTTTTTATTTTGTGGTATTCAGGATTGTTCTTCGATTCGTGGAGGTTCGATAAGTGAAGATGGAAGACGGGTACGTTTTTTTTGGCCTAAATTTGTTGTTTATATTCCGGGTTTTGACCGATTAGTGATTCCATTTACTTTTTTTCTGTTTTATTATGTGTGAATTTGAATGGGCAAGATTTCTTTTTTCTTTCTTAAGAGCTGAAAGTTGATTGGGTTTAATGAAATTAAGGGCCTTTATTTGTTTATTTAGCTTTTGGGTTTAATGAGATTGAGTTGTGATGTTCCAAATCGGAATTCTTTGAGTAAAAGTTTTTTGGGGAAATTGGATATGGTGTTGCTAGCTGTTTTTTTTTTTTTTTGTTGAAAGAATTTGGAGAACTTATTCTCATGGTGTTGCTAGGTGAAATGGAGAAATTTAGGGTGTTTTCTTTTTATTAAAGGGGGGGGGGGTGCTCCTTGTGGTGGAAGATCAGTAATTGTGGCAACATTACCAGGATTCAATTGCCGGGATTGGCTAGTTCTTGCGCTCTAATTGAGCCGAGGAGATTGCGTAAAGGTAGCCCTGTACGAATTGTATAGGAGGTTTAAAGTGTAAAGAGACCTTAAAGCAACTTCAATTCTAATTTGTCCTTCATATGCTTTTAAGGTTTTCTTAAGTGCTAAAACTATGGTTCAGTTCGAATCTTAGTTGAAGAAACCTATTGCATTCTGTTGTTCTTTTTTATTGGATCTGTTGCTTTTCGTGATTTCGTTGTATTTGACCCTTTTTTTGGCTCATGAAATTGTATGCTGTTATTGCAGAGGAAGAGATTCTACCTATCCCTACAAAGGTGCTTCCTAAAAGCAAATGGGATGATGAAGATATTGATGATTCTGATGTCAAGGATTCATGGGAGGATGAAGATGAACCTGAACCTCCTCAGGTATGATGGTTTTTATCGTAACTTGGATTGTTTTAGCATGGTGTATGGATCTGCTACTGTTATTCTGAAAGTTATTAATTCTTTTCAGATTGATCCTGATTTGATTTTGATATATGTATCTCTGGGCATTGTTAGATGGATAAATAGTATCGAATTTTGAATTAGCAACCTGATTTATAACCTGGTTTTGGTAATTCAATCTTTATTGTGGCTCATTAACATCCTACAGCATCAGTTTAAGAAACTTGATTGGTGATTAAGATTTAAGAGTGATTGTCTGCTCTCAATTCTTACCATTTGGAGTTAGAATCTCGTAGATAAACTGTCTCCTAGAGCTGTTGTATCGTCTTGTAAACCTGCATCATTTTTTATAATGGCATAACAATGGCTTGGAGGCTAATTAGAATGTCGCCTATAACATGTATAAGTTGTGACTTAGCTGTTTTGTCTGGACATTCTATGCGATACACGAGGCACTTGTGTTGTATATCTGATAATGGAGTAAAGATTATTTGCGTGTACTCATTGTCTTCCTTAACTGGTATCAGCAACCTGTTGTGAAAGCTCCAGCAGAGAAGGCCCCCAAAAAGGCTGCACCAAAAGCTACTGAAAAGAAAGGGAAAACTATTGAAGTAGCTAAGGAAGAGCCCCTTGATCCGGTGGCCGAGAAACTTCGCCAACAAAGGTAGAAATTTAGTAGTTTTAACTTCCACACTGATGGCGATGAGGTCTTTCCTTGGTCATTGGGTTGTAGTTTGTTTCTAAATTAGATGAAGCCTTGCAGCTTTTCTCCACCTATTCCTATTCACTTGCTTAGATCCTCAAAATGTTAAGACATCGTTTTCTACTCATGTTTATACACACGCATGCATATCTGAAATTGATATTTTTCTCGTACTTCGTTGCTTTTCTTGGTAAGGTGCCATGATCTAACATTTTGCCTTCTTTCATAGGCTTGTGGAAGAAGCCGATTATAAGTCAACTACTGAACTCTTTTCCAAGAAAGGAGATGATAAGACTCTTGATACTTTTATTCCCAAATCTAAAAGTGACTTTGTGGAGTATGCTGAGCTTATTTCTCACAAGCTTCTTCCGTATGACGTGAGTTTAACCATCTTTCTTTTCCTTCATTGGCACTGCATTGAGGAAGTTCTTATGTCACCCAAATACATCATTTGATACAGAAAAGTTACCAGTATGTTGCTCTACTCAAGGCCTTGATGAGACTATCATTGACTTCTTTGAAAGCAGCCGATGTCAAAGATATTGCATTTTCAGTCACAGCAATTGCGAATGAAAAGCTAAAAGCAGAAAAAGAAGCCACAACTAAAAAGAAGACTGATAAAACAATCTGTAGTTCTTTTCATTCGAGTCCCGTGTTATATACTTGCGTCAAAAGAGAAAATAGAAACATGCAATGGTTCAATTTTCGCTTAATTGATTTAAATCAACTGTGGAAGAAAAAGAAATCCTCGATTTTTAAAGAAAAGCATATGGATTATATTTAGCAGAATTACTTGCATGTATAGTCGATCATTATGCTTATAGCAAGAGTACGTAAATGCCAATCCCTTGCATAATTTCATTGTATGATGATTACCCCTTCACCCGACAAAGGTTTTCTACATATCTTAGGGTAAAGCCTATAAATTCTTATTTTCCGGAATCCTTAAGACTTTGGCAGTTTAGGCGATGCATTATACAAACAGACAGATTGGGATTGGATGGTTACTTGTATAATATTGGTTTACTGTGAGTTTTAGATCTGAAACAATTCTCTAATCTCGAGGGTTATATTTTTTTCAGGTGGGAAGAAAAAACAGCTCCATGTCGATAAACCAGATGACGATTTGGTTGTTAATGCTTACGATGACGTTGATGATTATGACTTTATGTGATCCATTTTAGTCAAATGTCACCTTCAAGTGTTTGCAATACAGATCCAGTGGTTACCGCAGCAGCAATGTATATGCGGATCTGGCGGCCCTTTTCGATTTTATTTTTCATTTTCTTTTTTCCAATTTTGTTTTAGAAAAATCCATAATATGGATGAATAGTGTCACATGATGAACCATTAGATTGAACTTTTTGAAACAAAAAGACTTCTAAGAGAGTGTTGGGCAGTTCCCAAAAATATCAAATGACGTTATTTTTGAACGAGGTTGAGCACTGATTCTATTTGTAAGGAAAAAAAAAAACACAATTATACTGTTTGTTTGTGCATTATGTGAACTAGTTTGTCATATCATTTAATAAGATTTTCTTATGAAAAACATTATATCGGCCTATTAATACGGATCGAATACATATATTATGGGGTAACAAAGCAGCGTTGACATGTCTTGGCCAGCCTGTATAAATATTCCCTAAAACAAAATTCTCATACATTTGTCGATGTTGTGACCAAAGGATTCCTTTCAGATCATTCACCGGTGGATATCCATGCACCATTAAAAAGAAAGGTACTTTGTTCGTTTATATTCCTCACCATTTCCCATCTTCATTGTAACATAACGTACCATACTTTCTCTCCCAGTCTCTCTCCATTTCCTTCCCCCCACCATCTTCCGCAGCCTCATGGTGTCGGAGATTGAGGTAAGGCTCCTAATTCATTGATGAAACATCCGCCACATTGCGACAATTTCGACTAACTGCTCTGTTTTCTTTATTGCAGAAACCTCGAATCACCGAGCTCCGGGTCTGAATGGACTGCAATGGTTGTGTCCAGAAGATTAAGAAGGCACTTCATGGCATTCGTGGTAACAATTGATTAAGATTTGCAGACAATTATCTGTTTAACGTAGCTTCTAATCATTGCTTGGATCATGATTTCCGAGTTGATTAAATTGTTTTTCTTTATAGGTATTTTTGAAGTTTATCCTGATATAGCTCAACAGAAGTTGACGGTTATAGGATGGGCAGATCCGGATAAAATCGTTAAGGCGATTCGGAAAACTAGGAAGACTGTAACAATCTGTTCCCATTTGGAACCACCAGAAGCAACTGCGCAGCCTCTGGAACAACAGCCTGACAGTAGTCAGGTGGCTCTAGAGACATCAAACCCGACTCCGTCAGAAGCTCCACCACCAGCTGAAGCTACTGCTCCACAACCTAAAGACCAACCACCTCCGGAGAATCCACAACCTGAGTTGGCAGCCACAGCCGAGGATGCAATTCCGTGGCAACCTTCGGGACCGAAAGATGTGGGAGACGTTCATGTAATTTGTAACAATCCACCCGATTACGGACATAGATACGGATATGTCCATAGTTACGAAGGAGGAGGACCCTGCAGTAGACAATACCCTACTTGCCATAGCCATTCCAGTTTCTTTCCTAATGGCCAACCTTTCCACCAGGAACCACCACCCCATCCGCAACCACAACAGCCCTTCGTAACTCACAGTTACAACACGTACAAGCCGTCACCGTACGTAACCGAATTCGAATGTCTGTTTGCCGCCACGATACACGCATTACAATAGGATCGATCATCACAATGATGACTATTATAGTAATTACAGCTATGGCAGCAGCAACAACAATGGAAATATTGCATCGATGTTTAGCGACGATGATCCGAATGCCTGTAGAATAATGTAGAAAATAAAGAAAATTGAAACGGCAATGCTTTTCCATAAGAGCATGTGCAGAAAAAGAGAGGAAAAAAAGAAGAAAAGGAAATTAGAAATGATGGAGAGGTATAGATTCTAAGCTTGTAAGTGCTGGAAGAATCGATTCTGCAATCCATTTCTGAGAGAGATATTAATCGGTATCAGTTGGAATACCAACATTTGTCTTGAGAATGTAATTATCTTTTTATTTAATAAAAAAACCATTTCCATGAGAAAATGAATGTGCTAAAGATCATCATTGTTTCGTTATTCCGACTCTTTATTTTTCTTAATAATACACATATTCGACTAGAGCAATATTATAGGTTAAAAATGGGAAAGAATTTATCTTCTATATTCTTCATAAAATTCTTTTGACTGAATTTACTAATCATATATATACACACACATTCTATAACAAGAATTTTGTCTTGAAGGTCTTGATAAAAAAAAGTTGGGCCAAAGTTTAAAAATGCTTGTGTTAAAATATTTTAAATTGATTGAACGACCAAAAATGAAAATTTTCTTTTTAATTGGGGGATACTAAGGATTAAATTGAACTAACAAATTTTTTAAGGAATTAAACATGCAATTGTACCATTATCCATGGGGCTAAGGCATATACATCTTATTAGACTATTTCAATCTAAAACACCCAAATAGGTTTAACATGACATCCATACATGGTACTGTAACACCAAGGCAATGAATGGCCAACAGCCAGCGACAAACGATCAATTAGCCGAGTTTTGCCGTTCTAGCGAAGGCGGAGGTCTTGATAATTTAACTTGTTGAGACAGCTTGAGAGGGAAGAAAACGCAGATAGCTGAAATATCATCCATTGCAATGCCTCTCTTCTTGTATTTCCATGCTCTCTATGGCACATTGAACCAATTTCTTTGCTGATTTTTCCCTATCTTCCGTTCTCTCGATCAACCATACTAAACCTTTCTCCGTATTCCTTGTTTTCTTGGACTACAAGGCAAGAAAAGGTCGGAAAACGGAAAGAATTGTTAGGGAATTGGAAGGTGGATCCAAATTACTTACCCCGTCTGTTGCTAAAATGACAAATTGGTCTTCGTTCGTAACGTTTCTTTGGATGACATCAGGCAGCGAGATGAGGTCAAACTCTTTGACACTGCGGTCGCTAATGGCTCTCGATAAAGCTAGCCCCAGTGCGTTTCCATTAGGCGTCCGTCCACACCCTGTACACCCCAGGTTCATCTCTTAAGCTAAACACTCACCCATTGCACTGTCGTATTCTCTCGGCCTCCTCTGTTACATATACACACACATATAGATATCAACGTAATCCAAAGATAAGATCCTCAATTGTTGTAATGACTGGTTCCAAGACGTCTCCTCTGCATCGCCGCATGCAATTACATCAAGGGTATTATCCTCTCTAAGCACCGGTCGAATAAATACAGACGCGTAAAGTGGCGTGGGCGAAACGTCCTAGAACCGAGTCATCCAATTTGACATCATCCGAAGTAGTTGCTGGGACTGCCCGAGAATCACCAACATTTGCTATGACCACATGTTCGCCCCTAATCCATCGACGACGAGAAAATTTCATTAATCAGAATCTAAAATTTGGAGTCAAAGACATATAGAGAAAAAATAGTGGTAATATTGTTGCTAAAGATACAAAAGAGAGATTAACAGAAACTTCTTTGTTTAGTAAAGACAAAATTAAAAGAACAAGACAAATATTCTCAAGTTAGATATGTACATTTAGGAGTAATCATAATAATAATAATAAAACCTTTATTTAGAAGAAGACATAATATACTTAAGTATAGCAATACTACTAGATAAAAGATTTAAAAATTCAGTAAAAACACTTATTGGGAGAATTCAATTTAATTTACATGAAGGAGTAGTAAGATTTAAAGTTAAACCAAACTACTTTATTTCCATAATTGATCCTTGATAGAAGAATTAAGAATTCAAACAAAAAATTTTGATATTAAAGATCTAGTAATTAATTGGACTTCTATTAACGAATATACTAATACGGCTGAAGTAGATATAAAAAAAGTTAATAACAAAATTATTGAACCCAATAAATTTACTACATAAATACATCATACCTTATTACATTTAAAAGATCTATCTATTCTTAAAGTCTGTATGATAGAAAAATTACTTATGAAAGTAGTTGCAAACCAACACTTACAATAGAGTATGTTACTTTAGGTGATAAACAATTTTTAGAAATACATCTTTTAATAATAATAATAATTTCATTTTTCCTTCTATCTCCAATGTTGAACCAATAGAGGAAGTTGAAGAAAATATTACAACACCTATAAAAATGAAACCAGTTCATATTCTTATTTTTTTTCTATTGAGCCAAGTACAAGTTCTTTTAATTCTAGAAACATTAGAATGAAAAAAAATACAAATTTCTACTATTATACAAAAATTAAAATTAAGAAAAGATATAATTATTTTTTTAATTTTCAACAAAAAATATTATATTAAAAATTAATTTAAATTTAAAGAATATAAAAAATATTCTTTACATGCCTTGTTAGATACAAGAGCTACAACAAGTAGCTATAAGAAAAATGCTATACCAATAAAAAATGAAAATCAATGATAAATCCTATTAAAACTATAGGAATTGATGGGATGAAACAATAGTTGAATATAAAGCCAAAAATGTACCTATATACATCAATGATGTTAGATTTGTCATACCAAAATAATTATGCTTTTCTGACATGTATAGAGACATACTATTAGGAAATAATTTCATATATAATCATTTACCCTTTTCTATAGATATTGATATAGTAACTTTGTCAGCAGAAAAAACATCGGTAGAAATTACTTTGATAAAAAATTATAAATTTATATGTAAAAAAATTTAAACCTCCAAAAAAGGAACAAATTAAACAAGTACATATTACTCATTTGTTACATAAAATGTTAAAAAATAATTTTAGTGAAGAAACATTAAAATTATAAGAAAATAGTTCGAGATACTGTAGTATAAAATAAAAAAATTCTAATATAATTATAAGAGTAAAACTCATGATCTATATCAAACAGGATACAGATAAATTCGATATTCAGATTAAAAAGTTACTAGTTAAAGGATTAATAAAATACACTAATAGTTCATACCTTTCACATAATCAGTGTTTAAAAAGGTGCATCTGAGGCGCGCCTAGGCGAGGCAAGGGTGAAGCGCCTAATTGGGTCTAGGCGAGGCGATTTCAATGAAACGCAGTAAGGCGCACTAGGCGATGAGGTGCCGAGGCGCAGAAAGGCGCCACCCTGTTCAATTTTTTTGATCTTTGTCTTTTTTTATATTTTTTTATTATGTTTTACATACTAACTTAGGCCAAAAGTGGGGACCACACAAAAATAACATTAATCAAATGAAATTTAAATTAATTTAGTCGAATTAATGTGTAATTTGAACTTAAAGCATAACACATGATATATACAAACATTAATTAAATTGGATCAAATTTAAATTCAAATTAATTTGGTTGAGTTTTAAAACTTGAACTAAATTTAATTGTTTTAGGGTTTAGGGGTTTAGATTTAGTAGTTTAGAATTTAGTCACTGTGAATAGAATTTTGAGTTTAAGGTTAAAATTTAGTGTTTATAGGTTAAAACCTACATATTATTCTAAAACCTAAAACCTAACCTTTTAACCCTAAATCCTAACTCTAGCCCCTAATTTCTAACCATTACCCCTAAATTCTAAACCCCTAAACCCTACACCCTAAATTGAGTTCCTAAAACTAAGGCGCTTGTTTTAGTATCTACCGCTAGTGTATTGGATATAATTCCTTAATTTAAATCATATTATCATATATCCTTTTGAAATTATTATATAACTAGCTTTGTCTATTTACAATATAAAAAATTTCATATTGCATGATAAAATGCAATATCATATGCTTTTTGATTGGAAAGTTAAAGGTAAATTAAATGAAGAACTTTTGTTGAACTTATAGTCCTTTTTTAAAGGACAAATTTTTTTTGTTTAGTACTCTGCTTCACGTGCATTTATACATTCTCCTTAATTGGTTCATGTTGAAGTTGAACATTCAAAGAATCTCATTATTTGTATCACCCAAAATTTTATTAAATGTAAAGAATTTTGAAGTGATACTTAATACATGTAACACCCTTAAAAAGGTTTAAAAAAGGAAGAGAAAATTTACAGCCAAGGGCATTTGAACTCGTGACCTTGGCTGCATTGGGAAAAAAGGGTAACCATTTAAGCTAAAGCTCATATTTGATATGGTTTTCTTAAATTAAATTAAAACCATTTTCAGCTCAACATATTAAAATAATTAAAACCAAATCTAACTCTTCATTTTCCATTTGGTTCAAACCAAATATCCCAAATTTCTCCCAAAATCCTCCCCCACCTACCCATCTGGCCACTGCTCGGCCTCCCTTATCGCCGCGCCGTGCTTACCACCGCCCCTCCCATCCGAACCGCCTCTCCACTCCGACCAAAACCCCCTTATCCACTCGCTAAACCAACCGTCCAATCGCTGGCGATTGAAGCCGGAAGCTTCATTAGTCTTAGGATTTTGGAAACCTTTCGTCCATTGCTTTTTCCGGCCAGCTTGGCCGCCCATTCACCGCACCACCACCATCCACGAGCTCCTCAGGCCGCACTGAACAAAACCTAGTCTTGGGTCGTCCGCTCATCAGCGTTTCGAACCTCATCGGAGTTACGTCAGAATCGTCCCGGTTTGGAAATCGCGGTTCTTTATATCCGAGCTTAGAGAGGATGTTGAGTTCAGGATTCGGGAATGAACGAATGGAGTACCTTGGATCGACTTATGTAACACCGAATCAAGTTAATACTTTACTACCTTTGGCATGGTTTAGGATACATGTAGGTTTTGGCTAATACATGAAATTATTTTTGAATGTGCCATAAATTTCCGCGTAAGGTAAATGAGTTCGAGTTTAAATAAATGGTTAACTGTTAAGATCTAAGTACTCGGTTAAGAAGTTTAAGGAACCTTAAGGATCTCTGAGTTTGGTAAGCAATTATTAATACTGTTAACTTTCAAATTCTGGTTATGTTTAATAAAAGAGAAAATTTTGGAATCAATGGGTTAGTGATATGCCGAAATATCTTTGACGCTTAAAATGACAAAAGTACCCTTGATGCGTAAAATGACTAAATGACCCCTAAATTGAAGTGGAAAGAGAACACTTGTGGGTTAAGAAATACAACTGGTTCATTCGAAATTTTTTGAACTACTGGATTAAATTCCGGTAATAAGATTCAAACTCCTATTAATGAAAATACTTGGATTCTCTTAATTCTAAATAAATCTTTGAAGTCAAGTTAACGGAAAACTATTCGTATGTCTGAATTAACTAAAGTGGCGTAAAAGATTAAATTGATTGAAACGATTAAAAGAATTGAAATTTACTATTAAGGTTGAACTGATCAGAATGACCGTAATGACCAAAGAGACTGAAATATTTTCAAGCATTGAAATTTGCTAAATTTTCTAAAATGATGAATATGCCCTTGAGTCTCAGAAAATAAGTTATTCAAAGGAATCAAAGATAAGCTAGAATGTCAGTAATGACCAAAGGATATTGGTGCACCAAAACTTTCAACGTCTAAGACATCCATGACTCATGGCATAATTAAATTATCCTTATATTGTGGCATAAGTACATACCCAGGATAAGTTTTAATTCAGATAAAATGAGAGAACTCTATCGTTCCTAAAGGATAAGGAACCGAATCTGGAAATGTTGGCCACCTCTGTTACTACTGTAAAGTTGGTTTATCATATTTAAAGACATGTTCGACTACGCGGTGGAAGGTCAGTAATGAATATGATGGTAATTGGTTCAACTTACGATGTTGTTGGTATTAGGGAAGATCGCTCGTGAGTCATATTTATCGGAACTCTGGGAACCACATTAATATGAGTTATGGTTATAGCAAATATGTGTGGAAGTCGGATTAATTGCTTAAAATCACATGCATTGTGAGTTCAAATTTTTACCCCTCTTGGGTTGAATTAACAAATTGCTTTGGGAGTCAAAATGCCCATCAGAGCAAATTGTCTGATACTCTCCGGGTGTAATCTAAAATCTCTCTCTAATCCGAACCATGAATCTGGTCTGTCAATGTTAATAATAATAATAATAAATATATCACTATGTCTGATATGAAAAGTATGCTCTCTGACTTCTAATATTCGGGAAATATATGTATGATTACTGTTTTTCCTATTCTATTTGTCTACTAAACTATCTGATTTGGGGTATTTCTGGGTTATGATTGATGAATCTATAGGCTCAGCGCTGGTAAGTCCTTCTGGACCTAAGGAATTCCCTTAGGTAAGCTCCTAGGCTCAATGAGCCTAGGGTAAGACTTTCAGTAAGCTCCTACGCCCAATGAGCCTAGGGTAAGTCTTTCTGGATACTATTATGGAATATTACATGTCGGTGTATGGTTAGAGGGTAGTCAGGTAATTAAAATAAAACTATATGTTCCTTTCTATAATTCTACCCTACTGAATTAATTTACCAAAGTCTGTAACTCTTTATGCTCCGAATCTGATATCATTGAAACACATTAATTTTCGCAGTTAGACTTTCGTAATCTAGACCTCTTCTGATTCTTCGAATTATAGGTATATTGTCTGGTACTCAGGTGATCAGATAAAAAAACAATTCTATACCCTAGTATATTGATGTTTCGAATATCAATATTTTAAATGAAATATGTTGTTGCTTGGACATCATATTAGTATTGTTTAGCCATTTACCTGCTTGTGTCTATAACATCAATTGGTAGTTCTGTATTACTGAGCTTTCCGAGGCTCACGTTGTTTTTACCATCACAGGATAGAAGAAATCTATCTTGGTATAGTGATCGACACCAGTGGTTGGAGTTCTATCGGTGTTACTTTCGGAGTACGGTACCTGAGTATTAGTGGGCATGTATGTCACATTTTATTTTATGATCGTGTCTGTAATACGTTTTCTAGATTTCAGTTTGTGTAATAAAATTTTAAAATGGTTTTAATAGAAGTTTTATTTTATACTTTACAATGTATGTTTAAGAGTTTTCTTCTGTTTTTACTATGGGTCGCTCTTATGACCCTAATGTGACCTTCTAGAATTAGGTGTAACGCATAGCCTGGTCTAGGGGTTACAATACATAAAATGTTGATGATAAATACTCTTTAGTGTTTACATTGCCTATAACATCAGTTGGTAGTTCTGTATTACTGAGCTTTCCGAGGCTCACGTTGTTTTTACCATCACAGGATAGAAGAAATCTATCTTGGTATAGTGATCGACACTAGTGGTTGGAGTTCTATCGGCGTTACTTTCGGAGTACGGTACCTGAGTATTAGTGGGCATGTATGTCACATTTTATTTTATGATTGTGTCTATAATACGTTTTCTGGATTTCAGTTTGTGTAATAAAATTTTAAAATGGTTTTAATAGAAGTTTTATTTTATACTTTACAATGTATGTTTAAGAGTTTTCTTCTGTTTTTACTATGGGTCGCTCTTGTGACCCTAATGTGACCTTCTAGAATTAGGTGTAACACATAGCCTGGTCTAGGGGTTACAATACATAAAATGTTGATGATAAATACTCTTTAGTGTTTACATTGCATAAACCATTCTTTTTGCTTGACTATACAACTGGGAAATATATATATATATATATATATCTCTTAGTTTTAAAAAGTGCGTCTTACTTTAATAAGGAACGCCCTTGCGCCTTGGCTATAAAACCCCTATCGTCTTAGTGCGCCTTGCGCTTTTTTTAACACTGCACATAATCACTTCATCTGCAGTGAAGGTTTATCGACCCTTTTGCGTACAGTTATGTCTCAAGGGTCTCTTCAAGGGGCTCGGATTCCTAGAGGAGCTCATGTGGTCTCTCATCTCCTTTTTGCTGATGACAGCATAATTTTCGAGGACGCAACTGGTTCGAGAGCTATGTGCATATTAAGAGTCTTCTAGCCCAATATTCACAATGTTCTGGGTAGTGTGTGAATTTCGAAAAATCCAGCCTTTTCTTCAGCTCAAACGTGATTGATGAGAACATATCTGATGTGTGCCGAATTCTCGCTATCCCCAGGCAAACATGTCCTGATGCCTATCTTGATCTACCTTCTATGGTAGGGAGGAATAAGAAGCGTTCCCTCCTTATCTGAAAAGTGTTCGAAGAGCCTCTCAACTTGGGGACCTCGCTAATTATCCTTGGGAGGTAAAGAAGTCTATATAAAATCAGTCTTGCAAGCTCTGCCCTTGCATGCAATGTCTGTATTCCTCCTACCTCAAACTCTTTGCAAGGAGTTGGAGGCAAGGTTTGCCCGATATTGGTGGCAGAAGAAATCTGACAAACGAGGAATCCACTGGTGCACTTGGCAAATGTTATGCATGCCAAAAGAAAACGGCGGTATGGATTTTAGCGATATGGGGAAGTTTAATATTGCTCATCTAATCCTGATTCCCTTGTGGCTCGTTTATTGAAAGCAAAGTGCTTTCCCCGGACTGATTTTTTGAACTCGACTATTGGTTCGAACCCATCCTATGTTTGGAGAAGCATTTGGTTCTCGATGAAGACTCTAGAGATGGGGATTTATTGGAAAGTTGACACGGGCAGGTTGGTTTCCATTTGGAATGACTTCTGGTTGTCGGTCCATCCTTCGCGTTTGATCACCTCTTCTCGAATTGATGGGCTTAATTTGTGGGTGATCTGATCGACTGTGAGAGCAGACAATGGATTGTTTCCCTTGTTTCCTCTTCTTTCAACGCTGCTACCATTTTGTCTATACGCCTTTCGGCTATAGGACAAAACGACATTATAGTTATGTGGGGTTGGGGGGTGAACCGACAGGTTGCTACACTGTCAGGAGTGCCTATCATATGCTCATGTGTTCTACTACCCAGGATGCTTATTCAGGTAATCTTTCTAGGCACTTATGGAGCTTAGATTGCCCTTCGAAGATTAAGATTACTATATAGAAATTTTTAATGAATTTCATCCATACTATGCACAATTTATTTAATAAGCGAATTGCACACTCAAGCCTTTGCCCAAGATGCACAATTATTGTGGAAGATGTGAACCATGTGTGTAGGCAGTGTGTATTTGCCTCAGTTGTATGGAGTGACCTAAACTATCAATGGCCAAATTATGTTGATCAACTAGATTTTCCGAGCTTGCTCGAATGGTTTTTTGCACATTACAGTAGAGATAGACATGTGGAGATCATTATAACCATTTGGTCCTTATGGTTTTCTAGAAATAAACTACTTTATGACGGAGTAAAACAAGAACCCATGGCCATTGTTACCTTTGTTAAAAGCAATAAGGTTGAGCTTGAATCTCTGCAGTCTCAGTTGACTCATCCCCATACTAGAGCGGATGTTCACTGGTCTGCTCCTTGTGCTCTTCTGGTAAAGGTGAATTTTGACACAAGCTTCTCCCCTGCGAAAGAAAGTCGGTTTCAGGCCTTGCAACTCGAGATGAATCAGGTTTACCGCGGGAAGCAATGAAGGAACCGCATCACGATTTTTACGGTCCGAAACCGTTACGTAACCCCGCCAAAAAATTGCATCACCACAATAAACATCGAAAAATGATCGAAATGTAAATCTCAAATAAAATTTAAACTTAAATCTAAATCAACATTGTGAAATTTTGAATGGGAACTTGAAGCTTTTACTATAAAGTTTTTTTTAAAATGTCAAACTCTTTTTTTATTTTGCGGTTTTTAAATGCTTTTGATGGAAATGTTCTAAATATTTCGCCACCGATCATTTAAAAAAGAGTCCCGGACACCGCGTTCCATTATTTAGAATAACGGATGAGAAGCCCAAAAATTCACCATTTAAAGTCTTAACGTTGGAAATTTCAAATTCAAATAAATGATTTCTTAAATGCATGGAAATGTTCTAAATATTTATTCATTATTTAGAATAATAGAAAACATCCTTTAAAAATTATATCCTAAAATTCTAAATAAGATATCCTTTATTATCCTAAAATGGTAAGGATATTCTTTTATTTAGGGGTATCGAGAAGGTCGTATCCCTTTATGCCGGGGACACTAGTTCTCGAACCCCTTAAATAAAAGAATATTACCTTGATTTATTATTTTCCTAATTATGATGCCATTTATAATGTTTTATGTATATGTATTTATATACTTAATATATTACTTATGTTAAAATATATTCAATATTCATGTTAATAAAAAACTATACATATTAAAGTTAATAATTTACATATATATATTATTTTACAAAAATAATTGTTTATTATTATTTATAGATCTATACTTAAAATGTCATATTTAAGCTAGAATATATTTATTTTTATATTTATCAAAAATATACTTATGTGTATTAAGTTAAAAGTTTCATTTATATACATATATATTAAAAAAGTATTTCATATTATTATTTTTTATGTATAATAATTTTACAAAATACCATATTTTAATTTACATAAATATTATATATAGTATAAAAATATATTAAATATAAAATACAAACAATAGAAACAAAAACGTATATACATATATTTTATATAATATTAATGTACATAATATATAAAAAAACTTTGTATAATAATGCTAGTAGTATATTATATACCTAATAATAATAATAATAATAATAATAATAATAATAATAATATGGATTTATAATAATATACATGAAACAAAAGATTAGGACTAAAATGCACTAATGTTAAAATTACATGGTATATATGTTAACCTACACTGGACTAAAACGAAACCAATGCAAAACATGAGAAAAAACGTAAATCAACAAAAGAAGCATGTTGGAAAATAAATGTTGAAATTATAGTGACCAAAACGCAACATAAATAAAATTAAAGGCTGTGAAAAAGTAAATAAACCATAACAAAAAGGCCAAAATTAAAATAAAAATAAAACAGAGGGACTAAAATGCAATTTCCCATTTTCACTTAAGAACACGATGATCCTCCCCAAGTCGGGGGTTGGGTACAAAGCTTGAAACGGTGCCATTTTGGGCCGTGTTTAGGCACCTAAAACGACGCCGTTTTACAACATAGCTAAAATGGGTTTTTAACCCTAAAAACTCATTCGAACAACATAATAAACCAAAAAAAACATTGCCTCCCTAAATTTCCCTCTAAAATTTCAGATTAAAACAAACCCTAGAGCTTTCTTCTTCAAAACCGCCGCCGTCCTTGGAGGGTGTGATCATTCCTCCGACGACCGATAGGTTCGAGAGGGAGGAGAGCCGACTCGAAGACTACATTCAAATCAACACAAAGGTATTTTATTTACCTTTTTTTGCTTTCGAACTTCTTTCTTTCTCTAATTTTTTTACTTTACTCTCTCTCTAATCTCGTCTCATCTCCTCTTCTTTTCCTTGTTTGCAGATCCCTCTATATAGAGGATAATGGAGTGCCGGTTATATGATTTAAAACCCTAGATTTAGGGGCTTTGGCAGTGTTAGAGGCAGCCGAGTGACAGTTTGAGGCTTAGAGTGATGATAGATTGGGGCTAGGGATGGTCAGATTAGGGATAGAGTTAATTATTTTAGTTTTTAGGGAGTGGGTTTTTTAATTTGGGGATTTAGGATTTAGTTAGGGTTTGGTTTGGTTCGAAATGAAAGAGGCCGGTTCTGGTTTGGACGGCGGTGGTCCGGTGAGGATGGCGGCGCGGTGCAGCTTGGGCGGCGGCTTGAGGACTGGTATTAGGGTTAGGGTATCTTAGGTTTTTTTTTGGTCTGGGTCAAATCCGGGTCATGTAATGGGTTTGGGTCGGTTTATCCAGTTTGGGCTTGGGTCGGTTTAGCTAGGGTAAATGGGTTCTGAGTTTATTTGGTTTGGTTAAGGCATGTTGGGTCTATTACAGTCGGATTACAATTTACCATATCAGATATTTCCTCCAACCGATGTATCTTATAATGCTCACAATATGATGCATTTTTCATATGGAATGGAAAGTGATCAAAATCAAGACAGGGATGGAACTGAAGATGCTTTAGATCCTTCATGCCATTCATTTTGGTGGTGAATTATCAGAAGTGGAGTTTTTATATTTGTATGCATGTATTTTTTTAAGTTAATGTAAACTAAAATTGCAGTTTTGAAATATAGCACTATTTAGTATTTATATGCTTTTTAGCATGCTTTTATTTACATGTTATTCATTAAAATTACGGTTATAATGTTTATATAATTTGTATTTTTAATAGTTTTTTATCTATAAATTAGAATTTTGTTTTTAAAAATTAAATAAAACACATAAAATAATGTATTAATATTATAATATTAAAATATAGTTGCAAAATGTGCATATAAATAATATTTTAAAAAAGTTGTAAATTTTTAGAAACAAATCACGGCCGCATCAGCCGTTACGAGTTACGTAACGTCCGCAGCGCCCGCAACCGCGACGGAGACCGCAACCGCAATTTAATACTACGACAGAAACAACTAGGATACTAGAATAAACAAGACCTGCCAAATTATTAAATTAATATAAATAAAAGTTTTTTTATCTGAATTAGATATTATAAAGATTCAAGGGATCACCCCTCCCACAATCCAATTTGTCATGTTAATACTATTAAGATTTTAACTTATGATCTTACATGAGGGATCTTGTAACACGAACACCTCCTTCTCGTATTTGATCATCAAACAAGAGTCGGTGATGTTATAAAACAAAGTCAAAAACATTTCTATTATAAAACTTTTGAATTGACAGCATGTACTGTCTTTGAATAAAAATGTATATCAAATTTTATAGATATCGAAAATTCATTCCGTAAATTTAAAATTAAAATAGATTCAATTTCTAGTTTATTCATAAAAGATTCACCTTCTAATTCGTTTTGTGGAATTTATGGTAATTTTTCAAACTTATTGCCTAATGCAGATTTTCTTGGCTATTTTTTATCTATTCTACATATAAACCAATTAACTACTCATAAATCATTTCAATTTATATAGTCAATATATTAAGCCATATTTCATTTATAGATATTACAAAGATTTATACAAACGTGCAGGTTTATTGTTATACATGCCACTGAAACAAAAATATCATATAGGATGTTAAGACATTACTATGATAACCTGTAGTATGTTCTCGTCCACGAGGTGATGCAAAACGTTGCTACTTACAAATGGTATCTTATCAACTTACGTGTGCACAGGCAAAACACACGCTAAGTATGAAATTAGTGAGGCATTAAATTATATTCATGAAATAAATAAGTAAATTTAAGAACATGGTTTAGGCAATTATTGCCCTAATTTCTTGAAAATCAATACCATCATATATAGGAGTGTTCAAAAATACCCGACCCGACTACCCGAACATAAATAACCGGGTATTTATTCAGAATTTGTTTTTACCCGGGTCGAGCCCGGGTCACAAAATTAAGAATTTTCGGGTACCCGGTTGATATATTTAAGATTAATATTTTGTATGTTCAATATACATATTTTTATATTAAAATAATAAAAAAATCTTAAATTTTTTATATTTTTATATTTAATAAATACATATTTTTATATTAAACTAATAAAATATTTTTATATTTAAAATATATATATATATATATATATATTTATATCCGAGTACCCAAATACCTGAATTTTTGGGTACCCGTAACTTTCGGATACCTGACTAACAGGTAGCCACAAAATTCGAGTCGGGACATGGGCTGCACTTTGAACTACCCGACGCTCCGGGTATCCGAATTTGAACACCCTAATCATATAGCATGATTAAATAATGTCAAGAACATCTTGTAAATTATTTTCATGTATAGCCCAATATATACGTAAAGAGAAAATTAAGTATACAAGTCGTGTACTCCCAGAGTACTAAGTATCTCATGGATACTAACGATAACTATGACGAGCTCGACGTACACCAAGAGTACTAAGCACCAAAGTGTTATGTAGTCCCAGACTACTAGACCATAAAGACCAATGAACTCCCATAGTTCTAGACACATAAAAGTGTCGGACGCAACCGCTAGACTTTATGGCATACCACTATACTGTAACTCTCAATAATGAGCATTAAAACATCATCATTATACTTGTAACATATCATTCTATAAATGATAAATAAATTATCATCAATAAAATATAATAATAGAGCAGTTCATACTCCATTATGCCATAAACTATTCCTGTAACAAATCATCCAGTATGATAATAACATTATCATAGACAAAATATAATAAGATAATTCGTACCCCATCATGTAAAAATCTTTTTTTTGCTTGTAAAAATATCATATTTAACATAAAAAGACAATTTTTATTAATTTGGTAAAATCGTATAGGTCGACTTATCGCGAATCTTCCTAAATACATTTTAAACATATAAATGCCCTCACCTTGGTACCTTTATCAACTACCCGAAATAGTAGAGCACTATTCAATCCTCGAACTTTGACTTTTCTTTTTCTTTAATTCAATCTCGGACCTTCTCAAATTCTATGTTTACATCGAATATGCAACAAATAAAATCGAATGTATACATTAGTATACAATAAGAAATTGGGCAATCACCACATAAAAATCATAAAAATTCTTTCAATGATTATTCGAACTAACTTCGTATCATACACTTCATTTGAACCTTCAATTTTCATAATTCCTATATAAGCCCTTCACTTTAGCCAAATTTCAAAATGGTCCTAAACAAATGTTTTCTTCAACCAAATAACATAATCAAGCATGAAGAATATCATTCTAACTATTTCCATCACTAAAATAATTTTTACAATATTTCCCCCAATTTCTCTATATAGCCGAGTGGTCTCTATGCTTTATTCCATAGAATTTTTATCATTTTAAGCATAGAAACAACATCACAACAACATTTTCAACATAATTGAACCTTAAAACATGAAATTTTAACATGCTCTTCATCAACCTTAATCAGCAACTTCAACTTAGGAATAAGAAAACCATGTAAAATTTGTACCAAATGAAGAGAATTCAATGGAGAACAATTTCTTATTTCATGTCTAAAACCCAAATTCAATCAAATAGGGTTTAAAAATCAAAAGAAAATTTTTCTTACCTTACTTAGGTACCTTACGACAATGGGAGAAAGATGAGTAAAATTCTATACTTTTTTATTTCTTTGATTTATACCAAATGGCATCATATTAGTCTTATATAATAAAATTTTCCAAATAGTCAAATAACTATTTTACCCCTTGATTTTCTCTAATGACATGTTGCCACCTATACAACCTCCTTTTCCATAATCAAAGATATTAAAAAAGTATATACAAAAGGACCATTTTACCATTAATGAATCAACATATCTTTAAAATGGCATTTTCATTTACTACAAAAAATGCCGAATAAAATCGAATTTAAATAAAATAAAAATGATTCAAAACCCACAATTTCACATTCTTTGAGTCTTCCTAAAACTTCCATAAAATTTTCGTAATGTTTTGAGCTCAAACAATGCCCAAATTAATTACCGAAACTTATTCTTTTTATAACTTTTCACACAAATCCCGTATCAAAAATCTGGTTCCACCAAAATTCTTATACCGTGATAAACTATTTATTTATAGAATATAAAATAATATTTGAGAAAATTACCATATTTGTCCTTAAACTTTTCTCAATTTTCATTCTAGTCACCAAACTGTAAAAGTTTATGTTTTAGTCACTAAACTAAAACTACAAACTTTTAATTCTTTATGTTTTGGTCACTAACAAAATATTGGAGTATTATAGATTTAGTGCATCATCATGCTAGAAGAACCGATCGAAATCATAGCACATTCAACATAATTGTACAATAAATACACTAATAGCAATAAAATCTGGCATACTTAATGTGCAATTTATCCCTTTTATTTAAGTCAACTTATTTTTTTAATAAAATGATACGTGGTGCGTTTTGATTGGCCCGTGAGGATTTTTTTAACGGAGGGGACATATGAGGTCACGATTTTTAGTCAAGGGGGCAAAACGTCCCAAAAAATACTTTAGGGGTCAATTCGGGAAAAATGCATAGTTTAGGGGGGCAATAGAGTCATTAAGCCTATTTTTCAAGTAAAGTTATGAAATTCGAGTCGAGTTAGAGTTTTGTTAAAATTTAACTGTAAGCATTTATAATGTTATAGTACTAATTATTTCCAACGGTTTTTATAACCATATACAATACATATATATATATTTCTTTATATTTTTTCATATGTGATATATATATGTCAAGCACAATTGAGAGACTTAACTCGAACTTAAAAGTTGAAACATTAATTATTAAAATTTTTAAGTTATTCGAATTTTCATTTTATAACTCAAATTCTATTTGAAATTTTTTCGAGTCGAGTCAAGTTTATAAAATTACAAGTTGAGTATTTTCGCTTGAATAATTTAATTTTTTTCGAGTCGAGTTAAGTTTTATACACCCTAATTTTTTATGTCGATCCTAAAACGAATTGAAGGGCGTGAGCCCAGTTTGTTAGTTACTGGGCTTAAGTTAGATTCTACCCAATGCTTCTATCATTTTCAGCCGAAAAGCCCAAATCTTTGGAAGTATAAAAAAATAAAAAATGGCTTAATGCTTCTTTGACACTTATACTTCAGTCAAATTATCAGTTTTAGCACTTATATAATTTTTTTATCAGTTTAGTCATGTACTATATTTATCATAAGCATATCAGACTGACAAGTTAAACCGGAAAATTATGGTCAAGTTAATTGAATCGTGGAGTAAAATACACAAATCATGAGAATCGTTACAAAACGAAAATCATGATAAAATAATTGGTAATTCAACCGATTAAACTGTAACACAACCGAAGAAACAGAAGAAGACCAGGACAGCTTCCAAAAGCAACAGAAAACCAAGCGCAGAACGGAGCCAACACCACATTCTTCAATCTGCATGTTTGTTCGGGGGTACCGAGGATAGCTCGTGAGGAGGAATGCAACGAGTAAATCATCATGGTCATCGTGTCAATGATAACAGGGTCGCCGACGACTGATGGGCAGGAAAAAAGAGTAGGAACCGAAGATCCAAGCCAGAGGTCTTTCGTTGGCGGAAACAAACGAAACCTGACCACCATCGAGAGAAAATTGAAAGCCGGCAAAACTGAAATCCAGAGACAAAATATTATTGAAGAAACCAGATCGAAGAAAAGAAAATGGAAGGAGAAGAGGTGAAACCGTCCTTGTCACCCGCATCCACGCTTTCGTCTCGTCACGGTAGTCCCGGGACAATGTTGTGATCGCTAAAAAAAGATCTTATCGAACATGTTAACGGATGGCGCCGGAGCACCCAACAACCGAAAAGAAAGAAAAATCGGAGTGGGGAAGGTAGAGGAAGTGGGGGGAGAAGAAAGAGGACAAGGAAAATATGGTGGGAGTGTGGGAGATCAGCAGCCGCTAAAGGACTTTAGGGTTAACTTTAGAGCAAGAGAGAATGAAGAACTTGTTTATAGTGTATTCCCTCCTATCTTGTTTATAGTGATATAATGTTTTGTTTTTAAAAATTTTATACGTTTATATATATTTATATGGTACATTTTTATATGTTAACGATTCGTATGATGTGATTTTATTAAATTATTGTATTTTATACATTGTGCATGTGCTATGTTATTTTTGGTGTGTTCAATAAATTTTATATTTACATATATATTTTCATATTAACAATTCATTTTATATAATTGTTTGTATTCCAACTAAATGTTGTTGTAGCAACAATCTTATGTTCAAATGTATCTAAATATGCAATACCGATTTAGTTAATTTGTATCATCACATTCATGTTATTTTTCTATGTTGCAACATGTTTTTATTAATTTTCATATATTTTATGACACGGTTTAGTCTATGGGTTTAATTTTGATAAACAAGTTGTGTAAATTTTACTTTACACAAGCCTGCATATTTATACTATAAACCATAATCTTAAATTATTAAACCTTAAACACTAAAAAGTCAAACCCTTAATCTCTAAACCTAAAAAATTTGTAATAAGTAAAGTTTTATACAACATATGTATTGAAAATTTTCTTTTAGTCTATTTATATTTCACATTGCATTGTCATATCTAGGGATGGTATCAGACGTGGTGGGTTTTTTCTATCGATCCGATCCAATATACTCCTAACTTAACCTTGAATAAAATATTAACTAATCTGTGTCGAAAAATTAAAGTTTTATCCGACATTGATCTCCCCGACCTGACATACCGCACAATCTCAGAAAACTTAAGGAAAAAATCCAGAAAATAAAACAAAACTCAATATTTCTGACGAGTTTTTATAGATAATCCAAAACAAATGATTAAGCTATACACACTGAAAAATGAAGAAGTGCTTACCAAAACGAATAATATGGGGATTCTCCCTAATTTGACCTAAAATTTAAGGAAAATTAAGAAAAAATATGACCTTAAACGTGTGAGACATTGAGACTAATGTGATATCCAACTAACTAAAGAGGGTTGGTTTATATGGTAAGCAACTTGATATCGCTTAAGCATATTTTGAGTTCGATGCCTTGTGTATGTAGAAAATCCTCGTTGGAAGACTCATTCAACAATGCTAGGTGTACGACACGGGTCGGTCCAAATTAGACAAGGCAAAGCCCTAGAAAACCGGAAGGACAACAAAAACTGAAAATTGATCCTAATCGAAAACTAAAATTTGATCCTAACCGAAGTGTTTGAGCTGTATATGGTTCACAAGTTTATGAAACGTGGAGACTCAAAATGAATTGGATTTGAATTTTTCATTTAATTTATAAATAATTTTAATTATTTTATAATATAAGAATAAATACTTAAAATAATGTAGATGCATTATTAATTATTATTATTTACTTAAAAATTAAGTTTTTAATAAATATTTATGAGAAAATTCAAAATTTTATCATTTAATATTTAAAAGTCATAAAATATAAATAATTTGTTAAAATAAAATACAAAATGTTAAAAACCAAAATTTATGAGAAAAAAAACAAAAAACTGAAGTTAATCAAACCAAAAATCGATAGGTTACTAAATTATCTTACTGAATTGAATCTAATTGTATGCACCCTATATATCCAACTACACTACTTAACACTTGGTTGAATAATGAATAGTATCTTTCGGCGATTAAGTAAAAGAAAAATTTAATTGTCTTATTTGACTTTAAAAAAATTTTAGCTAAATTAGAATTGGGCCCAGGTTTCGAACCGGGGACTTTTAGCGTATGTGGCTAAACATAATAGCCAACTACACCACCCAAACAATATGATGCAGTGTTTGTCTCAAATTGGTCATAAAAAATCTTATTTTAAACCTTGAAATTATTTTTTCAGAAACAACATACAAATTAAGACGACATCCAGAACAACATCAACATAAGCATGTATACTGCAATTTGCACTAACTTGAAGTAAAACTTAGCCCTGCTGAAAGAAAATGCTAGTGATAGAACATTTGCGAGTATTTCAAAGATTCCTTGAACTCAACAAGTGGTTTTAGTGAAAAAACGGATGATATTCATATTAAGAGATTCAGGTTCAATCGCTTTTGTATGTGAGGTGTGTGTATTATTAAAGAGTTAAAAATGTGTATAAACAGATACTACCTTACAAGGGGTGGTTCAAAGGTTTACTGGGCCCTGTACAATTTATTAAAACGAGACCCTTTGATTTACAATCACAAAGATATATAATGTCTTTTAAACCTATTTGAAGGCATTTTTCTTGTAATTTATTAAACTAAAATATTTTATTTTCCCTATAAATATTTAATTCAACTCATTCGGGGCTATGTGTGATCGCTCATCTCGTAAATATTCAAAACCCCACTGTTACCTTGCAATCACCTTCATGCTATTCAATTTTTTTTCTTTCAAAATTTGAACCTCCAAACCAACATTATATTCTACAACAATAGAGAAGAAATCAAAATTAGATTGACAAGAGAACATGTAAGCTATCAAGGCAGGGTTCTTCTCCTAGAAGCTCTTGTAAACCTTGAACCAACAAATGCACTTGGCTCAATGGTTGGAGCTCCTACCTCCCTACTTACATGTATTACTATTTAATTTGATAAAAAATTATTAAATTAAATAAATTAAAATTTAAATAAAATTTTACAATCAGACGACAATACATGTTATTATCTTATTAGATAATTAAATTTATTAAATTAAATTAAAATAAGGGCCAAATTAATAAAATACGTAAGTAACAGAGATCAAATATATAATTGTACAAAATTTTGTTAACTGTTACATCACTTATTCTGTTAGATATTAACCACATATGACTATATCATTTAAATAGTTAAATAATATAATTAACAAAATTTATAGTATGATGGTTAAATTAGAACCATCCCGTAATTGAGCGTTCCTTGATTTTTTTTCTTTATATTCATCGCACTCGGCAAAAATTCCCAATTTCCTTCCCCTATTTTCCCTGACTGTTTGTTTCCGCCCAAAAGCCTTAATTTATTACTTATTATTGTTAATTGCTTGTTCCTCCATGGATCTATCTTTAATTTGCGATACCGTAACGATAGCCACTTGTCAAGGACTAGAATTTGCGAAATTAATTCTCGATCGTCACCGTTACATCGCTGCAAACAGTTGCCTTTCCTTCTCCTCCTATTCATCCGCCGGTAATCTAGGAGTCGTCCACGTAACCGCCGGAATATTCACCATTGACGCCATCGCACCTCCTCCCGTAAAGTCCAATTCCTCGAAGACATTACCTTGAACTCTCCTTCACAGAAAGCGCCGCACAAAGCGGAAGTTGATCACTGGAGATGATTCCAACGGCGGCGGAGATTACGGATTCTTCTTCGGTGTCACGTGCCTATTTTGTATTTGAGTGAAACTAACCGTTTTAAGGTTAGTTTAAGTAAAACCATGTGGTTTTGTATTTGAGGGATAAAAACCCTCCGCGAGCTGAATTTTGGCTATCTAATCACTTCTCATCTCTTTAAAATTCTTGTTCTTTGATTCGTACTGTTACAAAGATATCAGGAGCCATCGATCCCGGCCATGGATGAAAGTTACCGGTCATTTTTGACTAAGTGTAGTGAGGACTGAGGATTTAAAAGTTTTGTTCGATAGTTTTTTCAGCAATCAAAGGTATCAGGAGCCATCGATCCCGGCTATGGATGAAAGTTACCGGTCATTTTTGACTAATTGTCTTGAGGATTTAAAATCTGTGCAAAAGATTATTCCGGTTCAAGATTCGATTGGCGTTCAGTTTTTAGTCCAATATCAAGGTTATGGTGCGATTGAGGCTAGAAATTCTCTTCAGGACCGTAATATTTACTATGGGTGTTGCCAGCTTGATATACAGATCTCTAACAGCACAATGTAGACAGATGTTGCTGAAATGAAAGAAGACTGTTTGGTGGAAGCCACGGGATCGGACGAAACATCGATGATTACATATGTTGTTGAGCCGAAACAAGAATCAACATTGTCATGAATGATATCAAAGTGTTCGATGATTTGTCTGTTTCAATGGCTGAAGATTCAAACGTCGCCATCTTGGATTCTACTGTGCAATCGAAAGGCATTATGGCCATACTGATTCGGATGACCAAGCTCAGGTACCCGTTTATGCTAAATCTATTGATGGATTTCTGAGTGAACTGTCACAAGACAAGGTCTCAACTGTCGAGGGGTGTGATGACTTGCAAGTTGGGTCGGACAACATAAAATGGTGAACGTTGGAATATCTCACATGCTTGGTGAATCCTCCTTGAGAAAATACAAAGAAGTCACATATCAAGTGGTCCATATTACCAGAGAACTTGATTTTCAGCGTGACCACACGTCAGTAATTGATTCGTCCAAACTTTTTGAGGCTTCTAGGTGACTAAGATTCCACGGGTTGTTTGAAAAATTCCCTGGTCCTCTATCAATTCAGACTTCGATTGACATTGGGAACCATAAAGTTTCATCGCCACCTCATAATCGGAGAGGTGCAGGTATGGTAATGATTGATAAAAATAGTTTTCTATTAATTACTGGTATTCTTGTTGAGAGTGATGATCCCTATAGATTTAGGCTCTTAGCGATGGGGAAGCAAAATTATTTAGGTGAACCACTTGCCCTGGGAAGGAGTATTAATATCATAATGCAAAGTTGTATTGCAAATGATATTTGCAGTGGTATCATTTCATTGCAGTTTAGGACATACTGTTTGCAACATTTTGAGAGCAATGATTTAGTGGTTGCAGCAAAGGATTTGTTATTCTTTATTTTTTATGGGAATTCTGGTATCATGCTCTTTTTGGAGAATTTTTATTACAGGATATTAATTATAGTGGCTGGATATTTGCACAATACCGAAAATACAATTGAGGCTCTTCCAAGTTGTATATCAATCTCTGCTTGGGAATCCATGATTTCGTTGGTTTTTTGGCTGCAACCGGTGTGCATGTAGCAAATGAGCTCGGTACCGGTGTATCTTTGTCAACATTGGGTAAAAGTACTGTGCTGATTAATCCATATGTATCTGAAGCAAAGAATTTGAGATCTTGGGATGATTCTGAAGGGAAAGGGAGTTCCTTGGCCAATATTGGCATGAGTTTGACTCCATCCAGGACTGGAGCAAGATCTATGTATGCTAAAAGGGTTTCCCTTTCTGATATCACCGGTAACCCTTCTTTGGGTGATGAAAACCCTGCATTTTTCAGCATTAAAGTATTTGTTAGCTTGATCAAGCTTGAGCAGGCAATGTGGTACCGTGGGTGCAAAACAGGCAACAAGAAAGTGATCGAAGTTTTAGGATCAGACTATTGGTGTGAAGGATGCCAGAAAAATGATGAAGAGTGCAATTTAAGATACATAATGGTGTCAAAGATCTCTGATACAAGAGGCAAAGCTTGGGTTTCAGCCTTCAATGAAGAAGCAAAGAAAATTGTTGGATGCTCAGCTGAGGAACTTGATAAACTGAAGTCATAGCAAAGGGATATTGATGGATACCATCAAAAGTTGAAGGAGGCTATTTGGGTTTCTCATCTCTTTCGAGTCAGTGTGACCCAAAATAAGTATAACAATGAGAAGAGGCAAAGGATAATAGTCAGGGCCGTTGCTCCAATTAACTTTGCTGAAGAATCCAGATATTTGCTCGAAGATATCAAGAAGATGACACGAGAATCTCCTTGCATTCTCGTACTCACCCATGATAGTTCATTTTGAAAGCAATTGACCGTTTATTGTTATTGTGGAGTTGGTTATGGATACTATCATTGTGAAAGTCGTTTGCCCAAGGATTCTAGTGACATATTTGTAGCAACCCAATTAAGATAGCAGCAAGTTATCATGCTATAGCAATTGCACTCTCATTGATGGAAGCTTACCCTTTGAGTGTACAACAGGAACAAACAGCCTTGCAAATTAACCGATCAAATGTGGGCATAGATGATTGGCGTACCCAGGATGCTGGCGCATGGTTTGAGTATTTCGAGTTTAAGGCATTCCAACAACAAGAAGCTGCTCTACATGGTGATGGTTTGTTCAAAGAGCTGTCCAAAAAATTGAAGTCCTTATGGAACGCCTTGCAATGTTCTCCATCAGTTGTTGCTGATATGACAGCCATACTGGCATCACACAGTTGTTATTCTTATAATTTTGAAGTGATGAACCAAGTAATAACAATGGGTACACTCAATTTTTCGAGTTCAATTTCAAAACAGTTTGCAAAGCTGGAGAGACAAATATGTAATCTTCCTATGGTTCATGTTGTTTTGGATGCACCGAAAAGATCAATGGGAAACGTTTGGTCAAACCATCTTAAGAAATGCAAGGATGATTTGATGTTGTTTAAGGACCGTTTCTTCAAAGACGTTGGCTTACTGTCTTTTTCTTTAATCCTCGAGGACAAGGATTAATTCGAGTATGGAGATTTGTCACTTGCCTATTTTGTATTTGAGTAAAACTCACCGTTTTAATGTTAGTTTAAGTAAAACTATGTCGTTTTGTATTTGAGGGATAAAAACCCTCCTTGAGCTGAATTTTGGCTATCGATCGATTGAATGAAAAGTATCTCGTCTTCCTCTAAACTTTCTGCTTCTTTTCTCATCTCTGCTCTGTTCTATCTCTTCCTTACTCAATAATTCTTCTAGTAAGTTCGAGTGCTTACATTCGGCAGTGACGGTGGCAACGGGTACAGTAATTTCGGTGGTGGCGGTGGAAGCGGCGGAGGGAGTGGTTGGAATTTTGGCGGGTTTGGAGGGCAAAATTGGGATGAATCTTCGTCTCCGTGGATGAGTACAGCTCTAGATTTTGTTTATGAGGTGATTTCATGGATCTCTTTGTCAAATTGTGTTCATTTCGCGTTTAAGAAGATGGTTAGAATCGTGACGAATGGGATCGATGAAGCCGAGGATACACAGAAGGTTCCGATGAGATTTACTTCAGTTTGGTGATTTGAAGATCAATTGGTATTGTTAAAATACCTTCCTTCGTTATATATATCAAATTCAAGTTCTGTACATACACTCATCTGATTATAATTTATGGTAACGTTTTACCAGCAATTCCCATTGTTGCTGTAATTATTTGTGTTGATTTATGAATGCCATAGCAATGCAGTTGAATTGATTGAAAATTTGTGATGATGTTTGTTTGTAGTTGTAGAAGTTTCATGGCAAAGTTTCTTACTTTCAGTGACTTGAAGTTTGTGGTGTTAATTGCCTTACATTGCAATTTAGTTTATGATCTTCGGTACTGGGAAAATTATCTTAAATTTGCACTGTTGTCAAGTAGATTTTCACTGTGTTATTCTGATTCGTGTGTTAGTGTTGAATACGAATATATTTAAGTTTTTAGATGCTTTATTGAACAGAGTTTCTGAAGTTCCGAAGGTTATGAAGCAAATGTCTAGTTTCAGGGTTCATATCTTCGAATTGAAGATCTAATCTCTCTGTTCCTTGGTAAGTTGATGATCATACTTTTGAAACCTTTTTGAGGTGATATGATTCGTTCCGAATTAAAGATACTCTTATCCTACACTTACCTCCGAATCTCGAATCTGAGTAATCTAGTACATATAGATTCGAATTTGATAATCTGGTATAAACTGAACAAGTTTTAATCTTTTCACCACTAGCAACATTTGTTGATCAAAACCATGTATCAGTTGGATTAGGAATTTTAATGTACAATAAAATCTGGGAATTACAAATGGATCCGATTTATGTTCTTCTCATCAATATGGTTATAGTACACTTAGCTAAATCTACTGCTGCTTCTTTTTTACATGTATTCTCCATATTTCCATGAATTCCTTGGCTCAGACAGTAAAGAAATGTCATTTTGGATCACCGTAAACCGCCTAATAGCATGGCGGAGGGCTTTGGAAACCGTGGTAGGCGACCTTAGCATTCCGACAGTTGGAACTGAAAGGTAGGTTGTCATCCCGAGGACCAGCGTACTGCAAATTGACGTTGTCTATATGAATGCCTTGGCAAGGATTTGATGCACTGCAAAGTAGATCAACAGCGACTTTGCTGGTTGAAGTTCCCCGGATGTTTATGTAGTGAACATCGCTGATTCGGACTTTTGATGACTTCATGAAACGATACAAAAAACAAACAAACATTAAAACAGTAGTTATAAGTTGTAACTTTGTGTTACAGGCAGATTCTTATGGGACTTGTCTGTTTTATCCAAGTTCGTGTTACGGTACTTTGGAACTGATGGGAATTTGTGAAAACAATTGTGGAGATAGGGAAATTAACCTGAATGTGCTTCTTGGTTCCGTATTCTTGATCTATGATGATGGGGTTCCGAACTCGAATCATGATCAGGTCCTGAAAAATTATGCCCGAAGCTTTACTTGGGGAGTTGGTTTTGTATGTTTTGATTCTAACTCCGTTATCTGTCTCTCTTAACGAGCAGTTCTTCACGATGATACCACTCACATCCGCCTCGTCGTCGTAGTGGCCTAGGCTACCGATACTGAGATCAAGCATGAACAGGCAAAAATTTCAAGGACCGCTTGATTAACAATTTGACGGTCATGTATATTGGATGTCCAACACTGGTATATGGAAAGCTGACAGGCATCATGATCTAATTCGGAAATTGTTTCGAATAGGAGAAGAGGAAGTAGATACCTGAAGCCATGACCAGGGCCGCAAATGACTTTCTTGATGCTGATGTTGGTAGATCCATGGATCATCGAGACGCAATCATCGCCGGTAGCAATTACACTTTTTGATATTTTAACAAGGTCCGATTTGCTCATGTGAATGCCATCGGTGTTTGGGCTATCTCCGGGAGCATACAAATCCACTTCGAAAATCCTTAAGTTCTGGCTCATGCTGATCATGATGTGAAACCCTTTGGGGTCGATTGATTTTATCCCACGAATGATTGCATCTGTTACCTTGATAAACTTCAATGTCTGGAATCATACACAACAAAATGTATCTTCAATCATAGTTCATAATACCAAAAAATTCCGAGGTTTATCTCCGACAAGTGCTTCGATATTTAAGTGAACAATGAAAGCTCATCAAAGCACGTCCCGGAAACAAAACACCGGATGCTTTTCAAGCGGTGGTTCATAGCTTACGGCAGGGAAACGAATGCAGTTAGACTTCCTGGCGCAGTCATTAAGCCCCCAAACAGCAGAACCCTGACCATGGAATGTACCACGTCCAGTAAGGATTAACCCGTCAATGGCCTGAAACGTGATCCAATCTATATCATCTTCTCCGCCACCTTGATAATACGCCATATTAGGTTGAGCTTTGACAATTCCATTAACTTGAACAATCAACAAAGATGGACTGAAACAGGGTCCGGAAAATAAAACAGGTCCGATCAAGAACACGCCATCGGGGATGACCATCATAGCATTTCCATGGAAATTGCAAGCAGCTTCGAAAGTCCTTATGAAACTCTGCAAAGGAAAATTTCAACAACAAATTCCATGTCCATAATTATAAATATATGTATGAAGAAAAAAACAACATACGATTGAACTATCAGTCTTTCCATCAGCCTTTGCACCATGCTCCAACACATTGAAAGCTTTGACATTGGGGCCGACGATACCGTTTGCGGCGTCTCTAGCTGTATGTTTAGCCGCTGCCGCATCAAATAGTCCATTGCGATTGCAACCATGGGCGAGAGTTAAGCACAAGATCATAACAATGACAGAAGCCACCATTATGAAGAAAGCTTTCCTTTTTTTTCAACAATGGAGATGAATCTGGTGCAGACCCTTTGTTGCCCTGTTATTTATAATGTCTTTTTCTAAGACAAAGATAACTCGTCTGTCGGAAAAGGACTGCATTGTCGGAATATTTTTGTATTTTTTCCTACACTGTCGGAAACGAAACTAGGACTCTTTTTGCTGATTCAGAATTAAGAATAATTTTATTTTTGATTTTAAATATTTGAACGAATCCCAGAATGGTTGCACGAAACAACTGAATGAATCCCGTTATGGTCGCAGTGAAGAATTTATAAGGCTGTGTACCCTTGCTGTTTATGGCTCCAATTCCAAATTTATTGGATGTCAAAAAGAACATTCTTAAGCTAAATTTTAAATGAAGTTCAGATTTGTCCAACCGATTCCTATCTTAAACAAAACTAAAAGTCACAATCTTTACTCCTAAAATCTAAGTCCAAAGCATTAAAGAAAGAGCGGTAGAGGAAGAGTAGAGGCCAACACAACAATCAATGTGTTTTAATTTAGAGAAAAACTTTGATACTAAATCTCTGTAAAATTTACACAATCTTGTTAGATTTAGGGTTTATAGTTTAGAGATCTATGTTATATGATATAGAATTCAGGGTTTAGGGTTTAAAGTTTATGATTTAGGGTTAAGGATTTAGATTTTATATTTTAAGAAAATGTTCTGTATCAAAGTATAACTCTAATTTTAATATAAAAATATTTTGATACATGATCTGTGTAAACTAAAATTTATACAAGTGTGTTAATTTTAAAGTTCAAGGTTTTAGTGTAGTTTTAAGATTTATGTTTAGAATTTAAAGTTTAGGGTTAGAGTTTAATTTTTTAAAGTTTAAAATTTGGGGTTTGAGGTTAAAGATTTAAATTTTAATATATATATATATATATATTAAAATATGTCCACGTTTTATGCTTCCCAAAACCAGATTAAATTTTTAGTTTAAAAATATATGAACATGCCAAGATCCATGCAAAACAAATTTTCTAATGTTATAGCAAAGCAAGTCACAATAACAAATCTTGCATAGTAATAAGTTTTTCTTAACACCAGTCCACTCGCAAAATTCAAAACTTGTAGAGATTCTCAAGCAGTCCTTTGTCTTGACTATACGAGTGGAATTAAGATAAAATATTAAGAAAAACAGATGTTTATTAAAATTTTAAATTTTAAAATTGGACGGAACAAAAATCTCATTATATTCGATTAATATTTAAACAAAAACTGATTTAAAATATTATTATATAAAAAAAAAATTAGAAGGATATCATCCCTATCCACTAAATGATTCTGTTCCTGCTTGACAGTCAAAGAAGCTTTGATAACTACAAAGGATCAATGGGGGATTATGATTTACATGTTCGGAATATTAATTGTGTACATCATCTCACTGGACACAAATCTTTTGTCCCTTTACGATGTTATTTTTTATGTCCAACAATAAAAAAAATAAAATTATAAGCTAACCCTAAATTTTAAAATTTAAACTATAAATTCTAAAAATACACCACATTTCTAATTCCTTAAACTATAGCTCTAAACTCTAATATTAAATCTTAAATTTTAACCCTAAACTTAAATTTTTAATATATAGCATAGAAAAAAGTACCAAAAGGAACATAAAATTTCTATTCCATTTTACTTTGTTTTGTTTGCCTACGTATGCAGTTAGGGACAAAGATATATAGGGTGTGGGGATTAATTATATATATATATATAATTAAAAATTGGATTAATTATAATTTTATCCCTACTTTTTAAATATTCCCTCAATCCCAATTCCAGTTCCAATTCCAATTCCGTCCTTGTACGCAGTATCTCGGCAGTTCAATGTTTGTTTTTTTTTTGGCTCAGCAATAAAGTTGTATTTATTAATGGATTTTTATCATATATATTGACGGTGAAAATTTTCACAACCGGGGTTATTTAGGGGTTTAGAATTTTAGTTTTGAGTTTAGAGGTTAGGGCTTTAGGTTGTAGGGTTTATAATTTAAGATTTAGGGTTATAATTTAGGATTTATGGTTTAGAGTTTGTGGTTAGTTTTTTAGGGTTTTAAGGTTAGAAATTCAGATTTTATATTTAGGCTTGAAAATATGCATGTTTGTGTAAACTTTTTTTTACACTGATAGTGTATCAAATATTAATCCATTGGGTAATTATTCCATACACAAGCGTTTGTGAAAACTTTGTTTGTACAAGCGCCTTAGTTTTAGAGTTTAGTGACTCTGTATAGGGTTTAAGGTTTAGGGGCTTGAGTGTAGTAGTTTTAAATTTAGAGATTGTTGATAGAATTTTGGGTTTAGGGTTAAAATTCAAGATTTATAGGTTAAAACTTAAATCCTTAACCATATTACCCTAAAATCTAAAGCCTAACCTCAAACCCTAAATTCTAACCATAAACCCTAAATATTAAACTCCTATACCCAAATCCCTAAACTCTAAACTATAAATTAAAACCCTAAACTTTAAAATTAAGGCGCTTGTAAAAGCAAATTTTTTTTACCTTTTATATAAGATAAAAATCCTTATTAATTAATAAAAATAAGGCAAAAATGCCTTAAAACCACTAGGAAAACCAGATGAAAACCCTACAACCAAAATCAAAAGGAAACCAAAACTACCCTCATGCTTCAACCGAAGAACTCTAATTCTCAAAAGACACTCAACCTCCCAACGAACAACCCCATTCGAAATCTACAAACTCATGACCTCCCCTAAAAACATGAGACTACAGACAACAACAAAGGCTAAACAAAATAGGACAACGCACGGTAACTACAAAACAGGACAAAACACAGGACGTATCCCACTAACACCCAATGAGCGCAACACCCTTCGCCAAAATGATCAACCACGACTCGCCAATAAGCACAACTCTAAACTTTGCACCAATTTAGTGCAGCAGCTATACATCACATGGCGAAAAGTATTAACCAAACCACCAAGCTAATTAAGAACTAATCTTCGTTTTGCTCTTCTAGTCTCATCAGCTCCTTGACAACCTCATCCTCATTCCCAATAATCTGGACCCCGAGTTTTTTTTGCCAAGCTCCAGAGTTTTTCTTGCCAATATAGTGAGGATTTGATTCCTAGCGATATCAGAATCCGAAGCGAATGGCAGGTTAAGTCAACCGGATTATTCTCCTTCTCAAATTTCTTACTTTTTTTAATTGCCCGATCACACTTCTTTTTCTCCTTCACCGAGAGAGCTTCCTCTTGAAGATAGCAAAGAGAGGCATATTTCTTTCTAGCCCGAGAGCCAAGAAACTCGTGAAAAAAGGATATACTCTCAGTTTCTTCAGCATGAGCTCGAGGATCGAATTCAAGGCTAGCATTGTTGTTGATATTCGCCTTGTCTACACTCTACACCCTTGGCCCAAAAGCAACCCTCGTTAGCGCATGGTACCATCTCACAATCTCCCTCGATAGACTCATTAATCAACCACATCGATCTAACATCCTCCAAACCTCAGTGTTTGTTTCTACATTTTCAAATTGACATGATGAAGCTTTTTGTCTTCGAAAACTCATCAGTCTTTATCTTTCAAGGGATGGAATTGTTGGGAAGAAACCGAACACCGAAATTAAGCGGAAGCACAACCGGTGTTCTTTCTCTCCCTATAACTCAGGTCAATAATTATGGCAAGCACAATATTACAAATATGTTCTCTAGCAGCACTAATCAACCACAAATTTTTAATGCAACCACAACACAAGTAAATCGAGACACCGATATTTTTACGTGGAAAACCCCTCTAAATCAAGGGTAAAAACCACGAGACTTTAGAGTCCGATCAAAAGCTCCACTATAATCAAATGTTCAACTACAAGACTACAATATCCAACCTACAACAAGCATTCAACTCCAACAAGGCTAATAACAAGTAGTCTTTAACAAAAGAGAGTAAAATGAGAGAATATCACCAAAAACGCAGCTGCTGTAAAATGGGGATTTCGGAAGCTATGGGTCTCGGATAAAAATCCGACCGTACAAAGTTAAGATCACCAAGTCGCCTAGCTGCTGTCCAAAAATCAGCTCAATCGAACCACGGATGGACCTCCGATCGAAGAGTTGATTAAAACTGCTCAAAGCTGGAAATAATTTTTCTCTCCTATTTTTCTCTTGAACGTTTCTGAGCTTTCATCTTCAATCTCTTTCAAATTCTGCCCAAGCCTATAATATACTAATAAAAGTCATAGTTAAATGCTTATAAAAGTCAAGCAAAATAAATATGGCAGCAACCACCCCTTTGAATTTGGGGTTCAACCGGTGATGGGTTACCCACATAGTGGGACCCTCACCCAACAGGAATGTCATGGCAATGTTCACCGATGTAGGAAGATTCAGATTTATACCCTTCTCATGGGAACCTCGGTGTTGTTGCTTGCAGGGATTTAAATAGCGGTATGCTATATAGTAGTAGTGAGTAGTGAAACCGTTATTACAAAAAAAATAGCTATCCGTAATGATCTCAATACATCTATTATTGTCTGCAACTGCGATTTAAATCCCTGGTTACTTGTTCACAGCCTCGTTAAAGAGGCTCGGATACAGAGGGTCGGTTCCCATCTTCACCGAGTGATATTTGGCACTCTGCTGATGTAAGGACGGCGGCACTCTTACTTCTTAGGCTGTAAAGAACAAGTACAAAAATTATCTGGTTTATTTCATTGATAATCACTTTACAATAAACTATAATATATATATATAATTTGTCTAACTGTTTAACTAATAGCTCCCTAACTAATTATGCACCACTAAATAACCAATACTGAAATCTAACTAACTAATTCTAACACTCCCTCTGAAGTTGGTGGGTATAAACAATTTTAACCCTCAACTTGAAAATTAAGTAGTTGTGCTTCTGTGAACCAAGAGCCTTAGTCATGATGTATATTAGCTGCTTTGCTGAGGCTACACACTCAGTTTATATGAATCCTTTCTTGATTTTTCTCGAACAAAATGGCAATCTATTTCTATGCATTTTGATGTCACAATATATAATCACGTTAAACTAGACATGACGAGTGCTTCCATAACAAACAGACAACACTCTTAGTTAACTTTTGGTACCTAAAGTAATTTTTTGTTCAAACTAGATATATAACATTACATGATGTTGTGACTTCTGCTTCACTTGTAAAATTTGCCCTTAACATTATCCTTTCATAATTTAAGGATAAAATTGAAATATTCAAAAGTCTGAGGACTAGCGTAGGTATGTGCAGTGCAATTAAATCTATCTTAATAGTCACTTATCTCATTATATTTAACCTTTTTATTCTTTCTTTCTAAATAAATGCATTTTTAGGCCGATAAGTTTGTGTTATGGATAGTTCCAATAGCTAAAAATCACCCCAAAGACTACAATGGCCGGAAAAATAACCCATAAATGTTCAAGCGAGACCCAACATTTTAGATCGAAATCAAAGACTGAGTTTGGGTCTTTGTCCAAACGTTTTTAGCCACAAATTCACATTTCATGTTCTCAAGTTTCTTCTATTTGAGGAAAGAGTTTCTTTATTTACCTCGTACAAATTACAAGCTTTCTTAGTGAGCTCGTATTCCTTCTAAAACTACGTTAGTGTGAGAGAAAAAGCGTAAGAAGTAAGAAAGTCATTCTGGTGGCCATTGTGGTGGCGGTGGCCGTCGGTGTTACCCGCAGTCGTACCGGATGCAGTGCGGGAGGGCAAGCTGGAGGCTTCCAAGAAGGCGATGCAAAACATTTGCCAACCCACTGATTACAAAGAAGCATGCAAAAAGAGCCCCGCAGGAAGCAACACCGCCGACTCCAAGGAGCTAATCAAGGTGGTTTTCCAAGCGGCTATCCACGAGATAGAGAAGGTTGTCAAAAACTCCGGCACCATTCAAGATGCGGCCAAAGACCCGGTGTCTCGTCAAGCTCTCGACATCTGCAAAGAGGTGATGGGTTACACCATCGATGACCTTATGAAGTCAATCAACCAGCTCGGTGCATTCGACGTTAGCATGCTAGACGAATACGTCGAGAACCTCAAAATTTGGGTGGGTGGTTCCATCACGTATCAACAAACATGCTTGGACGGGTTCGTGAATGTATCCACCGTACCCGGCGAGAAAATGAGAAAACTGTTGAACACTTCACAAATGCTCATTGGCAATGGCTTAGCCATGGTTCGTGAAATTCCTAAACTCATCCGTGATCTCAACTTTTCGGGCTTGACCGGAGCCGGTGGGGGTACTTGTAAACTATTGGCTAAAGATGGGTTTCCTTCGTGGGTTAGTTTTAGGCAACGGATTCTATTGCAACAAAATCCGTCGCAGATGAAGCCTAATGTTGTTGTCGCTAAAGATGGTAGTGGCAAATATAACATCATCAATCAAGCGTTGAAGTCCCTAATAAAAATGCTTCTCCATTTGTGATACACATTAAGGCTGGTGTTTACAAAGAAAATGTTCTTGTTGATAAGTATATGTCCAATGTCGTGTTCATCGGAGACGGACCAACTCAGACAATCATCAATAGCAGCTTGAACGTTGCCGACGACACTTCCACATTCAAGAGCGCAACTGTTGGTTAGTATTTATGAGTTTAGATTGTATTATATTACAAAACTCATGCATCAACTTGAGTAACATAAAAAACAATGTTTACAGCTGTTATCGGTACAAACTTCACGGCGAAGGACATGGGATTCCAGAACACTGCGGGAGTGATCAAGGGCCAAGCAGTGGCACTTAAGGTCCAAGGTGATCAAGCCATCATCCATAACTGTCAAATGGATGGCTACCAAGACACCCTTTACGCCCACAGCCATCGCCAATTATATAGGGACTGCACCATCTCTGGCATTATCGATTACATCTTCGGTGACTCAGCTACAGTCCTTCAGAACTGCAAACTCATCGTCCGAAAGCCGCTCGACAATCAACAATGCATGGTCACTGTGCAAGGAAGGACAAACTGCCGCACGCCCTTTGGTTTCGTCCTCCAAAACTGCGTCAATAGCAGCGCGCAGGATCGAGAAGCAAGACGTACCTCGGTCGGTCATGGAAATAGTTCTCGAGGACCATCATCATGCAATCCCATCTGGACGACATCATCACACCGAAGGGATGAAGTCCTTGGAACGACAACTTTCCCATCGATACCCTATGGTACGCCGAGTTCAACAATCGGGGATTGGGTGCCGACCAGATAAATAGGGTTAAATGGAGAGGTATCCACAAGATCACTGCTGCTCAAGCCCAGCAATTCACTGTCGGTGTGTTTTTAGTTGGGGGAACTGGATCCCTAAATCCGGGGTACCTTACACTGCTGGCATGATTCTTGGTCAATTGAGATCCAAGCAAAATAGATCTGGAACGTATGAATAAGGGTGCATGTATAGTTTCCAAAGTTGCTGGATAATAAAATCACATATTGATTAGGCAAATGAGAATAAAGGAAGGGAAGTTTTATAGACTAGTAAATGGAACTAAGTTCACTTAGTAGGACACGAAGAATAAATGTGGAAGACTTGGCCCTTGAAGACTGATTGAGATTGATTGGTGCTGTTGAGCGTGGCATGCAGCTGATGGCTCAAAGCGCCCTTCATCAGAAAACATTTGGAAAATATATTGCTCAACACGTTTTGTTTCTTCTCGATGTTGCAAAGGTAATCTACTGTCCCACTCAAAATGTCTCTTATTGACTTTTGAAAAGTCAAAATTTTTAAACTTTGACCACAATTAGTATAAATGTTTTTAAAAACTAAATTTTATAAAATATATATTTTAAAACTACTCGATTAAAAGTTTTTAAAATATATTTTCCCATATTTTTATCAATGATAAATTTTAAATAATAAAGAGTTAAAGTTGAAAAAAAGTGACTAAAAAAAAGTCAATAAGGGACAGTTTTCATAGGACGGAAGTAGTATATATATATATATATTAGGCACATATTTGTTTTAATTGGATTGGAGTATTGTAATGTTCAGTTTAGTGATTAAATAGAGGTTGGCCATTTAGTTGAGATTTGTTTGCTTCTTTCATGCAGTGTCGGACAGCATTGGAGCAAGCTAGGTTACCGGTTCTTGAAGCAACCGACCAGCTCATTGGACTTGGAAACATGAAAGCCCGTGGAATATGGCGCTGAAGGTGCTGAACATGGCAATCCAAGCACACGGTGGAGCTGGGGTCTAATTCGACACCTTCTTGGCACACCCGTGGGCAGCAACAAGAACATTAAGAATCATAGATGGAGCCGATGAAGGACACTTGGGGTAAAATTGCACTGTTAGTTAGAACTACGAAGAGATAAGCTTTAAAATGATCTTGAAACCATGGTCATCATGGAAAATCCTTTTTGTTTCTTTTTCAATTCAGTTTTGGAACTAAATAGAGGGAATAATAATCCAAAAAAAAAACATGTAATTATTATGAAACATGTTGCTGGAACAATATTGTATGAATTTATTTATAGACCATCGGAGCTTTATTTCCTTATTTTCTCTCAAAAGATAGTTTATTGAAATTAAAATTAAGTGGCCAACAAAGGCTACAGTACAAAGAATACACCCAAATGGAGAAACGCCTAAAACATCAGATTTTGAAACTAATGTACTTAGAGTTGTAAGTAGATTTTGAAACTACCGTACTTGGAGGTGGTAGTTATATTAGATTGTTATAGGATTTAGATATTTTGGATTTAGACTTCTCATGTTAATATTTTTGGTAATGCTCAAGGGTGTAAGCCATACAAATCCCTCGCACGCACGCGTGCGCCGCTGTCTCTTGCTCGTCTCGGTTCGGTTCATGTTAATATGTGTCTTTGACATGTACTCCATGCGTAATATCTTTTGAAGAAAATTCGTAAGGGTTTTCTTTTATTTACTAAACGGTGATTTTTTTTTCATTTCAATATTTTAGAACTTGGATTTAAAATGTTTTAAGATGTTTATTTACGAAGGAAATAGGATTCGAGAACACTGTGGGAGCCAACAAGCACCAAGCAGTGGCACTTAAGGTCGAAGGTGATCAAGCCATCTTCTATAACTGTCAAATGGATGGCTACGAAGACAACCTTTATGCCCACAGTCATCGCCAATACTATAGCGACTGCACCATCTCAGACACCGTTGATTACATCTTCGGTGACTTCGCTACAGTCCTTCAGAACTACAAACTCATCATCCGGAAGCCGCTCGACAATCAACATTGCATGGCCACTGCAAAAGGAAGGACAAATTGCTGCATGTCTTCCGACTTCATCCTCTAGAACTGCATCATCAGCGGCACCCAGGACTACCTCCTGGTGAAGGCAAGAAGCAAGACGTACCTCTGCCGGCCGTGGAAACAGTTCTCGAGGATCATCATCATGCAATCTCTCGATGACATCATCGCACCAAAGGGATGGAGTATGTAACACCCCAAATTTGAGCCTAAGAGTTAGCAAGATAGATTAGACGGTTCGGGTGAACCGGATTAGGCGGTTCGAACTAGTTTCGGGAAATAAATTTAAATAAATGGTTTTTTTGCTAAAATAAAATATACAAAAATGATCTAAAATGTTTAATCAATATATTAAACATAATTGAGTTGGCAATTTGATGAAATAAATTTGGATCAAATGACATTTTGGTTTGGTGACTAAAATGTAAAGTTTTCAAAACTGTTTTGGTGACTAAATCATAAAGGGTCAAAACTTAGAATCTTTAAGGAGCTATCTTACCAATGTTTTTAATCAGACTTTTCCCTTAATTTAGGCTATTTTAAATGGTTTTAAAATGATTATTAAATAAAAATAAAATAGATTTAATTAATTTGGTTTTAATAGCTAATTCATTTTTCTCACGTAACTACTTTTCTCTCAACTTTTCCTAGCAACCAAACTAATTTTCTTCTTCTAAAATTTCTAGGAATCAATCATATTGATTCCTCAATTGATTTCTTTGATTTCTATATCAAACCTTGTTCATCTTCTTGGAGATTTCACTCAAGTCTTGCCAATTAAGGGAGAAGTCTACCTTTAGAGGTGATTTTCATTTCTCTCATCTAATTAAAGGTTCTTTACTGAAATTCCTAAGTTCTTGATCATTTGTAATCGATTTTTGATATATGTTGATGATTAAATCAATATTAAAAGGTTTAATATTGGTTTTAATAAGAAATTTATAGATCCTTGTTATGAAGCTGAATCTTAGTGATCTTGATTGAATTATTTCACATCTAAAGTGTATTTTAATGTCACGAGATGAGGTTTACAAAAGAAATCCCGAAACTAATTGGATTGCTATTTTTCTAGGTTGTTAATAGTTAGATTTTGAGGTGTTTATGGTGTTAATAGGTTGTTGGAGATATAAGGTGATGATGTAAGTTTTTTTATATTTTAATTGATGATGTTAAGTGATTCAAATCGTTAGTATATGGCCGAGCTTTGTTTAGGATGGAATTTAAGGTGTTTTTAGTTGTTTTTGGAAGGCGTTTGATAGTGTATGGTGAGATGTTGTTGAAGATTGATGCTACTGGGATTATGGATGCACAATGATGCATTAATCCTCTATTATTATGTGAGTAAAACATGGGAGATTGATCCTACAATAATTGACGAAGGATTGGAGGCGTAGAACGATTATTTTCACATCGACAAGAGGAGCATTGTGTTGTTGGTGAGTGGAATTGCATTTTTACAACATATAAAATGTTGGGAAAGTTATCTTGGGAGTTTAAATTAAGCTAGCAAGCTTGGTTAAACTCGAAAGTAAGTAAAAGGCAAATTTCTCTCTCTATCTCGATTTTTGACCCATGATGATTCAACTTATATTTTGATTTCAAGTATGGTTTGTTACCTACTGTTTTATACTTGATTTTCTATAAGAATGCAATGCAAATGATGATATATATGGATGCTTATGAGATTTGGAAAAGGGTTTTCGAAAGGGAAAACTACATGGTTTTCAAACATGATTATTGCATTGGAAATTGATTTATATGCTGCATATGGAATAACAGTGAGGTAACATGGTTTAAAAGTATATATTGGCTAAATGGCAATGAAATAAATGTTATCGGATATAGTTGGCATGCCATAGGGTTTAAAGTGCACTATAATGTGTCACCTCATGGTCTGTTGAGGGGTAATCTCCAACCATTAAGAACCACATATGTTGAGAGGTTACTCCGACTGGTGGATAAAAGGTGTGTTTAAAGGTACCGCCAAGGAAAAATGTTTGTTTAAAGGTACCACCACAGAAATCCGAGTATCCGATGTGTTTTCACAAAATGCAATGTAGAGGTTTTGGTCACTCTAATGCAAATATATAAAATAATATATCATGATGAATGTGTAAGATGGACATGATGCGATTCATGCTGATGATGCTCCTTAAGCTATGCTATTTGAAATGATTATGCATATAGAAGCTTAAGTTGAGGTTTTGCATATGAGACTATGCATATAATCCATGATACATTGGAAAGTATATGATTTGATATGTTTTGAGAGATATTTCTAAAAGCATTGAAGGTTTATCAAATGATTTATTTAGTCTTAAAGATTGGTTTTATACTTTGGTTTTAATTGCATTAATGTGTGTCTTTGAGCATTCCTCACTAAGCATCTTGTGCTTACGCTCCATTCTCATCCTTGCAGACAAGTAAGCTTTAGAGGCAGCATTTGGGCAAGGGATCTTCCAAGATTTTGGATTTGCAAAGTATGGTTTACATACATAGACTTTAGTAGCAATAAAGGGGCAATGTGACCTTAGGTATTGGGAGACTTGTATTGTGTTGCTCCCTGTCTTTGAGCATGTTTCTATTCTGCCATGGATATATTTTAAGATGTTTGAAGTTTGATTTGGGGATTGGGAAGGATTTTGCATGTTTGGGTAGAGATCATGCCTACATGATCTTACTCACGATTCTTATGCTTTGGTTGTTGGCTTTGCACATGTGGTTTTGTAATGTTATGATGTATATGGATTGGTATGATGATTAGATGATGTTTTAACGAGCCAAAGTGTCATATGTTAGGCCAAGAGGTCATTATAGGTCCAGTTGTACCGATATGGGTCCCTTAGGATCGGTACACGGGGTTATGATAGGCTCAACCGGGGAGAAATTTATACAGGGGTACCGGTATGCCTAGTCGCCGTATCGATACACCTTCAAATTTTAAGGCATGTATCGATACATGTGCAACCATATTGATGCCAATTTTAGCTACTGGAACCCCTTATTCCAAAATTCATCTACGAGTATCGGTACTTGAGGTATTGTATTGATGCTCTATGCATACATGGATATGTACTTATACGGGTACTAAGCATATCAATACAGAGACAAGTTTTTCTGGTAATTGCTTACTGAAGTTTGAATCTTTGCAAAATGACTACTGCTTCATGATATGTTTGATTGATGGTGATGTTGTGATGCAAATTCAATGATTTTTCACTTGATGACATGTAATGAATTTAATTAAATGTTGGTAACTTAAAATGCAAGTTTTTCCTTCAAATTATCCAAAAATTATGTTTTAGTCCGTAGGAATCATGTATGCCAATTGCTTGAACAAAACGTGTATATGCGAACACGAGATTTTTCTATTATGACATTAATCATCATAAGGCTTAATACGTATCTAGATGAAATAAAAAGAAAATAAAGAGGACCAGTTTAGGAGGATTTGTTCGAGTTTGCTTCAGCAAACCTAATGTGGCTTTCGTAACTCGGTCTTAGGGGATAGGCCGGGATACAGGGGTTTTATTTAGTGGTATCAGAGTCAAGTTATGATTGTTAGGAGTTTGTTAAATTTAGTATATTTTGTTTGAAAAATACAATGTTGTAACTGCCCCTATTTTGGGCCTAAGAGTTTTTTAGGTTGATTAGACGGTCTGATGGACCAGATTAGAGGATTCGAGTCAGTTTTAGGATTTAATTTGGAATAAATATTTTTGAGTAGGATAAAAATATGGAAAAATATTCTAAAATCATTATCTAATATATAATTGATTTTTGTAAAGTCAATTTTGGAAAATAAGATTTCAGAATTGGACATTTTGGCTAGTGACCAAAATGTAAAGTTTTAAAACTATTTTTAGGGAATGTTTTGTAAAAGGGTCAAAACTTAGAATCTTTAAAGAGCTATTTGGAAAAATTATAATATCAAACTTTTCTCTTTTAATTGGATATTTTAAAAAGGTTTTATATTAAATAAAAAGGTTTAAGGGAATTAAAATCATAATTAGCATTTAAAGAAATATCACGTAACTAAGTTTTCACCAAAACTTTTCTCTCAAAGTCTCTCCAGCCAAACATCTTTTCCACTTCAATTTTCTTAGGTAAATACTTGATTTCAACTTTCTTTTGTTTTCAAATTGATCTTTAATGGGTTTCTAACAAAACCTATTTGATTTGATATTATTTTCTCAAGAAAATTCATCCAATTAGGAGGAAAACCAAATTTAGAGGTGAGCTTCATTCTTCTCCTCTAATATAAGACTGTTTACTGAAATTGCCAAGTTATTGATCTTTTACATATATTTTCTATCTTGATTTGATGATTTAATTATGGAAAATTGTTTAAATCGAGGTTTAATTGATTATATTGGTGGATTTTCGTATAGACTCTGTTTTGTTGAGTTCTTCATTGATTCTAATCATGATTTGGATGTTTAATGATGTTATAAGTGGGTTTTAACATTGGAGTCCCGAAACGATGTGAATCTCTAATTTTCTAGGTTGTTAGTTATGAGTTTTTGAGGAGTTTGGGAGGTTTAATGAATGCTGGAGGTATAAGGATGACGTTAATGTGTTTTTAGATGTTAATTGCTGTTAATTGATGGATTGAAACGTTAGGTTTTGACTGGGTTAGGTTTGGAAGATGTTTGATGTTAATTTCGATTGTTGTAGAGTGTTTTGGGGTAGTGTATGTTGAGGGTTTATGCGAATTGATGTTGCTGGGCTATTGAATGCATTCTGATGCATTGAATCCTCTGTTTTTGTATGGATAAAATAAGGGAAGTTGGTCCTCAAGCTTGAGCGAGTGTTTTAGAAGCTTTGGAGGTGAGGTTACCGTATCGACAAGCGAGGCTTTGCGTGTCGGTAAGTGAGAATGTGATTTACAGCTTTTCAATGGTTTGAAAGTTTTGTTTGGGAGTTTAGATCAAGCTTGAAATGCTATTATAAGCTCGGAAGTAAGTAAATGACGAATTCTCTCTTAAACTCGGTTTGTCAATTGGTTTTTATGCACTTGCTTTACTAGAATGATTACTCACTGTTTATGCATGATTTGAGCATGGTTTAATGCTGGAAAATGTTTATGAAATGATGTTGATGTATTTGGAAGTAATGCATGATTTGATAATGTCTTTGAACATTGGAAATGCTAGGTTGAAAGAATTGGATAAATGGTTTTTAATTGATGCATATGAAAACAGTGAGTTGATATTAATGAAATGGATTATATTGGCGAGTGATGGTATAAAAATGTTATGGAAATGTTATCAGATATAGTTGGTCGGCCATAGAATTTAAAGTGCACTATAATAAGTCGCCCATGGTTTGCAGAGGTGATGTGTTGAAAGTATTTACTCCAACCATGTGAACCCTAATATTGTTAAGGTAATGCTTCAATGGCTTCTACTCCGGCTGCGACCGTAGAGGTGATACTTTGGAAGTGTTTACTCCAAATTGGTGGATGAGCCTTGGTAGTGTTGAGGTAATGCATGTGTTGCATTTACTCCATGCCATTGAGCTGTTAAGTGATTGGGATATCACTTAGGAAATCCGTGTATCCGATGTGGTTTGATAAAAGTAATGAGGTTCTGGAAATGATCACTTGTAAGACAATATAATGAATTGATGTATCATGATGATGTATTGTTTGTATAATGTGATTTATACATGTGAATACTCTTTAAGCTTTGCATATAGGATGTTATGCATGAGAGGGCTTAAATTAAGGGTTGCATATGGGAGTATGCTATTGAATCCATGATACATGTTGTATATGGTTTAATATACATGTTTTGGAAAAGGTTAAGTACATAATTTGAAAGTAAGGCATGATTGTTTATGTAATTAAATGTATGTGAAAGGTTTGGGATTAAACCGATTTTAAAATGCATTGGATGATGTTTTGTGTTTGAGCACTCCTCACTAAGAATTATGTGCTTGCACTCTTTTTATCATTAATGCATATTAGTGGACTGGAGGGTAGCAAGCAAGCAAGGAAAGACATCCAAGGACTTGGTTGCAAAGTATGGTTTGAACAATACATGGTAGTAATAAGTGCATTGTGTCAAATGTTGGTCTGGGAGGGTTTTTTTCTAGACTCCCTATTTGTACAAGTTTTATATGTTGGTTTGGATTTGTGTTTAAAGTGTTTGATATGTGCTTGGTTTGTGTTTTGGATGTTGAGTAGGAAGCATGCCTCTAGATAGTGTGGATGAATGAGTTAGGCTTGTTAGATGTGCTTAAAATGTTGGCATGTTAATGTCAAGCATGCTTATGATGTTATATGATGATTAGATCAGCGTTGGATGTGTTTAGAATGAGCCAAAGTGTCATATGTTGGACCTAGAGATCATTATAGGCCTCAGCGTACCGGTATGGGTTCCTTGGTGACGGTACGCGGGGTTTGGAAAAGGTTTATTTTATCAAAAATTAATAAGGGTATCGATACAACTAGCCACTGTATCGGTACGACTTGGGGGAAATATACACTGGTGTCAGTACGCGGGATCCTGTATCGGTATGCCTTCTAGCTACTGGAATTTGATTTCAAAACACGAACCATAAGGGATCGGCACGAGAAGTTAACTGTATCGGTATGAGATTACCTGCAACACCGTATCAATACGGATATTAGCGTATAGGTATGCAAAGTCATTAAGTTGGTTGAATTGTATTAAAATGGAGGTAGCTCGTATCGGTACGCAGTGTTTAAATTTATGCTTTTGTCTGCTGAAGTTTGAAAATGATTAGTCCCTGAATGATATGTATGCAATTAAATAACCTTGGATGATTGTATCGAGTTGGAATTTATCATGTGATCATGAAAACAGATTAACGAATGACTGGTAACCTTAATTTTAATATCGACCCTATAATTTTTGAAAATTATGTTTTGGTCCCCAATGTGTGTTTTTAAGCAATTGAACCCTATTTTGTAATCTGATTTCAATGTAACCTTTTCTGTTGAAGCATGTTCGCCTTATGACATTAATTCAATGCATTTAAACAAGATAAAAAGAAAAAAATGGACCAAGTTTAGGTTATTAGCTCGGGTTTGCTTTGATAAACCTAATGTGATCCTTTTAGTTTGATTTCGGCTAGGCCGAGCTAATAGGGTTATAGGTGTTTGAATACGTGATTCTAGTTATGATTATGCCATGTTTAATGTGTTAGGGTATAATATCGGGGACACATTGCCTTTATTACACAAGTACAAGTGTTTTGTTTTGGAAAGCGCAGGATATCTTGGATCCTTGCTTAATATTGGCCTAAACATGCATATGATATTTTCATGTTGTAGATTCTTATTTTTGAATATAGGTCCAATATGAGAGACTCGAGCTTCTACGAGTAATGCCGGGAATAGGCAGAACAATGAGTTACCTCATCTTCTACCAATTCCTCTATTGGTGCCAGAATCAGAGGTGGTATGCCTCAGGCACCGCAAGGGCCAGTTTTTGGTGATATGACGCCATTAATCCAGGTTATGACTGGAGTATTCCAGGCAGCCATGGCCGAAGCACATATACCTACACCAGCACCCATTTGCAGTTAATCCATTATAATATCTGTGTAGCTTGGGAGGTGTCAAGTTTAGGGGTTTGGCACCCGAGGCTACTGAAGAATGGTTTGCAAGTACCCAAAGGATTATTGAATAAATATAGTGTACAAAAGCTCGTAAGTTGGGTTGCACAGTGTTTTTGCTTTAGGGAAATGCCTATAGCTGGTGGATTACCGCTATCTCAAGTATGATGCATGGGGATGTGATGTGAGAGTTCTTTTTTGTTGCCTTTAAGAAGAAATATCTGGGTTCCCATTATCAGGATGAAAAGAAGCATGAATTCATGGTGTTAGCCAATATGCACTTGAGCTGGTTCTAGATGATCGTCGATGATGTGATCATTTTTGATATGGTTGAAGACTTACATGCTGGCTTCAGATTACACCGATTTTGATGTTTTGGTTATACAAGCCAAGGATATTAAGCATAATTTGGGTTTGTTTATGGAAAGAGGATTACTGATCCGGTTCTAGAAGTGATTGGTACAAGGGACATCGAGATAGGAAGTATCGATCGGTTCATAGATAGTGTAGAGGTGGTAACGCGGGTAGAGGCTAGAATGTTCATGCGGGGAGACCTGAGTGTTGACGATGCAGAAAAAAAACATCAAAGAGAGTGCTGGTTATCTTAGAGCGGTTGCTAGAGTTATGGATCTCAGGATCATTTGCGACGTGAGTGCCCTCAGTTGGCAAAAGATGGTTAGGATTTTGCAGCAATAGTTGTTGTACCACCAAAGGGTCGTGGCTGTGATAATTTCCAACATAGGGAGGAAGGTCAGAGGACCGTTGCTCATACCATAGCTATTCAACCTGAGGGAGGCAGACCTACGAGAATGTGTGTACACTACAAGAGATGGAATAACACAGATGTGTTTACGGGTACATTTACTTTGCAATATATGTCATTACTTTCTTTAGTAGATTCTAGTTCTATGCATTCATACATCTTGCGTGAACACGGTTAGTTGCTTAATATTCCTGTAAAAGTTCTAAATGTGGGTATTCGAGTAACTAGTTATTTTGGCGAGACGGTTGTTGTTAGGAGTTTGTATAAGAGATATCCTTTGATGGTTTAAGGTCACGTGTTTGTGGTGGATTTGATGGAGCTGTCATTTTATGGCTTTGATGTAATTTCGGGAATGGATTGGTTGAGGGAGTATAGAGCTGTGGTTGATTTTGGAACCAAATGAATCTTGGTAAAGCTAGCAGATGATTATGAGGTCGTTGTGGTTGGCGAGAATGCTAAGCTCTTATCTAATGTTGTTTTAACTTTCGAAGAGCGAAGGTTGTTGGAGGGTGGATGTCAAACTTATTTAGCTTATGTTATAAACCTGGAAATGAAGAATGTTCATGTATAGGATATTCACACAATTTGTGATTTTTTGGCGGTGTTTCTAGAAGAGTTGCTTGGACTACCACCGGATAGAGAGTTAGAGTTTTATATTAAAATGTACGCAGATGTGGCTTAGTTTCAATTGCTCTATATCGTATGGCACTGAAAAAGTTGAAGATGCAACTTTAAGAGTTATTGGATCGTGGTTTCACATGCCCTATTGTTTCGCCTTGGGGAGCACCAGTGTTGTTCATGAAAAAGAAAGATGGAACTATAAGGATGTGTATTGATTACCGACAATTAAACAAGTTGATGATTAAGAATAAATACCCTTTGCCGCGAATTGATGATTTGTTTGGTCAGTTACGGGGTGCTACCATGTTTTCTAAGATTGATTTAAGATTTGGATACTATCAGTTGAAGGGTAAGTAAGGATGTGCTGAAAACTACTTTTCACATGAGATATGGGCATTATAAGTTCTTGGTGATGCCGTTTGGGTTGACAAATGCGCCCACAACTTTTATAGATATGATGAATCGGGTATTTCATGAACACTTGGATCATTTTTGGTGGTTTTCATTAATGATATTCTCGTGTACTCCCGCACAGAGAAAAATCATGATCGACATTTGCGGATTGTGTTGCAAGCTTTGTTAGAAAATTAGTTTTATATTCTTTACTCGAGATACCAAAACATCAAACTTAGTACACTCAATGGCCAACATGGAAATCTTGACATCCTGCACCAAACTATATCAGAAATGATCACAATGGTGCCTCTCATCTGACACCAACTTAGGTGCATACTGACTCAGCCGTACAAACTGCACCTTATACTCAGACACGATCATACTGCCCTAAACCAAGATCATAAACTCTCATTTCTTGTCGTCCAAATATCTAACACCTAGATATTTCTTCCTGAAGGCAACCTGGAAAAACTCCCACATCACATCACCAGGTTCCATGCCCGTGATTATAGTGGTCCACAATCTATACGCATCCCTTTACAACAAGGAAACAACACATCCCAACTTGCGGTCATCATTACACCCCAGTTGAACCAAGATATGCTATGTACTGGCCATCCACTCCTTAGATGCCTTAGGTGCCAACCCTCTATACTCGACCCTTCAAGGCTACGCAAACGCTCTAACTGCAAACAAAGATTAGTAGCAGTAGGTGTCGGAGCAGGTACGTGAGCTCCAGCCATCGCGGCCTGGAATGCTTCTGTCATTTCCTGAACCAAAGATGTCATGTCCCCAAACACAGGAACAGGCCGTGCAGGGGTACTTGTTCCACTCCCTCAGGAGGATTAGGCGGAGGCGGCGGCAAATCTTTAGGGTGTACTAGCTCGTCCTCGACTCCCTGCCCTCCAGTAGTAGCGTTTTTGCTAGATCGCAATTCTCTCATTGGTTGCATAGTCTAAAACGTACCTAAGGCATGATAATTACATAAAAATAAAACAATCAGGCTAGCTTCAAGCAAGGATCCAAGACTTCCATTTAAAACTAAAATCATTTAATAAATATAGTAATATGGTAATATATCCCCAAGGTACCCAAACATGGCATAATTCAAACACCGTACATGTAAACAATCACCGTGCATAGCAAACATCATGTTACAAACATCAACAACATCCCAAATTTTCACAAACCTAGCTCTAATACCACCAAATGTAGCCCCCTTAGACCGGCCTAGCCGGAACCGAACTAAAAGGACCACATTAGGTTTGCCAAAGCAAACCCAAAACTGAAACCATTTTTTCTTTTTTATCTTATCTAGATGCGCTTTATTAAGCACGACACAACAATAACTTTTTATATTGATCAGACTTCAAAACGGGAAACAATTGCACAACCTAACACTTCAGGGTCCAAAACGTAAATTCTATAAATTCTCAGCAATTTTACATATTTAAGGTTACCAACTTTTAATTGGTCCAATTACATACATGTGGGTCAAATCCTATTTCAAAACTATCACTCGAACACAATTAATTTCATTCAACTCGAACAAGGACCAAATTACAAGATTTCCAAACTTTAGCATCCTCATTTATCACAAAAAAGCATAGCGTGCCGATACTGGCAAGGCCGTATCGATACGGGTTAACAGATAAAATGGCTCAGCGTATCGATACTCTAAATATCATATTGATACAGTGTTTTGACTACCCCCATATCGATATAGATTTAACCCATACTAATCTCTTTCTTATTTTCTCAAAACTCTGAATTCCAATAACCAAAATTCATACCGATATGGCACCCCATGTATCGGTACGGGTAGCTAAAATTGAAGGGGGCGTACCGATCCTCAAACCCATGTACTGGAACAAACTTACAAATCCCTTAAGGCGTACCGGTACAGTGGCTAGGCGTACCGGTACCCATAGCTTAAGTTCAACACTTTGAGCCTCGTACAGACCTCGCGTACCGATCTTGAGGTACTCGTACCAGTATGCAGAGACCTGTGATGACCTCTAGGTCCAACATATGACTCTTTGGCTCACTTCAATCAAGCTTAACAATTATCTAATCATCATATAACATCATCAATATATTTGAGCACCGACATATTAATCACATAAGCCAACCTAGCTTAACTAGCATACTCAAACACCGAAACTAGAAGCATGCTTCCTATACCACATTCAAATCATCAAACTGACCATATCTCAAACACTTAAAACATATTACAAGTCTAAAACAGTAACTAAAACTTGCAACAACATGGATTTCTTCATAAACCCTCCCAAAAACCTCAATCGACATATTGCCATTATTACTATTTTTCGATATCCAAACCATACTTTAAGTTCAAGTCTTGGGATTTCCTTCCTCGCTGCCTTAAACCTTGGTTTTCTGCATTGATGGAAAAGAGAGCGTAAGCACACTAGGCCCAAACAATAACCATCATAAATGCATTTTAAAACCACTTCTCTATACATTTGTAAAGTACTTTTCAAAGCTCTTTTCAATCTTCATCACATTATCATGCCTTTCAAAAGCCATGCACTTAACAATCCAAAACAGCAAATTAAACCATATGCAACATGTATCATGAATCCCACAACAAAATCTCATTTGCTACCCTCAATTTAAGCTTTCCCATGCATACCGCCAATGCAAGACTTAAAAAGTAAAATGTGTTTAAATCAAATTAAACAACATAATCCATCTCATGACACATAAACAATTATATTGGCTTCCAAGTGATCATTTACCAATTCCCATTTACCAAAACGTAACATCGGATACACGGATTCAGCAAGTGTTCCCACATCACTTAAAAAACAATCTACCGATAACGCAAGGTTCACACACGGGAGTATATGGTACATATAAACCCCTCCACTGTTGTGACACCCGTGGTGGAGCATTCGGTACTCATAAACCCCTCAACACCACCCATCGGTACGATGTTTAATCCACTAACGGGAGTCTTCGGTACACATAAACCTCTCAACCATTAGGGTTCTCAGATGGAGTATTCGGTACACCATATAAACCCCTCAACATCCAAGTCGCCTTTTTATAGTGCAATATCAATCCTATGGCCGGCCAACTATATCTGATTTCATTTTCAAACCATTTCATAACATCACTTGCCAATATAATTTATTTCAACATCATCAACTCACAGTTTTCATATGCATCTACCAAAACCATTAAACCAATGCATCAACCTTTGCATTAAACAATGTTTATGAACATTAACAAATCATGCATTATTCCCAAATGCATTATCATCATTTTGAAACCAATTTCCAACATTAAATCATGCTCAATATATGCATAAACAGTGAGTAATCAAAACATGTAAAACAAGTGCATCAAACTATCGCCAAAATCAAGTTCGAGAGAAAATTCATACTTCACTTATTCTGGGCTTAGATCAGCGTTTCAAGCTCAATCTAAACTCCCAAACACAATTTTCAAACCTTTGCAAAGTTGAAAACACGTTTTCACTAACTGGCTCGCAACGCCTCGCTTGCCGATGCGACAAACACACCTTCAAAGCTTCTGAAACTCTTCGGGTCTTTCTTCCTCACCCTCTGCTTACAGCTTACTCCTCAAACTCAGCTTCTTCCTTTGTCCCCTTGCGCAAACGACTAAACTCAGCCTGTCTTTGAAAAGTGCTTCGTAGCCTACCCTGGATAAAACGATTATTAGGCCATCGTCTTTAGATTTGATGGCTGCTTTTGATGCCTTGGCGGATGATGGTAGTATTTTTTGCATCTACTTGTTTCAAGGTTTTGATTAGGTAGTCCACTTTGGTGACAGCATTAGGTGCCTCAGCATCACAGCAACACTAAGCCTCAACATCTCTTACCCAAAACTACTCCACAACTCTCAAAACTAACAACAAACCCCTTCCAAACTTTACCCAGCCACAATCAAATGTTTCAACATTTTAATTAACATCAATTATTATCTAAAAACATTTCTCAAACAGCCTTATATCTCCAACAATCAATTAACCACCACAACTCCTCAAAAATACATTACTAACAACCTAGACAAAATTAGAGATTTATATAGCTTCAGGATTCCAATATTAAAACCAACTTATCAACATTATAAAACATCAAAATTATGAATATAACTCATCAAGAACCTAGCAAAACAGATCCAAAATGGAAATCTCTTGTTATCATCAATTTAACATTGATTTAAGCAATTTCCACAATTAACTCATCAAAACTTATTAGAAAACAATAAACAAGGATCATTAGTAAAGAACCATTCATTAGAGGAGAAGAACGAATCTTACCTCTAATGAGTGATTTCCCTCTCAATTTGATGATTTAGATCTTGAAAACAAAGAAATTCAATGAGGTTTTGCAAAATAATGTTAAAGAATCAATTAAGAATTAAAAACTTAAGAAATCAAGAGTATTCCCTCAGATTTTGGATGAAAGAGTAGGTGTTTGGAAAAAGAACTTTGAGAAAAAAGTTTAGGAGAAAAGTTACGTAGATTTTTGGTTTTAAGAAAATAACTACCTTTTCATTAATCCCTTTTTAATTATCAAATTAAAACACTTTTAAAATAATCCTAAATGAGAGGAAAATCTGATATTAAAGTTTAGTAAAATAGCCCCTTAAAGATTCTAAGTTTTAACCCTTTTTCAAAATAGTCACTAAAAACAATTTTCAATCTTTACATTTTGGTCACTAGCCAAAATGTCCAATTTCCAAAATTGACTTTACCAAAAATATCCATATATTAAATAATGATTTTTAGATATTTTTCACATATTTTTCTCGCACCAAAGTTATTAGTTCCAATTTTAATCCTGAATCTGACTTAAATCTCTAATCCCGGTCCACCAGACTGTCTAATCCAATAGGAAAACTCCTAGGCCCAAAACCGGGACATTACAACGCCGTGGCAAGTCGTGATAAAAACATTATCTATAGAATTAATTCAAATGTAAAGGATAATTATCCCAGATTCAAAATTCAAAATCTAGATAAGATAGAGATTAGATACCCATGGATTCCACACGCATTCGAACTCTTTCCCCTCATCTATTTAAGGAGATTGCAATAACACATCAAGGAGAGTCAATTGGGAGAGTGAGATCAGATCTAAAGGGGGATTCATGCCTATCATAATTGATTTTAGCAGTTTATCTTCTCCATTTCTTTTTATCTTGTATTGTATGATTCACCCATGTCTGGGATTTATTCTTTTGTGTTTTCATTTTACCCAGCCATGAACTAAATAAATTTGGCTTAGGTTATCGGGTTTTATTGTGTGTAGAGACGAATGAATGGTTTTAGTTTTTAATTCAATAAAATTCAGTGTTTATCCATTGTTGGTTTTTATTCTCGCTTCAAGGAAATTGGGAAAGGAACTTGAATGCATTTATTTATCTAGGTTCGGGAGAGCTAGATTCACAAAACGAGTGGATATTATTTCCATTTAAACAACCATTGGTGGAAACTAATTCGCCTTAAGAATAAAGAATGGATTTTAGCGACTAAGAAGAGTGAAAAGATCGATGTTTTCCACCCAAGGTTAACTTCAGGGATGTATCACAAAGGCTTGCACAATCATTATTTCTTCAATTAGGGATAACTCTAAGACATTGAAAAACACTTCGTCGAACATCGAATGATAATCCAGTTGCCACAGTAATTCAATTGCCGAAGCATTTCACTTGCCAAAGCAATTACTTGCTGCATAAATTTACTTGTCACAGCAATTACTAGCCATATCAATTCATCTGGCAATCACACCACTACTCATGATAAACCAGCCTATTCTCTCATATCGATTATCTCTTTCTGCTCTTTTACTTTGTTTAGCTTATTTTACTTATTATTTATCACCATCTATCAACTTCAATACTATTCTCTTTCAATGCAAGAAGCTAGAAGTTAGAGTTTCACCAATCCCTGTAGAGAAGATCTTAATCTATACTATTACTTGTGACATGTTCACCTGCACCGCTTGCGTTGCACCCAAATCACGCAACACTCTCCAACCTCTTTCACTACAAGTTGATGTTGCAAAACGGGTTACAACATTGCTAGAAGGTTAAGAAACATAAAAGAGGAAACTTTACAACAAAAAATGGAGTCAAATCCCCCATTCTCGTTCATCGTCTACAACCCCATCAAACTCTCATTTTTCCAAACTCTACCAAAACCTTCCATCCTTACCTTGTTAGATATATCGCTTGATGCTAATAACACTTCTCTTCACCCGTACTCTGAAAATCCAACTCAAACTGATAAAGAATTGGTATTTGTCTTTGGCTCTTGGAAGGAAGATGAAGATGAAAGGGGATTGGGGTACAATGGACAAGGTGATATCACCTTCCCTTACTTTTGCAGCACTATTAAGAGTAAATCAACATCTTCTCTTTCTAAGGAAGGACTTTACTCCTTTAGCCCTTCTTCATCTCATCGTTTACATCCCAAACAAAAACCTCTAGCCCATTTACCAAAAAGAAAGCCCACTAGAGGCCTCTCAAGCCATCCAAAGGCCCGAACTCACGAAGCAAATGTGAAGCCCTTGCTTCGGGTTAAATCGAACCCTGAATTCCAAAACCCTGGTCGTTGCAGATTATACCAATTGGGAACCATGCAAGGGCAACCATGGATGAGAGCTAATCACAAGATCATAACAATGACAGAAGCTACCATTATGAACGAATCTTTTTTTCAACAATGGAGATTAATTTAGGTTATAGGGTTTAGAATTTAGGGTTAGAGTTTAGGATTTAGGATTTTAGGATTAAGAATTTAGATTTTATATTTTAAAGAAAAGTTATGTATCAAAATATAACTCTAATTTAAATATAGAAAACATTTTGATACATGAGTCGTGTAAGCTAAAGTTTATGCAAGTGTGTCAATTTTAAGGTTCAAGATTTTAGTTTAGTTTTAAGGTTTATGTTTAGAATTTTGAGTTTAGGTTTGGAGTTTAGTTGTTTAAATTTTAAAAATTGGGGTTTGAGGTTAAAGATTTAAATTTTAATATATATATATATATATATATATTAAAATTTGTACACTTTTTACGCTTTCCAAAATTAGGGGTGTTCATACTTCGGTTTTAACCGAATTAACAAATCGAACCGAAGTTCATTTTTGCTTATGTAGTTGGTTAATTTTAGGTATAACCGAATTAACCAATCGAACCAAACCGACCCGATTGAACACACGTACCCAAAACCATATTAAATTTTTAGTTTAAAAATATATGAACATGCCAAGATCCATGCAAACCAAAATTTCTTTGCAAAAAGTTACAGCAAAACATGGAACATAACAAATCTTGCATAGTAGTAAGTTTTTCTTAACACCCGACCACTCGAAAAAGAAGCTCAAAACTTGTAGTGACTCTCAAGTAGTCCTTTGTTTGTCTTGATCATAGGATGGAATTAAGGTCAAATATTAAGAAAACAAAAATTTATTAAGTTTTTAAATATAAAATTAGACGAAACAAAGATTTCAGTTTTTTAACTAATATTTAAACTAAAAATAAATTAAAATATTATTATATCAAAAAAATTTAGAAGCGACAACATCCCTATCCGCTAAATAACCCCGTTCCTGCTTATCAGTAAAAGAAATTTTGATTACTGCAAAGGACTCATTAGGAGGTTGTGATTTACGAGTTTGGAATGGTAATTGTGTACATCATTTTACACTGTAACGTATGTAGTTAGGGATTCAGTATATAGGGGTGAGGATTAGTTATACATATATAATTTTTAAAATGAATTAATTATAAATTCATTCCCAATTTTGATATATTTATGTTTGTCCCTCAACCCCAATCCTGACTTCATCCATGTATGCAGTAGCTGAGCAGTTCAATGTTTGTTTCTACATTTTCAAATTGATATGATGAGGCTTTTTGCATCTTTGAAAACTCATCAGTCTTTATCTTTCAAGATATGGAATGTCATGAAAATCTTTACCGATGTAGGAATATACAGGTTCATACCCTTCGCATGGGAACCTGAACCTCGCTATCGTTGCTTGTTCACAGCCTCGGCAATGAGGCTCGAATACAGAGGCTTGATTCCCATTTACACCGAGTGATATTTGCCTCTCTACTGACTTAAGGACGACAAAACTCTAGCGGTATGTACAGATGAGAACTTGACCTTCCGGTCAATTGATGATCTAGATTATTTTTAGGATGGGAACAAGTTAAAATATTTTTGAGGATGGACACAAGTCATAAATTTGATGATTAATTCATAAAAATTAAAATAAAATGTGTAATGTTTAAAAAATTCAGAGTGACTACAGAACCACCCAACCATACATGTGGATCCGTCACTACTTCTAACACTCCCCTAAAGTTGGCGTGTAAAAACATTTTTGACCCCCATTTTGGAAATCAAGTAGTTGTGCTTTTGTGAACCAAGAGCCTTGTCATGATGTCTACTAGTTGGTCTGCTGAAGCTACACACTCGGTTTATATGAGTCCTTTCTTGATATTTTTCTTGAATAAAATGACAATCTATTTTTATGTATTTTGATGTCACAACAATTCATCCCATTCAACTAGACATGGCCGGTGCTGCCATAACAAACAACAGACCACACCCTTAGTAAACTTTTGATACCTAAAGTAATTTTTTCTTCAAACTAGATACATAGCATTACATGATGTTGTCACTTCAACTTCACCTATAAAATTCACCCTTAAAACTATCATTTTCATAATTTAAGGAAAAATTGAAATATTCCAAAGTCTGAAGATTAGTGTAGAGATGTGCGATGCAATTAATTCTATCTTAATGGTCACTTATCTCAATATATCTGTCTAACCTTTTTATTCTTTCATTCTAATGAAATGGATTTTTAGGCTATTAGTTTGTGTTATGGATGGTCCCAATTTCTAAAAGTAACCCCCGAAGACTAAAATGGCCGAAAAAAAAAACATGTAAATCTCACCCAAAATTGTTCAAGCGAGTCCCAACATTTTAGATCGAAATCAAAGACTGAGTTTGGGTCTTTGTCCAAATGTTTTTAGCCACAAATTCACAATTCTTGTTCTCAAGTTTCTTCTATTTAAGGAATGAGTTTCTTTTTTACCTCGTACAAATCAACATTCCTACAAGCTTTCTTAGTGAGCTATTTTTCCTTCTAAAAGTACATTGGTGTGAGAGAAAAAGCATAAGACGTAACAATTCTATTTGAAAATGGGAAAAGCAGCCGTAATTATCGTTTTTTTTTCTGTCATTTTGGTGGCCATTGTGGTGGCGGTGGCCGTCGGTGTTGCCCGCAGCCATAGCGGACGCAGCGCGGGCGGAGGCGAGCTGGAGGCTTCCAAGAAGGCGGTGCAAAAAAATTGCTATCCCACCGATTATAAGGAAGCATGCGAAAAGAGCCTCGCTGGAAGCAACACCACCGACTCCAAGGAGCTAATCAAGGCGGGTTTCCAAGCGGCTATCCACGAGATAGAAAAGGTTGTCAAAAACTCCGGCACCATTCAAGATGTGGCCAAAGACCCGATGTCTCGTCAAGCTCTCGACATCTGCAAAGAGGTGATGGGTTACGCCATCGACGACCTTATGAAGTCAATCAACCAGCTCGGTGCATTCAACGCGAGCACGCTAGACGAATACATCGAGAACCACAAAATTTGGGGGAGTGGTTCCATCACGTATCAATAAACATGCTTGGACGGGTTCGTTAATGCATCCACCGTAGCCGGCGAAAAAAATGAGAAAACTGCTGAACACTTCACAAATGCTCACTAGCAATGGCTTAGCCATGGTTTGTGAAATTCCTAAACTCATCCGTGATCTCAACTTTCCGGGGTTGACCGGAGCTGGAGGGGGTACATGTAAACTATTGACCAAAGATGGGTTCCCTTCGTGGGTTAGTTTTAGGCAACGGATGCTATTGCAACAAAATCCGTAACAGATGACGCCTAATGTTATTGTCGCTAAAGATGGTAGTGGCAAATATAACAACATCAATCAAGCATTGAAGGAAGTCCCTAATAAAAATGCTTCTCCATTTGTTATACACATTAAGGCTGGTGTTTACAAAGAAAATGTTCTTGTTGATAAGTATATGTCCAAAGTCTTGTTCATCGGAGACGGACCAACTCAGACTATCATCACTGGCAGCTTGAACGTTGCCAACGGCACTTTCACATTCAAGAGTGCAACTGTTGGTTAGTATTTATGAGTTTAGATTGCATTATATTACAAAACTCACGCTTAAACTTGAGTAACATAAAAAGTAATGTTTACAGCGATTATCGGTACAAACTTCATGGCGAAGGACATGGGATTCCAAAACACTGCGAGAGCCATCAAGGGCCAAGCAGTGGCACTTAAGGTCCAAGGTGATCAAACCTTCATCCATAACTGTCAAATGGATGGCTACCAAGACACCCTTTACGCCCACAGTCATCGCCAATTCTATAGGGACTGCACCATCTCTGGCACCGTCGATTACATCTTCGGTGACTCCGCTACAGTCCTTCAGAACTGTAAACTCAACGTCAGGAAGCCGCTCGACAATCAACAATGCATGGTCACTGCGCAAGGAAGGACGGAACTCCGCACGCCCTCCGGCTTCGTCCTTCAAAACTGCACCATTAGCGGGGCCCAGGACTACCTCCCGGTGAAGGCAAAAAGCAAGACGTACCTCGGCCGGCCGTGGAAACAGTTCTCGAGGACCATCATCATGCAATCTCAACTGGATGACATCATCGCACCGGATGGATGGAGTCCTTGGAACGACAACTTCGCCCTGGATACCCTATGGTATGTTGAGTTCAATAACCGGGGACCGGGTGCTGACCAGACAAATAGGGTTAAATGGAGAGGTATCCACAAGATCACTGCCGCTCAAGCCCAGCAATTCACCGCCGGTGTGTTCTTAGTTGGCGGGAACTGGATCCCTAAATCCGAGGTGCCTTACATTGCTGGCATGATTCCTGGTCAATAGAGATCCAAGCAAAATAGATCTGGAATGTATGAATAAGTGTGCAAGTATAGTTTCCTACGTTGCTGGATAATAAAATCACACGTTGATTATACAAATGAGAATAAAGGAATGAAGGGCAGTTTTATAGACTAGCAAATGGCACTAAGTTCACTTATTAGGTTACAAAGAATAAATGTGGAAGACTCGTCCCTTGAAGACTGCTTGATACTGATTGGTGCTGTTGAGCGTGGCATGCAGCTGATGGCTCAAAGGGCCCTTCATCGGAAAACAATTGGAAAATATATACTCAGCACGTTTTGTTTCTTCTCGATATTGCAAAGGTAATCTAATCTTCATATATATATATATAATAGATTAGGCACATATTTGTATTAATTGGATTGGATTACTGTAATGTTCAGCTTAGTGATTAATTAGAGGTTGCCATTTAGTTGAGAATTGTTTGCTTCTTTCATGCAGTGTCCAGTAGAACTGGAGGAAGCTAGGTTTTTGGTTCTTGAAGCAGCCGACCATCTCATTCGACTTGGAAACATGAAAGCTCGTGGAATATGGTGCTGAAGGTGCTGAACATGACAATCCAAGCACAAGGTGGAGCCGGGGTCTAATTCGACACCTTCTTGGCACACATGTGGGCAGCAGCAAGAACATTAAGATTCACAGATAGAGCCGATGAAGTGCACTTGGGTACAATTGCACAGTTAGTTAGAACTACGAAGAGATAAGCTTTGAAATGATCTTCAAACCATGATCATCATGCAAAATCCTTTTTGTGTCTTTTTCAATTCAGTTTTGGAACTAAAGAGTGGAAATAATGATCCAAAAAAATATGTAATCATTATGAAACATGTTGCTGAAACAATATTGTTTGAATTTATTTATAGACTATTTATAAGCCTCGAATTTAAAACTCTTTAGGCCAAAATTTAAATCTGTTGACTGATTTAAATTTGAATTTTACGCAAAACTATTACAGAAATGAATTGGATTTTCAGCCTTTAACTCGGCTGTTACTGTAGCATTATTCAAGCCTTCATAGCAGATTAATGAATGGTTTTAATTGCTGAACTAAACCTTTTGTGACTATTTAAGTCAATGAATTGAAGTGGTTTAATTCTATATTTTGCAAATGGACAATTTTATCCTCTAATTTCAGCCTATAAATAAAGAACATTTTGGTTCGTTTTAGATATCCCAACAACTTGCAAAATGCAATTTTCTCATGTTTTGCTCTCTTTTCTTCTACTGTTTTTTCTATTGAAAATTCGAGTGCTATTTTCTCTTCTTTAGAGAAGAGCAATACCATCATCGTCCGCTCCAATTTTTGGTATACAAATTTTTGAAGAGTCTGTATTAATTTCGGAAGTGTCGTCTAGTTCAGAGATTACACCAATAGGGAACCATGCAATGGCAGCCATGGATGAGAGCTAAGCATAAGATCATAAAAATGACAAAAGCCACCATTATGAAGGAAGCTTTCTTTTTTCAACAATGGAGATTAATTTGGTGCAGACCCTTTGTTTCCTGTTATTTATAATGTCTTTTTTAAGAAAAAGATAACTCATCTGTCGGAAAAGGACTGTATTGTCCGAACATTTTTGTGTTTTTGTAGTTTTAAAATTATTTTTGCTACACAAAATTAAGATTTATTCATAAAATTATAACCTACAAAGGTGGTATACAAGGACCTCACGACGAGCCCCTCCAGAGACAAATGCAAGAACCTATGACAATAATAACCCATTTCTATCGCTAGAAACACTGCCTATGATCAATAACCTATCAGAAACAACGCACAAAAGAAACAAAAGCCAATGCATAATTTTATTTTGATTTTAAATATTTGAACGAATCCCAGAATGGTTGCATGAAACAGCAGAATGAATCCCGTTATGGTCGCAGAGAAGAATTTATAAGGCTGTGTACCCTTGTTGTTTAGGGCCCCCATTCCAAATTTGTTGGATGTCAAAAAGAACATTCTTAACAAAAATTTGAGTGAAGTTCAGATTTGTCCAACCGGTTCCTACCTTAAACAAAACTAAAAGTCACAACCCTTACTCCTAAAATTTAAGTCCAAAGCATTAGAGAAACAGCGGTAGAGGAAGAGTAGAGGCCAACACAACAATCAACGTGTTTAAATTTAGAGAAAAACTTTGATACTAAATCTCTGTAAAATTTACACAATCTTGTTAGATTTAGGGTGTTGGTTTAGGGTTTGTGAATTAGGAATTTAGGTTATAGGGTTTAGAATTTAGTATTTAGAGTCAAAGTTTAGGATTTAGGATTTTAGGATTAAGGTTTTAGATTTTATATTTTAAGGAAATGATGTGCATCAAAATATAACTCTAATTTAGATATAGAAAATATTTGGATACATGAGCCGTATAAACTAAAGATTATACATATCCCTTTTAGGTTAACCTATTTCCTAGGGTTTCATAGAACTCTTTGAAGATTCATCGACAAAGTTATCTCAATTCTCAACGCCGACAGAGTAATATTGCCGAAAAGAATATTCCTTGTGTGGGAGGAGCGGAACAATCATGGGTTCACGAGGGAGCCGAATAGTCACCCTCTTTATGAACAATTTTCCCCAGGCGTTACATTGGAGCGGGCTAAGACAGGTGTTTGGGAGGCATGGAGATCTGGTTGATGTGTTCATTGCTTAGAAGGTGGATAGATCAGGAACATGGTTCGGTGTCGTAAGGTTCTCAAACAACCAAGATGCTAACAGAGCCATTGAGCATTTGCATGGGTTCAAACTATTGTCACGGGCCGTCAGCCGAGGCCCGAGTCATTGGCACCACGGGGTGCACATCAGGGTTCCCAAGAGGTTCAGATAGAGATTTTGGGCCCAAAGAGACCACCAGACCTAGCCCGATCCGTGGAGGATTCAGGAGGGTAATTCGGTCAAAGCATCATCTACTTATTTGAAATATAATATGTAGATAATGTTTGTGATAATTAGAGATTTTAAATTGAGATTTGATTAGATAAGATCAATCTCGACCGTCGATGTAAATTTGTATAGACCGTCGGATTAGGGGGAACTCAACTATAAATAGAGGCCTTCCCCTCCTCATTTGATGTATCCAAGTTTCCAAGGAATAAAGGCATTTACTCTAAATCCTCTGAGTGTTCTTTCTTTGTTCTTGAGCGTTCTTTCGAAGTTCTTCTTCACTCATCTCTTTTGATCCGATTCTGCGTAGAACGCTTTGCGTTTGTCGGTGCTTGGGAAGTTTGATCTTCCGAGAGGGTTGAAAAGGCTTACTTAGGTGTTTGTCTTGAGTCACATCGCCTAAGGCCGCACGGTGGGCTGGTTGAAACTCTAGCCACGTGACACTATACGGCTCCCACATTAGTGTGCGAAGTATAACGTGCGAGAATCATACTTGAAAAGAGTGTCTCCTACGTCAATCCAACACGATAAGAAGTCAGAAAAACTTAATTATTTTCAAAGGAGACAGTACCCGGTAAAAAACAGATGCGAGCCTGGAGTAAACTATGAGCAGGAGGAGCCTACAGGTGATGTTTTCGAACCTGGAGAAACAAGTCATCGTCAGATAATACCAAAAAGGATTAAGGGTCATGTGGAAGAGGAACAACTTTGGAAATTGGTAACTACGACTACATTCTGCAACATCAAAATGGGTAGAGGAAAGGTTATTGGAATGGGGACTAGGTGAGATTTCGGTCAAGATTATGGGAAGTTGTCGATTTCTACTGGAAGTTAAAGATGATGAACTAATGAAACTCTTAGAGGAGCAAAACTGGGCATATCTAAAGGAGACTTTTGTAGAAATTTGCCACTGGTCAGAGTCATACCAATTACCAAAAAGAAAGAGCAACATGGATTGAAGCATCTGGTATTCCATTACACTGTTGGAATCACTCGACTTTTAAAAGGATTGCAGAACTGTGGGGTTTATTGATTGCCGTTGGTGAAAATGCTGCACAATCCTTAAATTGTGACCAGGTTGCAATATTAGTTTAAACAAACTAGATGAGGAGCATCGATGAATTAATTGAAATTGAATTGGGGAAGACAATCCATAAAGTCAGAATCATTGAACAAGATATTATTAAATCGGGAATGGGATGGTCCAGTGCAGGGGTGAAGGTGACGATGAATGGTAAAGCTAAATCGGTGGCGGTTGAGAGTACATCGAATCTTCCTCAGGTTCAGATCAGAGCTTCACGCCGACGACAGCCGCCTTGAAGATGATGAAGTAGTAAATGCCATGTTCTTGGGGAGGACTTCAGAAAACGGTGCAATTACGGATGATAGGGTGGAATACAGACATGTTTTTGAAGATGATCTTTGCGGCTCCAATAATTCTGAAGTTCAAATGGGACAGGAGCATAAGCAGAATCCAAGTCCCGAGGTCGATCCTAATTCTGCTATCCAAATAGATAACGAAATTGCAAGTAGCCCAAATCCTACCCGAGCTATGGAAGATGTTACCTCAATAGGCTTCCAGCAAGAAGAGCTGCTACTCATGGTTAGGAGTCAAATGAAGATGATATTCTTAACCCAATTGAAATGAGACTTGTAGGCAGCTTGACTTGGGCCCAAAGTGTACTCTCTAAATGCAAATACTCAACCAGGGTTAGGGGTTATCGGAAAAAATGGCTAGGAAATTTCTTGTGAAGAAAGGAGTTCTAAACCAGAAGGCAACATCCTCTCGCTGCCTGAACTTCAAGTGGAAACCAGACTTTGGAAAGAAAGAAAATATGGTTCGCTGACGGAATTCCAAGATAAAGCCATCACAAGTGCAGAAAGGAAAAAAAGAGATATCGGTCAACGCAGGAAAATGAACAAGGGGAAGACTTTGGTCGAACCAGAACTTGAAGGGAGGTCACTCTCGGATTCTGACATGCATGGAAGATGGTCAGTGATGACTAGAGAAGCAAGGAAGGCTCTAAAGCTTGGAAAAAAACTGGAAATTGAGATTCAGGGTATCGAGGAGGAAGTAAGAGCACTGTTTTCAGGCTTGGTTCTTAATCTTTAAGACTTTGTGTTCTACTCGAAGATGCGCGCCTTTTTGTGGTGTAAGGCCGTCAAGAATATTGTGTTGCTTCAAGAGGAGAAATGGTGAGACAATTACCAAATGAGGGTGAGGTCAAATTCAATGTCGATGTTGCAGGTTGTGGAGGGGTGCTAAGATGGGCCATGGGTGAAGTAAGAGCACTGTTTTCAGGCCTGGTTCTTAATCTTGGTTCTGACTTTGCCGAGTTGATGCGGTTAAAACAAGCTCTAATCGTTTTTGCCGAAGCAAATTGGGCCGACAAGGCGAGGCTGATCGTCGAATCCGACTCTCAAGGTTTCCTAAATTGGATCAATAAGTGCATGATTCGGCCTTCGAAATGGTGGGAAATATTTGAAGACATCGACAACCAATTCGATCTATTTCAACAGTGAGGTATTTGTATGTTCAAGGGAAAGGAATGCTTTAGCTGAACAACTTACAAAAATTGGATTGAGGAGGGAGGAGATGTTTAAAGCATGGTGGGGATCTTATTATTAAATTCGAATTGAACCGGGAGAGTTTGGTTGTGTAGTCATAGTTTGTGATTCTGCCCCTTATGCTGTTTTGTTTTTAGGTAAAATTTGGTAGCATCACTATAGAGTCAGTTGGTCTGTATGAAAATGTTGAGGTTGTTAGTTCAAAATTGAAGAGAAAGGGAATAGGCGAGTATGGCTGAGAGGCAGGTTATATAGGCACGACGAGTCTTTGTGCTTCAGAGGAGGATTGTTGAACTGAATCTTGGTAATGAGGTGTAAGAGTTTAGATTTTATTAGGTGATTTGCTACTCATTGTATCTCGATCACCAACATGAACTCTTTTTCTCCTTCCAATGTGGAGGGATTTTTTAATAAGGCATATGGTGATTATGTATTGTGTTTTTATTAAATAAAGCTTTACATTGCCGAGCAAAAAAAGATAAAGTTTATACAAGTGTGCCAATTTTTGGTATCAGAGCCTAATTTAGGTGTGTATATCTACTTACCGTATTCTATGTTGGTTGCCATTGAAAAGTGGATCCTCCATCATAAGAATGTAAGTTAGATATTACTCATTCATTGAAGGTGGTGGACACTATTCACGTTAAATAGTGAAATAGTGGGAGCTATCTGAAATAAAAGTTATGGCAACGAAATTTGATATTGAAAAGTTCAACGGGAGAAATTTCTCACTGTGGAAATTGAAGATAATGGCTATCCTAAAAATAGATGTCTAGCGGCTATCAGCGAAAGGCCGACAGATTTTACAGATAACAAAAATGGAACGAGATGGACGAGAATGCTATTGCAGACCTTTATTTAGCATTAGCAGATGAAGTACTGTCGAGCATTGAGGAGAAGAAGACGGCCAAGGAGATTTGGGATCGCCTCACAAAATTATATGAGGCCAAATCGCTGCACAATAAAATTTTCCTTAAGAAGAAATTCTACACTCTACAGATGTCAGAATCTACTTCAGTGACAGAGCACTTAAACACGTTGAATACTCTATTTTCTCACCTTACATCTCTAAGCTATAAAATAAAGCCACAAGAACGTGCTGAACTTCTACTTCAAAGTCTACCTGATTCGTATGATCAACTCATCATCAACTTGACAAACAACAACCTTACCAGTAATCTAGTCTTCGATGACGTTGCAGCTGCTGTTCTGGAAGAAGAAAATCGGTGCAAGATCAAGGAATACAGACAAGGAAATCTGCAACAAGTAGAGGCCTTAACGGTGATGAGAAGAGATCAACAGAACATGGCCAAAGTAGCAGTCACAATCATGGCAGATCAAAGTCAAGAAGTAAGAAGAATTTAAAGTGCTACAACTGTGGAAAGAAGGGTCACTTGAAGAAAAATTGTTGGAGTTTACCCAAAAACTCCAATCCTCAAGAAAATACGGCAAACACTCCAGATGATGGAGATGCTCTTTATTGTGAAGCATCAACAGCCATGGAAGGTAGAAAAAGATTTGCAGATATATGGCTTATTGACTCGGGAGCCACATATCACATGACCTCAAGAAGAGATGGTTCCATCATTATGAACCTTTCTCAGAAGGATTTGTGTACAGCTGTAATGATCATGCCTTGGAGATTATTGGCGTTGGAACCATCAACTTGAAGATGTATGACAGAACAATCAAAGTTGTTCGAGATGTACGGCACGTGAAAGGCTTGAAGAAAAACTTATTATTCTACGGATTGCTGGATAATAATGCAAGCAAGATTGAAACACGGAAAGGAATCATGAAGGTGTTCCATGGAGGCTTGTGGTGATGAAAGGTGAGAAGATAGCTGCAAATTTGTATATGCTGAAGGGAGAGACTGTGCAAGAGGCATAAGCTTCTGTTGCTTCATGTAGTTCAGAGTCTACAATGTTATGGCATCAAAAACTTGGACACATGTCAGAACAAGGAATGAAAGTCCTTGTGGAGCAAAAGCTACTTCCAGGTTTAACAAGGGTATCACTTCCTTTGTGTGGACATTGTATTACAAGTAAGCAGAATTGATTAAAATTTAACACATCAAATTTTAGAGGCAAGGCTGTTCTAGAATTGGTTCATTCTGATGTATGGCAAGCACTGGTTACATCCCTAGGTGTAACAGAGTATTTTGTCTGATTTATTGATTACTACTCTAGGAGATGTTGGGTGTATCCTATCAAGAGGAAGGCAGATGTGTTTTCAACCTTCAAAGTTTTCAAAGCGCGGGTAGAACTTGATTCTAGAAATAAAATCAAGTGTTTCAGATCAAATAATGAAGGTGAATATACAAGTGATGAATTTGATGACTTTTGCAGAAAAGAAGGCATCAAATGACAGTTCATAGCAGTATACACTCCTCAACAAAATAGAGTGGCAGAGCGGATGAACAGAACTCTGTTAGAAAGAACAAGAGCAATGTTGAGAGCTGCAGGCCTAGAGAAAGCTTTCTGGGCAGAAGCAGCCAATACCGCCTGTTATTTGGTGAATCAAGCTCCATCAACTGCGATTGAGTTGAAGACACCGATGGAGATGTGGACTGGTAAACAAGTTGATTATTCAAACCTCTATATAATTGGAAGTATTGTGTACGTAATGTACAGTGTCCAAGAAATTTCAAAGTTGGATCCAAAATCCAAAAAATGCAAATTCTTGGGGTATGCTGATGGAGTAAAGGGGTATCGCTTGTGGGATCCCACTACCTGAAAAATGATTATTAGCAGGGGTGTTATCTTTGTAGGAGATAAGCTACAAAGAAAGGAAGAAGATGACAACATTGAAAAAGAAAAGCCAGAGACTACACAGATACATGTTGAAAATGAGTCTGAACAGGGAGATTGTTCTGAAGCAGAACCAGAGCACGAGGAACTAGAACCAGAGAATTCTGAAGCTCCAACAACTCATCAATCAGATCATGTGAGAAGACATCCTAATTGGCACTCAGATTATGTTATGGAAGGTAATATTGCATATTGCCTTTTAATAGAGGACGGTGAACCATCAACATTCCAAGAGGCAATGAGCAACACAGATGCTTCACAATGGATGTCAGCAATGCAAGAAAAAATCAAAGCCCTTCATAAAAATAATACATGGGACCTTGCGCCACTACCAAAAGGAAATAAGCCAATTGGTAACAAATGGGTTTTCAAAATAAAGAGAAATGATGACGATCAAGTGGAGAGGTATCGTGCAAGACTGGTGGTCAAAGGATATGCTCAGAAAGAAGGTATTGATTTCAATGAAATCTTTTCTCCAGTGGTTCGACTAACAACAGTTTGGGTAGTCCTAGCAATGTGTGCTACATTGAATTTATATTTAGAGCAGCTAGTTGTTAAAACAGCTTTTCTTCACAGAGATCTTGAAGAAGAGATTTATATACTCCAGCCTGAAGGTTTTGAAGAAAAATAAAAGAAGAACTTGGTTTGTATGTTGAACAAATCTATGTACGGTCTAAAGCAGGCGATGAGGTGTTGACACAAGAGATTTGACTCCTTCATCATGAGCCTTGGATACAACAGACTTAAAGCAGACCCTTGTGCTTACTTCAAGAGGTTTGGTGAAAACGATTATGTTATATTGTTGTTGTATGTAGATGACATGTTAGTTGCAGGCCCCAACAAAGATCATATTGAAGAATTAAAGGCACGACTGGCTAGGGAATTTGAAATGAAGGACTTGGGACCAGCAAACAAGATTCTAGGGATGCAAATTCACCGAGACATAAGTAATATGAAGATTTGGCTTTCACAAAAGAATTACTTGAAGAATATATTGTCACGATTCAGCATGCAAGATTGTAATCCAATTTCTACCCCTCTTCCTATTAACTTCAAATTATCATCTAGTATGAGTCCTAACAGTGAAGAATAGAGGATGGAGATGTCTCGAGTACCATATGCATCAGCGGTGGGAAGCTTAATGTTCACTATGATTCGTACAAGACCAGACATTGCACAAGCAGTGGGAATGGTTAGTTGATACATGGCGAATCCAGGTAGAAAGCATTGGAATGCTGTGAAAAAGATCCTAAGATACATCAAAGGGACCTTAAATGTTGCATTATGTTATAGAGGATCAGACTTTCTTATCAGCGGGTATGTCGATTCTGACCATGCAAGAGATTTGGATAAAAACAAATCTACTACAGGGTATGTGTCTATAGTTGCTGGTGGAGTTGTAAGCTGGGTTTCAAAACTGCAGTCGATTGTGGCTACGTCAACAACGGAGGCAGAATATGTAGTAGCTACTCAAGCCAGTAAAGAAACATATGGCTGAAAATGCTATTGGAGGAGCTCGGGCACAAACAAAAGAATGTCTCTTTGTTTTGTGACAGTCAGAGCGCCTTGCATCTTGCAAGGAATCCTATTTTTCACTAAGAACAAAACACATTCGGGTCCAGTACCACTTCACCCATGAGAAAGTAGAAGAAGGGACGATAGATATGCAGAAGATTCATACCTTCTGCATACCAACAATAACATAACATATTTCATGACAAAGGCAATTAATACTGATAAGTTTGCTTGGTGTCGATCCTCTTGTGGCATGTTAGAGACGTAAGCAACATGAATGGTACAAGGTGGAAATTTTGAATGTCAAATTTCGATGCATTATTGCACCACTTGGTGTAGGTGGAAATTTTGTCAAAAAGTGCTACAAATTGTAGCAAATTTGGTTGCAAATTGGTATGCAAAATGACCATTTTGCCCATAGAGCTCTAAGGTATTTACAAGTTTACCATTGAAGCTTCAACTATAAATAGGCCTCTCCATTTCGATTCAAAAACATCTTAAATCATTCTTCATCCTCTCAATACTAGAGAAATTAGAGAGTTTTCATATAGAGTTGTTTTCTCCTTTTTATCAAGAGAGAATTTTCATTGTTTTCTCCTTGTTAGATTGAGAGAAGTTGTAATTTATATTTTCTCATAGTGAAATTCTTATACCTTTGTCAGTGATCATTACCCTATATTATTTAGGGGTTTTCCACGTAAAATCTGTGTCTCTTTTATCTTCATTTTTATTTTCTCAAATTATCAGTTGCGATTTTGCTCTATTTGACGATCGTATTCGGCAACAATTTTAAGGTTGAAGGTTTTAGTTTAGTTTTAAGGTTTATGTTTAGAATTTTGAGTTTAGATTTAGAGTTTAGTTGTTTAAATTTTAAAATTTCTCGTTTGAGGATAAAGATTTAAATGTTAATATATATATATATAGATTAAAATATGTCCAGTTTTTACGCTTCCTAAAACTAGGGTGTTTATACTTCAGTTTTAACCGAACTCATCAATCAAACCGAAGTTTTTTTGCTTGTTCAGTTGATTAATTTTATGTATAACTGAATTAACCAATTGAACCAAACAGACCTGATTGAACACCCTTACCTAAAACCAGATTAATTTTTTAGTTTAAAAAAATATGAACATGCCAAGATCCATGCAAACCAAAATTTCTTTGCAAAAAGTTATATCAAAACATGGCACAATAACAAATCTTGCATTGTAGTAAAAAAAATTTTGACATCCGACCACTCGAAAAAGAAGTTCAAAACTTGTAAAGACTCTCAAGCGGTCCTTTATCTTAACAAAAATTTGGACGGGAGAACATCCCTATCCACTAAATAACGCCGTTCCTACTTGGCAGTAAAAGAAGCTTTCATTATTGCAAAGGATCCATTAGGAGGCTGTGATTTACATGTTTGGAATGGTAATTGTGTACATCATTTTACACTGTAACGTATGTAGTTAAGGATTGAGGTATATAGGGCTGGGGATCAGTTATATATATAATTTAAAAATGAATTAATTATAAATTCATCCCCAATTTTCATATATTTATGTTTGCCTCCTCAACTCCAATCCTGACTCCATCCCTATATACAGTATCTGGACAATTCAATGTCTGTTTCTATATTTTCAAATTGATATGCTGAAGCTTTCTGCATCTTTAAAAACTCATCAGTCTTTATCTTTCAAAGGATGGAATGTCATGAAAATGTTCACTGATGTAGCATGATTCAGATTCATACCCTTCGCATGGGAACCTGAACCTCACTTTTGTTACTTGTTCACAGCCTCGACAAAGAGGCTCGGATACAGAGGTTTGATTCCCATCTACACCTAGCTATATTTGCCTCTCGGGTGACCTAAGGACGGCAAAACTCTTGCGGTATGTACAGATGAGAGCACGGCTTTTTGGTTAATGTCAGATCCAGATTATTATTAGGATGAGAACAAGTTAAAATATTTTTGAGGATGGACGTAAGTCTTAAAAATCTCAAAATTTCAGGATGGGCACAAGTCATAAAATTTGATGATTAATTCATAATAATTAAAAAATTTGAAGTTAAATGTGCAGACTTTGAAAAATTCAAGGTGGCCACAGACCCACCCAACCATACATTTGGATCCGTTACTGCTTCTTGTCCGCTGTCATTTGGATCAGGCCAAGTGAATGCGCATAGCATATTGAGGTTGAGGAACGACCGTGCATATTTACAAAGTCCTTAACTAATTTTGTACAACTAACAGCTCCCTAACTAATTATGTACAACTAAATAACCAATTCTAAAATCTAACTAACTACTTCTAACACTCCCCTAAAGTTGGCGTGTAAAAACATTTTTGACCCCCATTTTGGAAATCAAGTAGTTGTGCTTTTGTGAACCAAGAGCCTTAGTCATGATGTCTACTAGCTGGTCTGCTGAAGTTACACACTCAGTTCATATGAGTCCTTTCTTTATTTTTTCTTGAACAAAATGTCAATCTATTTTTATGTATTTTGATGTCACAACAATTCATCCCATTTAACTAGACATGACAAGTGCTGCCATAACAAACAACAGACCACACCCTTAGTAAACTTTTGGTACCTAAAGTAATTTTTTCTTCAAACTAGATACATAGCATTATATGATGTTGTCACTTCAACTTCACCTATAAAATTCACCCTTAAAAGTATCCTTTTCATAATTTAAGGAAAAATTAAAATATTCCAAAGATTGAGGACTAGTGTAGAGATGTGTGGTGCAATTAATTCTATCTTAATGGTCACACTTATCTCAATATATCTATCTAACCTTTTTATTCTTTCTTTCTAAAAAAAATGGATTTTTAGGCTGTTAAGTTTGTGCTATGGATGGTCCCAATTTCTAAAAATAACCTCCAAAGACTACAATGGCCGGAAAAAAGCATGTAAATCTCACCCAAAAATGTTCAAGCGAGTCCCAACATTTTAGATCGAAATCAAAGACTGAGTTTGGGTCTTTGTCCAAATGTTTTTAGCCACAAATTCACATTTCCTGTTCCCAAGTTTCTTCTATTTAAGGAATGAGTTTCTTTATTTACCTCGTACAAATCAACATTCTTACAAGCTTTCCTAGTGAGCTCTTTTTCCTTCTTAAAGTACATTAGTGTGAGAGAAAAAGCATAAGACGTAAGAATTCTATTTGAAAATGGGAAAAGCAGCCGTAATTATCGGTGTTTGTTCAGTCATTCTGGTGGCCATGGTGGTGGCGGTGGCCGTCGGTGTTACCCGCAGCCCTAGCGGACGTAGTGCGGGCGGAGGCGAGCTAGAGGCTTCCAAGAAGGCGGTGCAAAAAATTTGCCAACCCACTGATTACAAGGAAGCATGCGAAAAGAGCCTCGCTGGAAGCAACACCACCGACTCCAAGGAGCTAATCAAGGCGGGTTTCCTAGCGGCTATCCATGAGATAGAAAATGTAGTCAAAAACTCTAGCACCATTCAAGATGTGGCCAAAGACTCGATGTCTCGTCAAGCTCTCGACATCTGCAAAGAGGTGATGGGTTACGCCATCGACGACCTTATGAAGTCAATCAACCAGCTCGGTGCATTCGACGCGAGCACGCTAGACGAATACATCGAGAACCTCAAAATTTGGGTGAGTGGTTCCATCACGTATCAACAAACATGCTTGGACGGGTTCGTTAATGCATCCACCGTAGCCGGCGAAAAAATGAGAAAACTGCTGAACACTTCACAAATGCTCACTAGCAATGGCTTAGCCATGGTTTGTGAAATTCCTAAACTCATCCGTGATCTCAACTTTCTAGGGTTGACCGGAGCCCAAGGGGGTACACGTAAACTATTGACTAAAGATGGGTTCCCTTCGTGGGTTAGTTTTAGGCAACGGATGCTATTGCAACAAAATCCGTCGCAGATGACGCCTAATATTGTTGTCGCTAACGATGGTAGTGGCAAATATAACAGCATCAATCAAGCGTTGAAGGAAGTCCCTAATAAAAATGCTTCTCCATTTGTTATACACATTAAGGCTGGTGTTTACAAAGAAAATGTTCTTGTTGATAAGTATATGTCCAATGTCGTGTTCATCGGAGACGGACCAACTCAGACTATCATCACTGGCAGCTTGAACGTTGCCGACGGCACTTCCACATTCAAGAGTGCAACTGTTGGTTAGTATTTATGAGTTTAGATTACATTATATTACAAAACTCACGCTTAAACTTGAGTAACATAAAAAGTTATGTTTACAGCGATTATCGGTACAAACTTCATGGCGAAGGACATGGGATTCCAAAACACTGCGGGAGCCATCAAGGGCCAAGCAGTGGCACTTAAGGTCCAAGGTGATCAAACCATCATCCATAACTGTCAAATGGATGGCTACCAAGACACCCTTTACGCCCACAGTCATCGCCAATTCTATAGGGACTGCACCGTCTCTGGCACCGTCGATTACATCTTCGGTGACTCTGCTACAGTCCTTCAGAACTGCAAACTCATCATCAGGAAGCCGCTCGACAATCAACAATGCATGGTCACTGCGCAAGGAAGGACTGAACTCCGCACGCCCTCCGGCTTTGTCCTTCAAAACTGCACCATTAGCGGTGCCCAGGACTACCTCCCGGTGAAGGCGAAAAGCAAGACGTACCTCGGCCGGCCATGGAAACTGTTCTCGAGGACCATCATCATGCAATCTCAGCTGGATGACATCATCTCACCGGAGGGATGGAGTCCTTGGAACGGCAACTTCGCCCTCGATACCCTATGGTACGCTGAGTTCAACAACCGGGGACCGGGTGCTGACCAGACAAATAGGGTTAAATGGAGAGGTATCCACAAGATCACTGCCGCTCAAGCCCAGCAATTCACCGCCGGTGTGTTCTTAGTTGGTGGGAACTGGATCCCTAAATCCGGGGTGCCTTACATTGCTGGCATGATTCCTGGTCAATAGAGATCCAAGCAAAATAGATCTGGAATGTATGAATAAGTGTGCTACTTTCCTACGTTGCTGGATAATAAAATCACACGTTGATTAGACAAATGAGAATAAAGGAATAAAGGGCAGTTTTATAGACTAGCAAATGGCACTAAGTTCACTTATTAGGTTACAAAGAATAAATGTGGAAGACTCGGCCCTTGAAGACTGATTGGTGCTGTTGAGCGTGGCATGCAGCTGATGGCTCAAAGGGCCCTTCATCGGAAAACATTTGGAAAATATATTACTCATCACGTTTGTTTCTTCTCGATATTGCAAAGGTAATCTACTCTTCAAATATATATATATATATATATATTAGGCACATATTTGTATTAATTGGATTGGAGTACTGTAATGTTCAGCTTACTGATTAATTAGAGGTTGCCATTTAGTTGAGAATTGTTTGCTTCTTTCATGCAGTGTCGAATAGAATTGGAGCAAGCTAGGTTATTGGCTCTTGAAGCAGCCGACCATCTCATTCGACTTGGAAACATGAAAGCTCGTGGAATATGGTACTGAAGGTGCTGACCATGACAATCCAAGCACACGGTGGAGCCGGGGTCTAATTCGACACCTTCTTGGCACACATGTGGGCAGCAGCAAGAACATTAAGATTCACAGATAGAACCGATGAAGTGCACTTGGGTACAACTGCACAGTTAGTTAGAACTACGAAGAGATAAGCTTTGAAATGATCTTCAAACCATGATCATCATGCAAAATCCTTTTTGTGTCTTTTTCAATTCAGTTTTGGAACTAAAGAGTGGGAATAATAATCCAAAAAAATATGTAATCATTATGAAACATGTTGGTGGAACAATATTGTTTGAATTTATTTATAGTCTATTTATAAGCGTCGAATTTAAAACTCTTTACGCCAAAATTTAAATATGTTGACTGATTTAAATTTGAATTTTACGCAAAATTATTACAAAAATGAATTGGATTTTCAGCCTTTAATTCGGCTGTTACTGTAGCATTAATCAAGCCTTCATAGCAGATTAATGAATTGTTTTAATTGCTGAATTAAACCTTTTGTGACTATTTAAGTCAATGAATTGAAGTTGTTTTAATTTTATATTTTGCAAATGGACAATTTTATCCTCTAATTTCAGCCTATAAATAAAGAGCATTTTGGTTCGTTTTAGATATCCCAACAACTTGCAAAATGCAATTTTCTCATGTTTTCTTCTACTGTTTTTCTATTGAAAATTCGAGTGCTATTTTTTGTTCTTTAGAAAAGAGCAATATCACCATCGTCCGCTTCAGTTTTTGGTGTATAAATTTTTGAAGAGTCTGTGTTAATCTCGAAAGTGTCGTCTAGTTCAGAGATTACACCAATCAGGAACCATGCAAAGGCAACCATGGATGAGAGGTAAGCACAAGATCATAACAATGACAAAAGCCACCATTATGAAGGAAGCTTTCTTTTTTCAACAATGGAGATTAATTTGGTGCAAACCCTTTGTTTTCCTGTTATTTATAATATCTTTTTTTAAGAAAAAGATAACTCATCTGTCGGAAACGGACTGCATTGTCCGAACATTTTTGTGTTTTTGTAGTTTCAAAATTATTTTTGCTACAAAAAATTAAGATTTATTCATAAAATTATAACCTACAAAGGTGGTATACAAGGACCTCACGACGAGCCCCTGCAGAGACAAATGCAACAACCTATGACAACAATAACCCCTTTCTGTCGCTAGAAACACTGCCTACGATCAATAACCTATCAGAAACAACGCACAAAAGAAACAAGAGCCAATGCATAATTTTATTTTGATTTTAAATATTTGAACGAATCCCAGAATGGTTGCATGAAACAACAGAATGAATCCCGTTATGGTCGCAGAGAAGAATTTATAAGGCTGTGTACCCTTGTTGTTTAGGGCCCCCATTCCAAATTTGTTGGATGTCAAAAAGAACATTCTTAACCTAAATTTTGAATGAAGTTCAGATTTGTCCAACCGATTCCTACCTTAAACAAAACTAAAAGTCACAAACCCTTACTCCTAAAATCTAAGTCCAAAGCATTAGAGAAAGAGCGGTAGAGGAAGAGTAGAGGCCAACACAACAATCAACGTGTTTAAATTTAGAGAAAAAGTTTGATACTAAATCTTTGTAAAATTTACACAATCTTGTTAGATTTAGGGTTTATGAATTAGGAATTTAGGTTATAGGGTTTAGAATTTAGTATTTAGAGTCAGAGTATAGGATTAAGGTTTTAGATTTTATATTTTAAGGAAAGGTTGCGCATCAAAATATAACTCTAATTTAGATATAGAAAACATTTTGATACATGAGCCGTGTAAGCTAAAGTTTATACATATCCCTTTTAGGTTAACATATTTCCTAGGGTTTCCTAGAACTCTTTGAAGATTCATCGACAAAGTTGTCTCAATTCTCAACGCCGACAGAGTAATATTGTCAAAAAGAGTATTCCTTGTGTGGGAGGAGCGGAACAATCATGGGTTCATGAGGGAGCCGAATAGTCACCCTCTTTATGAACAATCTTCCCCAGGCGTTACATTGGAGTGGGCTAAGACAGGTGTTTGGGAGGCATGGAGATCTGGTTGATGTGTTCATTGCTAAGAAGGTGGGTAGATCAAGAAGAAGGTTCGGTTTCGTACGGTTCTCAAACAACCAAGATGCTAACAGAGCCATTGAGCGTCTGCATGGGTTCAAACTATACGGCTCCCACATTAGTGTCCGGCGGGCGAAGTATAACGTGCGGGACTCATACTAGAAAAGAGTGTCTTCTACATCAATCCAACACGATAAGAAGTCAGGAAAACTTAATTATAATCAAACGAGACAGTACCCATTGAAAAACAGATGCGAGCCTGGAGTAAACTATGAGCAGAAGGAGGAGCCTACAAGTGATGTTTTCGGACATGGAGAAACAAGTAAGTCATTGTCAGATAATACCAAAAAGGATTAAGGGTCATGTGGAAGAGGAACAACTAAGGAAATTGGTAACTACGACTATATTCTGCATCATCAAAAAGGGTAGAGGAAAGGTTATTGGAATGATGACTAGGTGAGATTTCGGTCAAGAATATAGGAAGTTGTCGATGTCGTTAAGAAGGCTTTCTCCGATGGAGCATTAATTCTGGTAGAGATGGATGGGAAGGAGTTGAGCAATCCCATAAATTCGGACTCCATCAAGAAGTATTACGCCTAAAAAATGAGGGTTCAAGATGGAAACTCAGAAACGGGCGTCTTGAAACCGAAGGAGGGTCTAAATTGAAAATCCAAAAAGGACGGTTCAGATTATTTTTGAAGGGTAGGCATCCGATTGATAGGCTCTGTTACAATTCAAGGGCCCCATTTTGATCTATGATGGAATCTCATTTGGTTATTGGAAATTTCACTCAAGGACGAGCAGTGAGAGATCTACTACGGTTGATGGGCTCTCCCATCAATCATACAGTCGAAGTTCGGGGATATTGCACCCCGTACTACTTATATCTCTTTCATGTTTGCCATGACTTTCAAATTGTTCCAACATCTTTTATCAATGAAATTTTGTTTTTCTCCCTTCCATTGTTTACTTCATGAGCATCTTTCAAATGGATTGACTTAGAATATTAAAAAGCAAAGGATTTCTTGGCATTACTATGATTTAACTCTTTAAGTGCATGTTGTCCCAAGGCAGAAATCGACTTCGCCAAAAGGAGTCTACTAAAGTCAAGGCTAAAGGACATGGTATGCAAAGTTGACAAGATTTGCCAAGAAGATGATGAATGCCCTCCGTATTGAAGTCAAGGCTAAAGGGCGCTTTGAAAAAAGAAAATTTTCTAAGGTGAAAACTCGAAAGGGCGCTTTAGAGCGAAGTTTTGGAAGAATATAAGGGTCAAACGGGGACTGAGTCCAGACACAAGGAGTGACAACAAATGTTCAAAGACAAAGAAAAGACGAAAGAAAGTCGAAGCAAGAAACCAAGTAGGAGGGCGTCCGAGCATTAATCATGCATCATGAATAGTTAGGCATCTTTATGGTAGGAGCATAATAACTAGTATTACCAAATCATTGTAGGTGTTTCTTTCAGGCATTTGGAAAAACAACGGGAAACATATCTTATGTTCCAGAAAAGAAAGGTTGATATCAACAAAGAGTCAATAATCTTTTACTAACATTCCATGCCAAGACGATAAAGATCGAGGGCATTCCAGAAGACTCAAAGCAAGATATCATTTGATGTCAAGACGACCAGAAAGCAAGACATCATTTTTCGGGGTCTTCAAGGCGAGATACCACCCTATGCCAAGACGATGAAGATCGAGAGCATTCTAGAAGACTCAAAGCGAGATATCATTTGATGTCAAGACGACCAGAAGGCAAGACATCATTTTTCGGGGTCCTCAAGGCGAGATACCACCCCATGCCAAGACGATGAAGATCGAGGGTATTCCAGAAGACTCAAAGCGAGATATCATTTGATGTCAAGATGACCAGAAAGTAAGACATCAGTTTTTGGGGTCCGCATGGCGAGATATTACCCCAAACCAAGACGATGAAGGTCGAGGGCATTCCAAAAGACTCAAAGCAAGATATCATTTGATGGCAAGATGATGAAGGTCGAGGGCATTCTAGAAGAATCAAAGCGAGATGTCATTTGGTGTCAAGACGATTGAGGATTGAGGCATCATTTTAGGGGCTTCAATTCTTCAGGCCTTACATGGGGAGAATTCGAAGTTCTACAATTTCGGGAAGATGAAGGGCGGATGGTTCTATATAGGAAGGACTTGCAGCTCGGAATCTTCAAACAAGGAAGTCGAATAAAATTAGCGCTTATGGTCTTCGCTTTATTCTTGTTCTACAAGGATAAGCAAAGAGGGGGAGCTATAGTCACTAATTTTATCCGGGGCTCGACCCACTTTTACATTTTTTTTGTTCTAATGGGCTTTGGGCTTAACTTATTAGTGTTATATTTATTTGTTTAGTTTTATGTCTTATCTCATCTTAATTTGAAAAGAAAAACACAAAAATATTATTAAGTTTTTATTTTAATTCGTGTTATATTATATTATCATTTATTTTATGTTATTATAATATATCATATTATATTATTATATATATTTATAATACTATTATTAAACCAAAAAATAGATTAATAAATAAAAGCCCAATTAAATTAATAAATAAAAGCCCATATAAATAATAAAGGTAAAGCCCAATGTTTTTAAACAGTCCATATTACATAAAATTAAAAGCCCAAAAAATTATAATAAATATAAACGGCCCACTTGGAGCCCAAAAACCCTAAGCCCGGTAACAAAAGAAACCCTAATCTCTTCTGTTTCTTTGCGCAGCCCATCCACAATTGTTAGATCTAGATCGGATCTAACGGTCCATGATCAAGGCGGAAGAAGTCTCTAGAATCCCACGATCCGCATGCGCGCCCACTCAGCTACCTTCACGCGCGCGTATGCTACACGCCCCGACCCTTCTGGATCTCAACGCGCCTGATGTCTGGGCTCCTCTGACTCCTCGGCTTCCAAAAACAAGAGCTTATCTCTGGTCCCTCTCGCGCGGCCACATCACCATGCAACAAAAAAAGAGCAAACATTAGCCAAAGAACACAAAAAACAAATCGAACCATAACAAGCAAAGATCAAACAAAAATCGGCAGATTTCAGAAAGGATTATAGTTAGTTTTATTTCAGTATTTTTACATATAATCCACTTCGGATATATATACCGAAAAAAAACACATTGTAAAGGGAGAGTTCGAAAAGAAATACAAAAAAAAACTCAGAACCTTTTAGAGGTATCTTTATTCTTCAATATTTTGCATGCATAGAAATAATAAAATAAAACAGTAGATCTGATTTGTGAGAGTTTACCCTTTCTGTCGGCCGCATCGTTCTCCGGTGACAAACCCACGACCTCCGTGCCTTTAGGGTGAACCGATGCGGTGTTTGGTGGCTTCATCGGTTGCCAGTGAGGTTTTGAATGACCTTAAAAATAAAAAAAAACAAGTTGTTTTTGAATCTGTTTTCTTAGATCTAGGGGAAAGACATGTTTTTTAAGAAAATCGAAGGTTGATTTTAATGTTTGAGTGAAAAGGGAAGTTTTTTTTGTTGGCTTTTTGGGTTTGTCGGCGTCGGCGAATGGTGGTCGGCAGTGGTTTACGACCACCGGTACGGTGAAAGGGTGATCGATTTCTGGACTTTGCGGTGGCAAGGATGAACACATGGCGGTATTCATCTGAGCCCTAGAGAGAAGGAAGAGCATTTTGGGGTTTTCGAATTTGGCAAAAGTTTTCTAAATGGCTAAAGGGCACTTTTTTCCAAAATGTTCATTTTATACAATGCCCCTATTTTTTTAAAATGGGCTTTTAACATATTAAACCCTTTCGCGTCGTATTAATTACATGCGGAAGGGTTTCCCCCTTTTTTACTTACAACCTTGGTCCCCGATTTCCTTTAAAAATCGCAATTTCGTCCAAAATCTTCCGGATTAAATTTAAAAATTTGGTTTATTCCTTGTTTAGTCCTTTTAAAGTAACTTTTAAGGGTTTCCATCTTTTAAAATTACACCCTAGGTCCTCTTAATTTTGATCCGCATTTAATTTGGTCACTATTTTTAATTTAATCTATTTTTTAAAAGGGCTAATAACCCATGTGGTACCTGTTTTTTTAAAATCTTTTTAATTTAACCCTTTTCTAGTGTTTAAAATTTTAATTTGATCACCTTCTAGTTTTTTTAAATTACCAATTAGGCCCCTTAGATTTTATTTTATCCTAATTTAGCCCTGCATTGCATATTTATTTAATGTTTTTATTTTGTGCCATTAACTTTATTTATTTGTTTATTTTCCTTTATATGCCCGAAATAAGTTTATTTGTTATTTTGGTCCCTTTAGTTTTAGGGTAGATCTTTTAGGATAGTTTTAGGGTTTAGTTTAATTAATTTAAAATTATGTGCTTGTATTAGTGGGGCATGATTTTAAATTAATTAAATTAAGTTTAGGGTTAGAGCCCTAGTTAGATTATAGGTTCGAATTAATTTAATCTATTTAAATTTTCCATTGGCTCATTGGGGTAAATGTTAAATGCATTAAATTGTTTGAACAATTCTTAATTAATCTTAGAGATAAAATTGGCTTTTTACATAGATCACCTAATTCAAATCATAGCTAATTAATTCGAATAATTTTAAATAGAATCATTGGCTCATTGAGATCCTAGTTTGAAATTAATCAAATTAATTATTATGATTCAAGATAACCAATAAATTATTAGGAATTTTCTAGTTCTTATGATTTAATTAATTTAGGGTTAATATTAGACTAACTTAGTTAATAATTAGATCGCTAATTGGTCTTTTTCATAATTTGGGCCTTTTTAGGTTAGGACTTTAGTGGGCTTAGGTCTTATTTTATGCCTTTTTATGCCATGCATTTTAATTGCCATTCATATGACTTTTATTTTAATGGACATGCATATTGCAAATTAACTTAACTTATAAAAAGGAGGTATTTATTAATTCCGATATTTATGTCGTAACAGTCCTGGCTCCATGAATGTTGACCAAATATTCGAATTAATCCTTACCGTTAGAAGGTAAATATAATCTGAGATAAAATGTTGACAAGTCATGACATCATTTTTAACTGCTTGCATCATGCATAAAGGTGATGAACGAAGTTCGAACCATAAATTAACACGGCAGTCGGGCTTATTCGTTGTCGGTTTAATCTATGGTCCGAAGTATCGTCACCCTTACTAATTAAATGTTAAATTATTTCAAACTCACCAATTTGACGAAGCCCTATAATTAAAGTCTAAATTCAATTGCGAACAATTTAATTAAAGTCGATTTAAATTTCGATAATTTACATCAATTAAAAGCAACATATATTTTGGTACCGATTTCCGGGCGCGATGGGGGTGCTAATCCTTCCCCACGCGTAACCAACTCCCGAACCCGCTTTTTGAACAATTCTCTAGTTTTATAGTGACCGGCCTACCCTAGTGGCCGGTGGCGACTCCAAGTCTTTTTGTTTTCAAAAACATGAATTTTAAAGAATTTTCCATTTTTCAAATATTTTCCCAAAAAGGCGAAAGGAAACCTATTACCTTTTTAGCGATTTTTAAATGTTCAAAAAAGGTCGCTACACATAGTAGTAAATTTTTTTAACACCCAACCACTCGAAAAAGAAGTTCAAAACTTGTAGAGACTCTCAAGCAGTCCTTTGTCTTAACAAAAATTTGGTCGGGAGAACATCCCTATCCACTAAATAACTTCGTTCCTGCTTGGCAGTAAAAGAAGCTTTGATTATTGCGAAGGATCCATTAGGAGGTTGTGATTTACATGTTTGGAATGGTAATTGTGTACATCATTTTACACTGTAACGTATGTAGTTAGGGATTATGGTATATAGGGGTGGGGATTAGTTATATATATAATTTAAAAATGAATTAATTATAAATTCATCCCCAATTTTCATATATTTATGTTTGCCCCCTCAACTCCAATCCTGACTCCATCTTTGTATGCAGTATCTGGGCAGTTCAATGTCTGTTTCTATATTTTCAAATTGATATGCTGAAGCTTTCTGCATCTTTAAAAACTCATCAGTCTTTATCTTTCAAAGGATGGAATGTCATGAAAATGTTCACCGATGTAGGATGATTCAGATTCATACCCTTCGCATGGGAACCTGAACCTCACTTTTGTTACTTATTCACAGCCTCGGCAAAGAGGCTCGGATACAGAGGTTCGATTCCCATCTACACCTAGTGATATTTGCCTCTCTGGTGACCTAAGGACGGCAAAACTCTTGCAGTATGTACAGATGAAAGCACGGCCTTCCGGTTAACGGCTGATCCAGATTATTATTAGGATGGGAACAAGTTAAAATATTTTTGAGGATGGACGCAGATCCAAAAAATATCAAAATTTCAGGATAGGCACAAGTCATAAAATTTGATGACTAATTCATAATAACTAAAAAATTTAAAGTTAAATGTGTAAACTTTGAAAAATTTAGGGTAAAATTTGATGACTAATTCATAATAACTAAAATCCAATTAAAGACTGATTTAAATTTGAATTTCACGCAAAACTATTACAGAAATAAATTGGATTCTCAGCCTTTAATTCGGCTGTTACTGTAGCATTAATCAAACCTTCATAGCAAATTAATGAATGGTTTTAATTGTTGAATTAAACCTTTTGTGAAATGAATTGAAGTTGTTTTAATTTTAGATTTTGCAAATGGGCGATTTTATCCTCTAATTTCAGCCTATAAATAAAGAGCATTTTTGTTCATTTTAGATATCCCAACAACTTGCAAAATACAATTTTCTCATGTTTAGCTCTCTGTTCTTCTACTGTTTTTCTATTAAAAATTTGAGTGCTATTTTCTGTTCTTTAGAGCAATACCACCATCGTCCGCTCCACTTTTCGGTGTACAAATTTTTAAAGAATCTATGTTAACCTCGGGGTGTCGTCCAGTTCAGCGATTACACCAATTGGGAACCATGCAATGGCAACCATGGATGAGAGCTAAGCACAAGATCATAACAATGACAAAAGCCACCATTATGAAGGAAGCTTTCTTTTTTAAACAATGGAGATTAATTTGGTGCAGAACCTTTGTTTCCCTGTTATTTATAATGTCTTTTTTATGAAAAAGTAACTTGTCTGTCGAAAAAGCATTCTATTGTCCGAACATTTTTGTATTTTTGTAGTTTTAAAATTATTTTTGCTACGCAAAATTAAGATTTATTCATAAAGTTATAACCTACAAAGGTGGTTTACAAGGACCTCTCGACCAGCCCCTGCAGAAACAAATACAACAACCTATGACAACAATAACCCCTTTCTATCGCTAGAAACACTGCCTACGATCAATAACCTATCAGAAACAATGCACAAAAGAAACAAAAGCCAATGCATAATTTTTTTTATTTTAAATATTTGAACGAATCCCAGAATGGTAGCATGAAACAATAGAATGAATCTCGTTATGGTCTCAGAGAAGAATTTATAAGGCTGTGTACCCTTGTTGTTTAGGGCTCGCATTCCAAATTTGTTGGATGTCAAAAAGAACATTCTTAACCTAAATTTTGAATGAAGTTCAGGTTTATCCAACCGATTCCTACCTTAAACAAAAATAAAAGTCACAAACCCTTACTCCTAAAATCTAAGTCCAAAGCATTAGAGAAAGAGCGGTAGAGGAAGAGTGGAGGCCAACACAACAATCAATGTGTTTTAATTTAGAGAAAAACTTTGATACTAAATCTCTGCAAAATTTACACAATCTTGTTAGATTTAGGGTTTAGGGTGTTGATTTAGGGTTTATAAATTAGGAATTTAGGTTATAGGGTTTAGAATTTAATATTTAGAGTCGGAGTTTAGGATTTAGGATTTTAGGATTAAGGTTTTAGATTTTATATTTTAAGGAAATGTTGTGCATCAAAATATAACTCTAATTTAGATATAGAAAACATTTTGATACATGAGCCGTGTAAGCTAAAGTTTGTAGATATCCCTTTTAGGTTAACATATTTCCTAGAGTTTCCTATGACTCTTTGAAGATTCATCGACAAAGTTATCTCAATTCTCAACGCCGGCAGAGTAATATTGCCAAAAAGAGTATTCCTTGTGGGGGAGGTGCGAAACAGTCATGGGTTCACGAGGGAGCCAAATAGTCACCCTCTTTATGAACAATCTTCCCCCAGCGTTACATTGGAGCGAGCTAAGACAGGCGTTTGGGAGGCATGGAGATCTGGTTGATGTGTTCATTGCTAAGAAGGTGGATAGATCAGGAAGAAGGTTCGGTTTCATAAGGTTCTCAAACAACCAAGATGCTAACAAAGCCATTGAGCGTGTACATGGGTTCAAACTATACGGCTCCCACATCAGTGTCCGGCAGGCAAGTATAACGTGCAGGAATCATACTGGAAAAGAGTGTCTCCTACGTTAATCCAACACGATAAGAAGTTAGGAAAACTTAATTATAATCAAAAGAGACAGTACCCGGTGGAAAACAGATGCGAGCCTGGAGTAAACTATGAGCTGGAGGATGAGCCTACAGGTGATGTTTCTGGACGTGGAGAAACAAGTACGTCATCGTCAGATAATTGTAATCACTCATTTTTGTCCGGGTTTTAATATTATTAGTATTATTTTAATAGTAATATTATTAATATAAAATCAATAAAAAAGAGTAAGTAAAAGTAATATATATAATAATTAAAAAAAGCAAAAAAAAAAAGCATGTGGCTCATGTTGAGCAACGTCACCCCACCCCCATGGTTTTTGCTATAAATAGCCGGGGGGCGGCAGGCATGAATGAGCAGCCAAGGAGCCCCAAAAAAGGGGAGCTCGAGTGGCAGGCCAAAAAGCGAGCAATGCTCTCGGCTTGCCAGCCTCAGCTAGTTCGATCCAGTATTCGATCGGGGATCTTTTTGTGGGCCGATCGAGTTAAATTTTGGGCTATGACGAGATGGCACGAAGATTTTGGTGAGAGTCAGTCAAAGTTTTTTATCTGAGGTCTTAGTGGGGTAGAATTTCTATCCTTATCTTTGTATTTATTTTAATGTTGGTTTAGATATAGGGTAATATATAGTTTATTTTATCATGTTTTTAAATACTGGCATGTTTCTATAATAGATATATTTTGTATGTTAGATCTAGTTTTTAGGGTCTCGATATTCGGTTAGGAGTGGCATCCTGGGTCTCCGGGTGTCATCTCTCTTGGTACCACAGACTATGAGTTTTTTTATGAATTTGAATTAATGTCATGTCCATGAATTTATTATGTTGCATATAGTTTTAGGCCTTTGATTCTGGTATTCTAGAGGAAGTGTCATCCCGGTCTCCGGGTGTCCTCTCCTTTGGTACCGTAGATATCGAAACAAATTTAATATTGGAACCATACATTCTAGGAATTAATTATTAAATCAAATCAAAATTTTATTTTTCTTAATAAATACGCTACGAACCCGTTAGGTACCAATTTTGGGCGGTGTGGGGGTGCTAACCCTTCCCCATCCGTAACCGACTCCCAAACCCAAGTTTTTAAAATCTCTGGTTTTGTTTTTAAGGTGTCCAGCCTACCAAAGTGGCCAGTGGCGACTCCATTTTTTCAAAATACAAGTTTCTACAAATTTTCCTTTTTAAATAATTTTTCAATAAAAGCGGGAAACTTCCTCCAAATACGATTTTTAACTTTTTGTAGCGGCACCGGAAAAAATATTCGCTACAGCATTGTGACTCTGCTGGGGAATTTTTTTTTTCAAAAAAATAAAAAAAGAGTTAAGCCATAGTTAGGTTCGTATCGTAAGTATTAAGAAAAATTTAAATTCAGTTTAATTTAATTTTTTAATTCTTAATTCTTGTTTGTTTACCTTTTTTGTCATCATATATTAGTTTTAGAACCCTTAAGTGGAAGTGATTACTTCGCTTCGTGGGGTTTTCACCTTCGTATAGTGTTGTAATTCACTCCTGGAATTCGATCCTTATATTTCGTGGGGTCTACACCCCCGTATAGTATAAGTGTCGTATTCCCTCAAATCGATGTCCAAGTGACAGTTCGAGTACCATTTTCTTTAGATCCAAACCGCATATAGTGGCCCGTAGGAGCCCACCATTATGCTGCCCATTTAGAATTAACCATTTTAGGTTTTGTTTGCTTTTATTTGTTGTACATACCTTTTATTCGCTTCAAATTGATTGCTTTATTTTATTGTTAAGTATTTAATTTATTTTAATTTTGTTTGTTCTATTGTTTCGCTATACTAACTTGTTTGTTTTTGTTTTATTTTATTTTTTTTCCTTTTTTGCATCCAATTTGCATTTCATATCATACATAAATGTTGATTCGAAAACAGTCCAATTTAGAAGGCAATCCAAATAAGAGAGAAATTTGTGATACCAAGAGCGATAATGCTATAGTATCGAGTTGGGTTGAACGAAGACCAGCAGAGAAAATAGACAAATTAACAAGGAGACACATGTCGAAGGCGGAGACGGCGTAGCGTAAACGCAGAGGCGGATCCCTGTCAAAGCCAATAGGGGCCATGTTCCCCCAAATTTTACATATTTCACATTTATCCTTTTTTAAAAAATCAAAATCTTTTAATTTGGCTCCTCCAAAATTTAAAAACTGTTATTATATTTCAAAATTTTGTTATAATTTTAATTATTTTTTCAAATTAAAAATGGGAGAATGGCCTTAAAAATTTCAATTTTTTTTAAAAAAATAGTTAAAGTCCTACATTTTATGAAAATTTTAAATTAAACCCTTCACAATCTGTGAAAATTTTAATTTAAGCCTCCAAAAAATTTAAATAGGCCCCTTCAAACTGGATTCTCAAGATCTGCCCCTGAAAATAAGACCATTGTCTACACTCTGCCTGCACAGATTATTGATCTTTTTGAAATCCCTTGGGTACTTACTACCGCAGACCTTTTGAGCAGTAGAAGAAGAGAATAGTGAGGGCGCTAAGATATGGAGCGCAAGCCTTGCTTCAAGAAGTCGAGATGTCAAGACGAGAAGCTAATCATTATTTGTAATTCATTATTTCAGCTTCTTGTAATCAACATCTTCTCCGTTAAACGAATGTCTTTCTAAGGACTGTTTGAGAATCAACATCTTCATTCATATTCATCATTGCAGTTATGGCATTTGCCATACTGACACAATTTCCTTTTGTGTTTGCTATCATTTTTTTACATTTGTTTTGCATTACATTCTCATGGCATAAAAAGAGGTATTAATTTTTGCAAGTGACCATCGTTGTAGAGGGAAATTATAACGAATAAAAGGTCTCGTGATCAGATAGAACATACGAATTTTGAATGTTGTCCTAAGAGTACACCGAAGATTAGAGAGGGTGGATCATCCGAAGAATTCGAGTCAGACAAGGTAAGTGATAATCATGTTGGGAACAATGAAATGAATATTGTTGTTACCCAATTGCGTAAAGTGGCTCAGCAAGTAGCGGATGTGGTCGACGCAGCAATGCAGTTGAGTCAAAATATTATTTCGGCACTATACCAAGAGGAAAAATTGACTAAGTTGTTGGACGAAGTCAAGAAATTAGGGCTCATCAAGTATTTGTAAAGCTTAAGAAAGCAACATCCGATGTAACAAACCTTTTGTCCAATGGAAGTCTTTCTATGATGAGCACTTTGCGATCAATACCTCATTGCATTCATATTTACATTTCATTTCAAATTATAGGTTTTGATTCAAAAATTATTCTATATTAGGAGATCTTTATAATGGGAGAGATGTTCTATATTATATAGAGTTTGATAATGTTACGGTCTAGGATGATCCGAGTAGAAGCAAATAGAGAAGAGACAAAGTTGGAGCACCAAGTGCGCGCTTTTACTCAGAAATCAAGATATTAGGAATAATGATTATTATCAATCTTTTGTAAACATACATCTTCTCTTGATAAAAGTTTTCCTAGAAGATTATTTGAGAATCAATACCTTATTTGCATTCATTCTTGCATTTGTTGATTATTGTTATGCTTTATACATTTCAGTACATTGCTTCACGACATGTTTATACCTCATGACATCTTTTTTTCTTGAAGTATCCATAATAATTGTATCTTTGCATCACCATAGAATCATGTACATACATCTGGGAAGATGAGCCAATAACAAGGGGACAACGGCGACGGGAACCGACTCTCCTCTCCTAAGGTAAAAACCCTAAAATATATTTTTTTGTGTACTCAAAATAACAGAGGATGAGGGTTTTTTTTAAATACTTTGTTGTATTGATTTTTAAGGATACCCGTCCCCCTTTACATGCATGTGTTTTAGAGGCTTTTATATCCATTTTTACAAAGATAAAAACAAAATTTTATGTGGTTGTTGTTATTGTTGTGTTTGCATGTCTGCTCTGTGTTTCTTTGTCTTTTTTGTTTTGTAGATACGGTAGAGACTTGTACAAGGAGAAGGGCCAGTCTTGGCCGGATGTGCACGTGCATGTGGTATCCTTGTTGGTGTGGAAATGATGTGGCTGGATGTGGCGCTGACGCGGTCTTTGAGCTGGCCGAAAGACGAGGGGTCGATGCTGTAAGCTTCTAGAAAAAGAAGAGGAAGGGTCGACGGATAAGTTGCTAGGGTTTTGGTGTTTAGGGTTAGCTGACGGGTTAGGATATCTAGGTCAGTCGAGTTAGGGTAGTGGATCCGGGTTGGGTCAACGGGTCATTTGGGTAGGGTCGATTTAGGTTAGGCAGATGGGTCTAGTATTGAGTTTAGCAATGGGCTCGGTTATATTTTAAGGAACGGTTGTGCATCAAAATATAACTCTATTTCAGATATAAAAAATATTTTGATACATGAGCCGTGTAAGCTAAAGTTTATACATATCTCTTTTAGGTTAACATATTTCCTAGGGTTTCCTAGGACTCTTTGAAGATTCATCGACAAAGTTATCTCAATTCTCAACACCGGCAGAGTAATATTGCCGAAAAGAGTATTCCTTGTGTGGGAAGAGCAGAACAGTCATGGGTTCATGAGGGAGTCGAATAGTCACCCTCTTTATGAACAAACTTCCCCCGACTTTACATTGGAGCGGTCTAAGACAGGTGTTTGGGAGGCATGGAGATCTGGTTGATGAGTTCATTGCTAAGAAGGTAGATAGATCAGGAAGAAGGTTCGATTTCGTAAGGTTCTCAAACAACCAAGCTGCTAACAGAGCCATTGAGCGTCTGTATGGGTTCAAACTATACGGCTCCCACATTAGTGTCCGGCAGGCAAAGTATAACGTGCAGGAATCATACTAGAAAAGAGTGTCTCCTACGTCAATCCAACACGATAAAGTCAGGAAAACTTAATTATAATCAAAGGAGACAGTACCCGGTGAAAAATAGATGCGAGCCTAGAGTAAACTATGAGCAGGAGGAGCAGCCTACAAGTGATTTTTTAGCCATAAATTCACATTTCCTGTTCCCAAGTTTCTTCTATTTAAGGAATGAGTTTCTTCATTTACCTCGTACAAATCAACATTCTTACAAGCTTTTTTAGTGAGCTCTTTTTCCTTCTAAAAGTACATTAGTGTGAGAGAGAAAGCATAAGACGTAAAAATTCTATTTGAAAATGGGAAAAGAAGTCGTAATTATCGGTGTTGTTCTGTCATTCTGGTGGCTATGGTGGTGGCGGTGGCCATCGGTGTTACCCGCAGCCGTAGCAGATGCAGTGCGGGCGGAGGCGAGCTAGATGCTTCCAAGAAAGCGGTGCAAAAAATTTGCCAACCCACTGATTACAAAGAAGCATGCGAAAAGAGCCTCGCTGGAAGCAACACCAACAACTCCAAGGAGCTAATCAAGGCGGGTTTCCAAGCGGCTATCCACGAGATAGAGAAGGTTGTCAAAAACTCTGGCACCATTCAAGATGTGGCCAAAGACCCGATGTCTCGTCAAGCTCCTGACATCTGCAAAGAGGTGATGGGTTACGCCATTGACGACCTTATGAAGTCAATCAACCAGCTCGGTGCATTCGACACGAGCACTCTAGACGAATACATCGAGAATCTCAAAATTTGGGTAGGCGGTTCCATCACGTATCAACAAACATGCTTGGACGGGTTCGTTAATGCATCCACCGTAGCTGGCAAAAAAATGAGAAAACTATTGAACACTTCACAAATGCTCACTAGCAATGGCTTAGCCATGGTTTGTGAAATTCCTAAACTCATCCGTGATCTCAACTTTCCGGGGATGACCAGAGCCGGAGGGGGTACACGTAAACTATTGACTAAAGATGGGTTCCCTACGTGGGTTAGTTTTAGGCAATGGATGCTATTGCAACAAAATCCATCGTAGAGGACGCGTAATGTTGTTGTCGCTAAAGATGGTAGTGGCAAATATAACAGCATCAATCAAGCGTTGAAGGAAGTCCCTAATAAAAATGCTTCCACATTTGTTATAGACATTAAGGTGGTGTTTACAAAGAAAATGTTCTTGTTGATAAGTATATGTCCAATGTCGTGTTCATCAGAGATGGACCAACTCAGACCATCATCTCTGGCAGCTTGTACGTTGCCAACGGCACTTCCACATTCAAGATCGCAACTGTTGGTTAGTATTTATGAGTTTAGATTGCATTATATTACAAAACTCACGCTTAAACTTGAGTAACATAAAAAGTAATGTTCATAGCTGTTATAGGTACGAACTTCATGGCGAAGGACATGGGATTCCAGAACACTGCAGGAGCCATCAAGGGCCAAGCAGTGGCACTTAAGGTCCAAGATGATCTAACCATCATCCATAACTGTCAAATGGATGGCTACCAAGACACCCTTTACGCCCACAGTCATCGCCAATTCTATAGGGACTACACCGTCTCTAGAACCGTCGATTATATCTTCGACGACTCCGCTACAGTCCTTCAGAATTGCAAACTCATCGTCAGGAAGCCACTCGAGAATCAACAATGCATGGTCACTGCGCAAGAAAGGACAGAACTCCGCACGCCCTCCGGCTTCGTCCTTCAAAACTGCACCATTAGCGCCGCCCAAGACTACCTCTTGGTGAAGGCGAAAAGCAAGACGTACCTCGACCGACCGTGGAAACAGTTCTCGAGGACCATCATCATGCAATCTCAGCTGGACGGCATCATCGCACCGGAGGGATGGAGTCCTTGGAATGGTAACTTCGCCCTCGATACCCTATGGTACGCTGAGTTCAACAACCGGGGACCGGGTGCTGACCAGACAAATAGGGTTAAATGGAGAGGTATCCACAAGATCACTGCTGCTCAAGCCCAGCAATTCACCGCCGGTGTGTTCTTAGTCGTCTGGAACTGGATCCCTAAATCCGGGGTGCCTTACATTGCTGGCATGATTCCTGGTCAATAGAGATCCAAGCAAAATAGATCTGGAATGTATGAATAAGTTCACTATGTTCACTTATTAGGTTACAAAGAATAAATGTGGAAGACTCGGCCCTTGAAGACTCCTTGATACTGATTGGTGCTGTTGAGCGTGGCATACAGTTGATGGCTCAAAGGGCCCTTCATCAGAAAAACATTTGGAAAATATATTGCTCAACACGTTTTGTTTCTTCTCGGTATTGCAATGGTAATCTAATCTTCATATATATATATATATATATAAATAGATTATGCACATATTTGTATTAATTGGATTGAGTACTGTAATGTTCAGCTTACTGATTAATTAGAGGTTGCTATTTAGTTGAGAATTATTTGCATCTTTCATGCAGTGTCGAATAGAATTGGAGCAAGCTAGGTTATTGGTTCTTGAAGCAACTGACCATCTCATTCAACTTGGAAACATGAAAGTTCATGGAATATGGTGCTGAAGGTGTTGAACATGACAATCCAAGCACACGACGGGGCAGGGTTCTAATTCGACACCTTCTTGGCACACATGTGGGCAGCAGCAAGAACATTAAGATTCACAGATGGAGCCGATGAACTGCACTTGGGTACAATTGCATAGTTAGTTAGAACTAAGAAGAGATAAGCTTTGAAATGATCTTCAAACCATGATCATCATGCAAAATCCTTTTGTGTCTTTATTATGAAACATGTTGCTAGAACAATATTGTTTGAATTTATTTATAGACTATTTATAAGCCTCGAATTTAAAACTCTTTGGCCCAAAATTTAAATCTGTTGACTGATTTAAATTTGAATTTTATGAAAACTATTACAGAAATGAATTGGATTTTCAGCCTTTAATTCGGTTGTTACTGTAGCATTAATCAAGCCTTCATAGCAGATTAAGGAATAGATTTATTTGCTGAATTAAACCTTTTGTGACTGTTTAAGTCAATGAATTGAAGTTGTTTTAATTTTAGATTTTGCAAACGGACGATTTTATCATGTAATTTCAGACTATAAATAAAGAGCATTTTGGTTCATTTTATATATCCCAACTACTTGCAAAATACAATTTTTTCATGTTTTGCACTCTTTTCTTCTCCTGTTTTTCTATTAAAAATTCGAGTGCTATTTTTTGTTCTTTAGAGAATAGCAATACCACCATCGTCCGCTCCAGTTTTCAGTGTACAAATTTTTGAAGAGTCAGTATTAACCTCGGGAGTGTCGTCTAGTTCAGAGATTACACCAATTGGGAACCATGCAATGACAACCATGGATGAGAGCTAAGCACAAGATCATAACAATGACAAAAGCCACCATTATGAAGGAAGCTTTCTTTTTCAACAATGGAGATTAATTTGGTGCAGACCCTTCGTTTCCATGTTATTTATAATATCTTTTTTTAAGAAAAAGATAACTCGTCTGTCGGAAAAGCACTGCATTGTCTGAACATTTTTGTAGTTTCAAAATTACTCAATCTCTGTAAAATTTACACAATCTTGTTTGATTTAGGGTTTAGGTGTAGATTTAAGGTTTATGAATTAGAAATTTAGGTTATAGGGTTTAGAATTTAGTATTTATAGTCAGAGTTTAGGATTTAGGATTTTAAGATTAAGGTTTTAGATTTTATATTTTAAGGAAAGGTTGTGCATCAAAATATTACTCTAATTTAGATATAGAAAACATTTTGATACATGAGCTGTGTAAGCTAAAGTTTATACATATCCCTTTTAGGTTAACATATTTCCCAGGGTTTCCTAGGACTCTTTGAAGATTCATCGACAAAGTCATCTCAATTCTCAATGCCGACAGAGTAATATTGCCGAAAAGAATATTCCTTGTGGGGGAAGAGCGGAACAGTCATGGGTTCACGAGGGAGCCGAATAGTCACCCTCTTTATGAACAATCTTCCCCCGGCGTTACATTGGAGTGAGCTAAGACAGGTGTTTGGGAGGATGGAGATCTAGTTGATGTGTTCATTGCTAAGAAGGTGTATAGATCAGGAAGAAGGTTCGATTTCATAAGTTTCTCAAACAACCAAGATGCTAACAAAGCCATTGAGCGTCTGCATGGGTTCAAACTATAAGGCTCCCACATTATTGTTCGGCGGGCGAAGTATAACGTGCAGGAATCATACTAGAAAAGAGTGTCTCCTACGTCAATCCAACACGATAAGAAGTCAAGAAAACTTAATTATAATCAAAGGAAATAGTAACTGGTGAAAACAGATGTGAGCCTAGAGTAAACTATGAGCAGGAGGAGGAGCCTACAGGTGATGTTTCTAGACGTAGATTGTAGTCACTCATTTTTATTCGGGTTTTAGTATTATTAGTATTATTTTAATAGTAATATTATTAATATAAAATCAATAAAAAGAGTAAGTAAAAGTAATATATATATTAATAAAAAAAGAAAAAAAAGGGAAAGCATGTGGCTCATGTTGAGCCACGTCACCCCACCCCCATGGTTTTGGCTATAAATAGCCGGGGGAGGGAGGCATGAATGAGAAGCCAAGGAGCCCCAAAAAAGGGGAGCTCGAGTGGCAGTCCAAAAAAGAGCAATGCTCATTGCTTTCAGCCCTAGCTAGTTCGATCCAGCATTCGATTGGGGGTCTTTTTGTGGTCCGATCGAGTTAATTTTTTCGCTATGACGGGATGGCACGGAGATTTTGGTGGGGTTAGTCAAAGTTTTTCATCCGAGCTCTTAGTGGGGTAAAAGTTTGATCCTTACCTTTGTATTTATTTTAATGTTGGTTTAGATATAGGGTAATATATAGTTTATTTGATTATGTTTTTAATTATTGACATGTTTTTATAATATATATTTGTATGTTAGATCTAGTTTTTAGGGTCTCGGTATTCGTGAGAGTGACATCCCGGTCTTGGTGTCATCTATTTTGGTACCTTGACTATGAGTTTTTTTATGCATTTGAATTAATGGAATGTCAATGCATTTATTATGTTGCATATAGTTTTAGGCCTTTGATTTTGGTATTCTAGTGAGAGTGTCATCCCGGTCTCTGGTTGTCATCTCCTTTGGTACCATAGATATCGAAAAAAAAATTAATATTAGAACCATACAATCTAGGAAATAATTATTAAATCAAATCGTATTTAAAATTTTGTTAATAAATACGATACGAACCTGTTAGGTACCAATTTTGGGCGGTGTGGGGGTGCTAACCCTTCCTCATCCGTAACCGACTCCCAAACCCAAGTTTTTAAAATCTCTGATTTTGTTTTTTAAAGTGTTTGGCTACCAAAGTGGCCGGTGGCGACTCCATTTTTTCAAAATACGAGTTTCTACAAATTTCTCTTTCTAAATAATTTTTCAATAAAAGCGGGAAACTTCTTCCAAATACAAATTTTAATTTTTCGTAACGCCGCCGAAAAAAATAGTCGCTACAACATGGCGACTCCGCTAGGGAAAAATATTTGTTTTCAAAAAAAATAAAAAACGAGTTAAGCCTTAGTTAGATTCGTATCGTAAGTATTAAGAAAATTTTAAATTTGGTTTAATTTAATTTTTAATTCTTAATTCTTGTTCGTTTACCTTTTGTCATCATATATTAGTTTTAGAACCCTTAAGTGTGAGTGATTACTTCACTTCGTGGGGTTTTCACCTCCGTATAGTGTTGTAATTCACTCATGAAATTCGATCCTTATATTTCGTGGGGTCTACACCCCCGTATAGTATAAGGGTCGCATTCCCTCAAATCGATGTCCAAGCGACAGTTCGAGTACCATTTTCTTTAGATCCAAACCACATATACTGGCCCGTAAGAGCCCATCGTTATGCCTCTCGTTTAGGATTAACCCTTTTAGGTTTTGTTTGCTTTTATTTGTTGTACATACCTTTTCTTTGCTTCGAATTGACTGCTTTATTTTATTGTTAAGTATTTAATTTATTTTAATTTTGTTTATTTTATTGTTTTGCTATATTGACTTGTTTGTTTTTGTTTTATATTTATTTTTTTTCTTTTTTGCATCCAATTTGCATTTCATATCATGCATAAATTGGATTCAAAAAAGATCAATTTAGAAGGCAATCCAAATGAGAGAGAAACTTGTGATACTAAGAGCGATAATGCTATAGTATCGAGTTGGGCTGAATGAAGACTCGCCGAGAAAAGAGATAAATTGACAAGGAGACACATGTCAAGGCAGAGTCCGCATAGCGTAAACGTAGAGGCGGATCCCCGTCAAAGCGAGTAGGGCCATGTTCCCCCAAATTTTAAATATTTCACATTTATCCATTTTCCAAAAAAATCAAAATCTTTTAATTTGGCCCCTCAAAATTAAAAACTATTATTATATTTCAAAATTTTGTTATAATTTTAATTATTTTTTAAAAAATTTTAAAAATGAGAAGGGTCTTAAAAATTTTCAATTTTAAAAAAATAGTTAAAGTCCTACATTTTATGAAAATTTTAAATTAATGCCTTCACAATCTGTGAACATTTTAATTTAAGACTCCAAAACTTTCAAAAATTTTAAGTAGGCCCCTTCAAACCGGATTGTCAAGATTCGCCTGAAGAAGAGACCATTGTCTACACTCCGCCTGCATAGATTATTGATCTTTTTGAAAGCCCTTAGGTACTTACTATCGATGGCCTTTTGAACAGAAGAAGAAGAGAATGGTGAGATCGCCTCACATTCTGAAAGCGACGTTAAGATATGGAGCGCAAGCCTTGCTTTACAAAGTCGAGATGTCAAGACGAGAAGCTAATCGCTATTTGTAATTCATTATTTCAGCTTCTTGTAATCAGACATCTTCTCCGTTAAACGAATGTCTTTCTAAGGACTGTTTGAGAATCAACATCTTCATTCTCATTCATCATCACAATTATGGAATTTACCATACTAAGACAATTTCCTTTTGTGTTTGTTATCATTTTTTTCACATTTGTTTTGATTACATTCTCATGGTATAAAATGAGGTATTAATTTTTTCAAGAGACCATCGTTGTAGAGGGCATTTATAACAAATAAAAGGTCTCGTGATCATATAGAACATACGAATTTCGAATGTTGTCCTAAGAGTACACTGAAGATTAGAGAGGGTGGATCATCCGAAGAGTTTGAGTCGGACAAGGTAGCGATACTCATGTTTGCATGTAGTATCCTTGTTAGTGTGGAAATAGTGTGCATTTGGATGTAAACATTGTAGCGGTCTTTGAAATTTGTGCAGAAAGGCGAGAATTAAATCTTTGTAAGCTTCTAGAAAAGAAGAGGAAGGGTCGACGGATAAGTTGCTAGGGTTTTGGTGTTTAGGGTTAGGTGACGGGTTAGGATAATCTGGGTCGATGAGGAGTTGGGGTAGTGGATCAGGGTTGGGTCAGCGAATTCGTTTTGGGTAAGTCGATTTAGGTTAGGCGGATGGGTCTAGTATTGAGTTTAGCAATGGGCTCGGTTATATTTTAAAGGCAGTTGTGCATCAAAATATAACTCTATTTCAGATATAAAAATATTTTGATACATGAGCTGTGTAAGCTAAAGTTTATACATATCTCTTTTAGGTTAACATATTTCCTAGGGTTTCCTAGGACTCTTTGAAGATTCATCGACAAAGTTATCTCAATTCTCAACACCGCAGAGTAATATTGCCGAAAAGAATATTCCTTGTGTGGGAAGAGCAGAACAGTCATGGGTTCATGAGGGAGTCGAATAGTCACCCTCTTTATGAACAAACTTCCCCGACTTTACATTGGAGCGGTCTAAGACAGGTGTTTGGGAGGCATGGAGATCTGGTTGATGAGTTCATTGCTAAGAAGGTAGATAGATCAGGAAGAAGGTTCGATTTCGTAAGGTTCTCAAACAACCAAGCTGCTAACAGAGCCATTGAGCGTCTGTATGGGTTCAAACTATAAGGCTCCCACATTATTGTTCGGCGGGCGAAGTATAACGTGCAGGAATCATACTAGAAAAGTGTCTCCTACGTCAATCCAGCACGATAAAGTCAGGAAAACTTAATTATAATCAAAGGAGACAGTACCCGGTGAAAAATAGATGCGAGCCTAGAGTAAACTATGAGCAGGAGGAGCAGCCTACAAGTGATTTTAGCCATAAATTCATTTCCTGTTCCCAAGTTTCTTCTATTTAAGGAATGAGTTTCTTCATTTACCTCGTACAAATCAACATTCTTACAAGCTTTTTAGTGAGCTCTTTTTCCTTCTAAAGTACATTAGTGTGAGAGAGAAAGCATAAGACGTAAAAATTCTATTTGAAAATGGGAAAAGAAGTCGTAATTATCGGTGTTGTTCTGTCATTCTGGTGGCTATGGTGGTGGCGGTGGCCATCGGTGTTACCCGCAGCCGTAGCAGATGCAGTGCGGGCGGAGGCGAGCTAGATGCTTCCAAGAAAGCGGTGCAAAAATTTGCCAACCCACTGATTACAAAGAAGCATGCGAAAGAGCCTCGCTGGAAGCAACACCAACAACTCCAAGGAGCTAATCAAGGCGGGTTTCCAAGCGGCTATCCACGAGATAGAAGGTTGTCAAAAACTCTGGCACCATTCAAGATGTGGCCAAAGACCCGATGTCTCGTCAAGCTCCTGACATCTGCAAAGAGGTGATGGGTTACGCCATTGACGACCTTATGAAGTCAATCAACCAGCTCAGTGCATTCGACACGAGCACTCTAGACGAATACATCGAGAATCTCAAAATTTGGGTAGGCGGTTCCATCACGTATCAACAAACATGCTTGGACGGGTTCGTTAATGCATCCACCGTAGCTGGCAAAAAAATGAAAACTATTGAACACTTCACAAATGCTCACTAGCAATGGCTTAGCCATGGTTTGTGAAATTCCTAAACTCATCCGTGATCTCAACTTTCCGGGGATGACCAGAGCCGGAGGGTACACGTAAACTATTGACTAAAGATGGGTTCCTACGTGGGTTAGTTTTAGGCAATGGATGCTATTGCAACAAAATCCATCGTAGAGGACGCGTAATGTTGTTGTCGCTAAAGATGGTAGTGGCAAATATAACAGCATCAATCAAGCGTTGAAGGAAGTCCCTAATAAAAATGCTTCCACATTTGTTATAGACATTAAGGTGGTGTTTACAAAGAAAATGTTCTTGTTGATAAGTATATGTCCAATGTCGTGTTCATCAGAGATGGACCAACTCAGACCATCATCTCTGGCAGCTTGTACGTTGCCAACGGCACTTCCACATTCAAGATCGCAACTGTTGGTTAGTATTTATGAGTTTAGATTGCATTATATTACAAAACTCACGCTTAAACTTGAGTAACATAAAAGTAATGTTCATAGCTGTTATAGGTACGAACTTCATGGCGAAGGACATGGGATTCCAGAACACTGCAGGAGCCATCAAGGGCCAAGCAGTGGCACTTAAGGTCAAGATGATCTAACCATCATCATAACTGTCAAATGGATGGCTACCAAGACACCCTTTACGCCCACAGTCATCGCCAATTCTATAGGGACTACACCGTCTCTAGAACCGTCGATTATATCTTCGACGACTCCGCTACAGTCCTTCAGAATTGCAAACTCATCGTCAGGAAGCCACTCGAGAATCAACAATGCATGGTCACTGCGCAGAAAGGACAGAACTCCGCACGCCCTCCGGCTTCGTCCTTCAAAACTGCACCATTAGCGCCGCCCAAGACTACCTCTTGGTGAAGGCGAAAAGCAAGACGTACCTCGACCGACCGTGGAAACAGTTCTCGAGGACCATCATCATGCAATCTCAGCTGGACGGCATCATCGCACCGGAGGATGGAGTCCTGGAATGGTAACTTCGCCCTCGATACCCTATGGTACGCTGAGTTCAACAACCGGGGACCGGGTGCTGACCAGACAAATAGGGTTAAATGGAGAGGTATCCACAAGATCACTGCTGCTCAAGCCCAGCAATTCACCGCCGGTGTGTTCTTAGTCGTCTGGAACTGGATCCCTAAATCCAGGGTGCCTTACATTGCTGGCATGATTCCTGGTCAATAGAGATCCAAGCAAAATAGATCTGGAATGTATGAATAAGTTCACTATGTTCACTTATTAGGTTACAAAGAATAAATGTGGAAGACTCGGCCCTTGAAGACTCCTTGATACTGATTGGTGCTGTTGAGCGTGGCATACAGTTGATGGCTCAAGGGCCCTTCATCAGAAAACATTTGGAAAATATATTGCTCAACACGTTTTGTTTCTTCTCCACCACCTTTACCCTTTTTAGTGTGTTGTTACAGTTGCAATCCCAATCTTCATATATATATATATATATATAAATAGATTATGCACATATTTGTATTAATTGGATTGGAGTACTGTAATGTTCAGCTTACTGATTAATTAGAGGTTGCTATTTAGTTGAGAATTATTTGCATCTTTCATGCAGTGTCGAATAGAATTGGAGCAAGCTAGGTTATTGGTTCTTGAAGCAACCGACCATCTCATTCAACTTGGAAACATGAAAGTTCATGGAATATGGTGCTGAAGGTGTTGAACATGACAATCCAAGCACACGACAGGGCAGGGTTCTAATTCGACACCTTCTTGGCACACATGTGGGCAGCAGCAAGAACATTAAGATTCACAGATGGAGCCGATGAACTGCACTTGGGTACAATTGCATAGTTAGTTAACTCTTTGAAGATTCATCGACAAAGTTATCTCAATTCTCAACGCCGGCAGAGTAATATTGCCAAAAAGAGTATTCCTTGTGGGGGAGGTGCGAAACAGTCATGGGTTCACGAGGGAGCCAAATAGTCACCCTCTTTATGAACAATCTTCCCCCAGCGTTACATTGGAGCGAGCTAAGACAGGCGTTTGGGAGGCATGGAGATCTGGTTGATGTGTTCATTGCTAAGAAGGTGGATAGATCAGGAAGAAGGTTCGGTTTCATAAGGTTCTCAAACAACCAAGATGCTAACAAAGCCATTGAGCGTGTACATGGGTTCAAACTATACGGCTCCCACATCAGTGTCCGGCAGGCAAGTATAACGTGCAGGAATCATACTGGAAAAGAGTGTCTCCTACGTTAATCCAACACGATAAGAAGTTAGGAAAACTTAATTATAATCAAAAGAGACAGTACCCGGTGGAAAACAGATGCGAGCCTGGAGTAAACTATGAGCTGGAGGATGAGCCTACAGGTGATGTTTCTGGACGTGGAGAAACAAGTACGTCATCGTCAGATAATTGTAATCACTCATTTTTGTCCGGGTTTTAATATTATTAGTATTATTTTAATAGTAATATTATTAATATAAAATCAATAAAAAAGAGTAATTAAAAGTAATATATATAATAATTAAAAAAAGCAAAAAAAAAAAGCATGTGGCTCATGTTGAGCAACGTCACCCCACCCCCATGGTTTTTGCTATAAATAGCCGGGGGGCGGCAGGCATGAATGAGCAGCCAAGGAGCCCCAAAAAGGGGAGCTCAGTGGCAGGCCAAAAGCGAGCAATGCTCTCGGCTTTGACCTCGGCTAGTTCGATCCGAAGATTCGATCGGGGATCTTTTTGTGGGCGATCGGGTTAAATTTTGGGCTATGTGTGAGATGGCACGAAGATTTTGGTGAGAGTCGGTCAAAGTTTTTATCCGAGGTCTTAGTGGGGTAGAATTTCTATCCTTATCTTTGTATTTATTTTAATGTTGGTTTAGATATAGGGTAATATATAGTTTATTTTATCATGTTTTTAAATACTGGCATGTTTCTATAATAGATATATTTTGTATGTTAGATCTAGTTTTTAGGGTCTCGATATTCGGTTAGGAGTGGCATCCTGGGTCTCAGGGTGTCATCTCTCTTGGTACCACAGACTATGAGTTTTTTATGAATTTGAATTAATGTCATGTCCATGAATTTATTATGTTGCATATAGTTTTAGGCCTTTGATTTGGTATTCTAGAGGAAGTGTCATCCCGGTCTCAGGGGTGTCCTCTCCTTTGGTACCGTAGATATCGAAACAAATTTAATATTGGAACCATACATTCTAGGAATTAATTATTAAATCAAATCAAAATTTTATTTTTCTTAATAAATACGCTCACGAACCCGTTAGGTACCAATTTTAGGCGGTGTGGGGTGCTAACCCTTCCCATCCAGAATCGACTCCCAAACCCAAGTTTTTAAAATCTCTGGTTTTGTTTTTAAGGTGTCGGCCTACCAAAGTGGCGAGTGGCGACTCCATTTTCAAAATACAAGTTTCTACAAATTTTCCTTTTTAAATAATTTTTTTCAATAAAAGCGGAAACTTCCTCCAAATACGATTTTTAACTTTTTGTAGCGGCATAGGAAAAAATATTCGCTCTGACATTGTGACTCTCTTGGGAATTTTTTTTCAAAAAAAAATAAAAAGAGTTAAGCCATAGTTAGGTTCAGTATCGTAAGTATTAAGAAAAATTTAAATTGATTTAATTTAATTTTTAATTCTTAATTCTTGTTTGTTTACCTTTTTGTCATCATATATTAGTTTTAGAACCCTTAAGTGGAAGTGATTACTTAAGCCATTGGGGTTTTCACCTTCGTATAGTGTTGTAATTCACTCACGGAATTGATCCTTATATTTAGTGGGGTCTACACCCCGTATAGTATAAGTGTCGTATTCCCTCAAATCGATGTCCAAGTGACAGTTCGAGTACCATTTTCTTTAGATCCAAACGCATATAGTGGCCGTAGGAGCCCACCATTATCTTTGCCCATTTAAATTAACCATTTTAGGTTTTGTTTGCTTTTATTTGTTGTACATACCTTTTATTAAACTTCAAATTGATTGCTTTATTTTATTGTTAAGTATTTAATTTATTTTAATTTTGTTTGTTCTATTGTTTCGCTATACTAACTTGTTTGTTTTTGTTTTATTTTATTTTTTCCTTTTTGCATCAATTTGCATTTCATATCATACATAAATGTTGATTCGAAAACAGTCCAATTTAGAAGGCAATCCAAATAAGAGAGAAATTTGTGATACCAAGAGCGATAATGCTATAGTATCGAGTTGGGTTGAGCGAAGACCCAGAGAGAAAATAGACAAATTAACAAGGAGACACATGTCGAAGGCGGAGGCGCAGAAGCGTAAACGCAGAGGCGGATCCTATCAAAGCCAATAGGGCCATGTTCCCCCAAATTTTACATATTTCACATTTATCCTTTTTAAAAAATCAAAATCTTTTAATTTGGCTCCTCCAAAATTTAAAAAGCATTATTATATTTCAAAATTTTGTTATAATTTTAATTATTTTTTCAAATTAAAAATGGGAGAATGGCCTTAAAAATTTCAATTTTTTAAAAAATAGTTAAAGTCCTACATTTTATGAAAATTTTAAATTAAACCCTTCACAATCTGTGAAAATTTTAATTTAAGCCTCCAAAAAATTTAAATAGGCCCTTCAAATTGGATTCTCAAGATCCGCTTTGAAAATAAGACCATTGTCTACACACTGCCTGCATGCATTATTGATCTTTTTGAAATCCCTTGGGTACTTACTACCGCAGACCTTTTGAGCAGTAGAAGAAGAGAATAGTGAGGGCGCTAAGATATGGAGCGCAAGCCTTGCTTCAAGAAGTCGAGATGTCAAGACGAGAAGCTAATCATTATTTGTAATTCATTATTTCAGCTTCTTGTAATCAACATCTTCTCCGTTAAACGAATGTCTTTCTAAGGACTGTTTGAGAATCAACATCTTCATTCATATTCATCATTGCAGTTATGGCATTTGCCATACTGACACAATTTCCTTTTGTGTTTGCTATCATTTTTTTACATTTGTTTTGCATTACATTCTCATGGCATAAAAAGAGGTATTAATTTTTGCAAGTGACCATCGTTGTAGAGGGAAATTATAACGAATAAAAGGTCTCGTGATCAGATAGAACATACGAATTTTGAATGTTGTCCTAAGAGTACACCGAAGATTAGAGAGGGTGGATCATCCGAAGAATTCGAGTCAGACAAGGTAAGTGATAATCATGTTGGGAACAATGAAATGAATATTGTTGTTACCCAATTGCGTAAAGTGGCTCAGCAAGTAGCGGATGTGGTCGACGCAGCAATGCAGTTGAGTCAAAATATTATTTCGGCACTATACCAAGAGGAAAAATTGACTAAGTTGTTGGACGAAGTCAAGAAATTAGGGCTCATCAGTATTTGTAAAGCTTAAGAAAGCAACATCTGATGTAACAAACCTTTTTGTCCAATGGAAGTCTTTCTATGATGAGCACTTTGCGATCAATACCTCATTGCATTCATATTTACATTTCATTTCAAATTATAGGTTTTGATTCAAAAATTATTCTATATTAGGAGATCTTTATAATGGGAGAGATGTTCTATATTATATAGAGTTTGATAATGTTACGGTCTAGGATGATCCGAGTAGAAGCAAATAGAGAAGAGACAAAGTTGGAGCACCAAGTGCGCGCTTTACTCCAGGAAATCAAGATATTAGGAATAATGATTATTATCAATCTTTTGTAAACATACATCTTCTCTTGATAAAAGTTTTCCTAGAAGATTATTTGAGAATCAATACCTTATTTGCATTCATTCTTGCATTTGTTGATTATTGTTATGCTTTATACATTTCGTACATTGCTTCACCTGACATGTTTATACCTCATGACATCTTTTTTTCTTGAAGTATCCATAATAATTGTATCTTTGCATCACCATAGAATCATGTACATACATCTGGGAAGATGAGCCAATAACAAGGGGACAACGGCGACGGGAACCGACTCTCCTCTCCTAAGGTAAAAACCCTAAAATATATTTTTTTGTGTACTCAAAATAACAGAGGATGAGGGTTTTTTTTAAATACTTTGTTGTATTGATTTTTAAGGATACCCGTCCCCCTTTACATGCATGTGTTTTAGAGGCTTTTATATCCATTTTTACAAAGATAAAAACAAAATTTTATGTGGTTGTTGTTATTGTTGTGTTTGCATGTCCGCTCTGTGTTTCTTTGTCTTTTTGTTTTGTAGATACGGTAGAGACTTGTACAAGGAGAAGGGCCAGTCTTGGCGGATGTGCACGTGCATGTGGTATCCTTGTTGGTGTGGAAATGATGTGGCTGGATGTGGCGCTGACGCAGCGGTCTTTGAGCTGGCCGAAGAGGCGAGGGGTCGATGCTGTAAGCTTCTAGAAAAAGAAGAGGAAGGGTCGACGGATAAGTTGCTAGGGTTTTGGTGTTTAGGGTTAGGTGACGGGTTAGGATATCTAGGTCAGTCGAGTTAGGGTAGTGGATCCGGGTTGGGTCAACGGGTCATTTGGGTAGGGTCGATTTAGGTTAGGCGGATGGGTCTAGTATTGAGTTTAGCAATGGGCTCGGTTATATTTTAAGGAACAGTTGTGCATCAAAATATAACTCTATTTCAGATATAAAAATATTTTGATACATGAGCCGTGTAAGCTAAAGTTTATACATATCTCTTTTAGGTTAACATATTTCCTAGGGTTTCCTAGGACTCTTTGAAGATTCATCGACAAAGTTATCTCAATTCTCAACACCGGCAGAGTAATATTGCCGAAAAGAGTATTCCTTGTGTGGGAAGAGCAGAACAGTCATGGGTTCATGAGGGAGTCGAATAGTCACCCTCTTTATGAACAAACTTCCCCCGACTTTACATTGGAGCGGTCTAAGACAGGTGTTTGGGAGGCATGGAGATCTGGTTGATGAGTTCATTGCTAAGAAGGTAGATAGATCAGGAAGAAGGTTCGATTTCGTAAGGTTCTCAAACAACCAAGCTGCTAACAGAGCCATTGAGCGTCTGTATGGGTTCAAACTATACGGCTCCACATTAGTGTCCGGCAGGCAAAGTATAACGTGCAGGAATCATACTAGAAAAGAGTGTCTCCTACGTCAATCCAACACGATAAAGTCAGGAAAACTTAATTATAATCAAAGGAGACAGTACCCGGTGAAAAATAGATGCGAGCCTAGAGTAAACTATGAGCAGGAGGAGCAGCCTACAAGTGATTTTTTAGCCATAAATTCACATTTCCTGTTCCCAAGTTTCTTCTATTTAAGGAATGAGTTTCTTCATTTACCTCGTACAAATCAACATTCTTACAAGCTTTTTTAGTGAGCTCTTTTTCCTTCTAAAAGTACATTAGTGTGAGAGAGAAAGCATAAGACGTAAAAATTCTATTTGAAAATGGGAAAAGAAGTCGTAATTATCGGTGTTGTTCTGTCATTCTGGTGGCTATGGTGGTGGCGGTGGCCATCGGTGTTACCCGCAGCCGTAGCAGATGCAGTGCGGGCGGAGGCGAGCTAGATGCTTCCAAGAAAGCGGTGCAAAAAATTTGCCAACCCACTGATTACAAAGAAGCATGCGAAAAGAGCCTCGCTGGAAGCAACACCAACAACTCCAAGGAGCTAATCAAGGCGGGTTTCCAAGCGGCTATCCACGAGATAGAGAAGGTTGTCAAAAACTCTGGCACCATTCAAGATGTGGCCAAAGACCCGATGTCTCGTCAAGCTCCTGACATCTGCAAAGAGGTGATGGGTTACGCCATTGACGACCTTATGAAGTCAATCAACCAGCTCGGTGCATTCGACACGAGCACTCTAGACGAATACATCGAGAATCTCAAAATTTGGGTAGGCGGTTCCATCACGTATCAACAAACATGCTTGGACGGGTTCGTTAATGCATCCACCGTAGCTGGCAAAAAAATGAGAAAACTATTGAACACTTCACAAATGCTCACTAGCAATGGCTTAGCCATGGTTTGTGAAATTCCTAAACTCATCCGTGATCTCAACTTTCCGGGGATGACCAGAGCCGGAGGGGGTACACGTAAACTATTGACTAAAGATGGGTTCCCTACGTGGGTTAGTTTTAGGCAATGGATGCTATTGCAACAAAATCCATCGTAGAGGACGCGTAATGTTGTTGTCGCTAAAGATGGTAGTGGCAAATATAACAGCATCAATCAAGCGTTGAAGGAAGTCCCTAATAAAAATGCTTCCACATTTGTTATAGACATTAAGGTGGTGTTTACAAAGAAAATGTTCTTGTTGATAAGTATATGTCCAATGTCGTGTTCATCAGAGATGGACCAACTCAGACCATCATCTCTGGCAGCTTGTACGTTGCCAACGGCACTTCCACATTCAAGATCGCAACTGTTGGTTAGTATTTATGAGTTTAGATTGCATTATATTACAAAACTCACGCTTAAACTTGAGTAACATAAAAAGTAATGTTCATAGCTGTTATAGGTACGAACTTCATGGCGAAGGACATGGGATTCCAGAACACTGCAGGAGCCATCAAGGGCCAAGCAGTGGCACTTAAGGTCCAAGATGATCTAACCATCATCCATAACTGTCAAATGGATGGCTACCAAGACACCCTTTACGCCCACAGTCATCGCCAATTCTATAGGGACTACACCGTCTCTAGAACCGTCGATTATATCTTCGACGACTCCGCTACAGTCCTTCAGAATTGCAAACTCATCGTCAGGAAGCCACTCGAGAATCAACAATGCATGGTCACTGCGCAAGAAAGGACAGAACTCCGCACGCCCTCCGGCTTCGTCCTTCAAAACTGCACCATTAGCGCCGCCCAAGACTACCTCTTGGTGAAGGCGAAAAGCAAGACGTACCTCGACCGACCGTGGAAACAGTTCTCGAGGACCATCATCATGCAATCTCAGCTGGACGGCATCATCGCACCGGAGGGATGGAGTCCTTGGAATGGTAACTTCGCCCTCGATACCCTATGGTACGCTGAGTTCAACAACCGGGGACCGGGTGCTGACCAGACAAATAGGGTTAAATGGAGAGGTATCCACAAGATCACTGCTGCTCAAGCCCAGCAATTCACCGCCGGTGTGTTCTTAGTCGTCTGGAACTGGATCCCTAAATCCGGGGTGCCTTACATTGCTGGCATGATTCCTGGTCAATAGAGATCCAAGCAAAATAGATCTGGAATGTATGAATAAGTTCACTATGTTCACTTATTAGGTTACAAAGAATAAATGTGGAAGACTCGGCCCTTGAAGACTCCTTGATACTGATTGGTGCTGTTGAGCGTGGCATACAGTTGATGGCTCAAAGGGCCCTTCATCAGAAAACATTTGGAAAATATATTGCTCAACACGTTTTGTTTCTTCTCGGTATTGCAATGGTAATCTAATCTTCATATATATATATATATATATAAATAGATTATGCACATATTTGTATTAATTGGATTGGAGTACTGTAATGTTCAGCTTACTGATTAATTAGAGGTTGCTATTTAGTTGAGAATTATTTGCATCTTTCATGCAGTGTCGAATAGAATTGGAGCAAGCTAGGTTATTGGTTCTTGAAGCAACCGACCATCTCATTCAACTTGGAAACATGAAAGTTCATGGAATATGGTGCTGAAGGTGTTGAACATGACAATCCAAGCACACGACGGGGCAGGGTTCTAATTCGACACCTTCTTGGCACACATGTGGGCAGCAGCAAGAACATTAAGATTCACAGATGGAGCCGATGAACTGCACTTGGGTACAATTGCATAGTTAGTTAGAACTAAGAAGAGATAAGCTTTGAAATGATCTTCAAACCATGATCATCATGCAAAATCCTTTTTGTGTCTTTATTATGAAACATGTTGCTAGAACAATATTGTTTGAATTTATTTATAGACTATTTATAAGCCTCGAATTTAAAACTCTTTGGCCCAAAATTTAAATCTGTTGACTGATTTAAATTTGAATTTTATGAAAACTATTACAGAAATGAATTGGATTTTCAGCCTTTAATTCGGTTGTTACTGTAGCATTAATCAAGCCTTCATAGCAGATTAAGGAATAGATTTATTTGCTGAATTAAACCTTTTGTGACTGTTTAAGTCAATGAATTGAAGTTGTTTTAATTTTAGATTTTGCAAACGGACGATTTTATCATGTAATTTCAGACTATAAATAAAGAGCATTTTGGTTCATTTTATATATCCCAACTACTTGCAAAATACAATTTTTTCATGTTTTGCACTCTTTTCTTCTCCTGTTTTTCTATTAAAAATTCGAGTGCTATTTTTTGTTCTTTAGAGAATAGCAATACCACCATCGTCCGCTCCAGTTTTCAGTGTACAAATTTTTGAAGAGTCAGTATTAACCTCGGGAGTGTCGTCTAGTTCAGAGATTACACCAATTGGGAACCATGCAATGACAACCATGGATGAGAGCTAAGCACAAGATCATAACAATGACAAAAGCCACCATTATGAAGGAAGCTTTCTTTTTTCAACAATGGAGATTAATTTGGTGCAGACCCTTCGTTTCCATGTTATTTATAATATCTTTTTTTAAGAAAAAGATAACTCGTCTGTCGGAAAAGCACTGCATTGTCTGAACATTTTTGTAGTTTCAAAATTACTCAATCTCTGTAAAATTTACACAATCTTGTTTGATTTAGGGTTTAGGGTGTAGATTTAAGGTTTATGAATTAGAAATTTAGGTTATAGGGTTTAGAATTTAGTATTTATAGTCAGAGTTTAGGATTTAGGATTTTAAGATTAAGGTTTTAGATTTTATATTTTAAGGAAAGGTTGTGCATCAAAATATTACTCTAATTTAGATATAGAAAACATTTTGATACATGAGCTGTGTAAGCTAAAGTTTATACATATCCCTTTTAGGTTAACATATTTCCCAGGGTTTCCTAGGACTCTTTGAAGATTCATCGACAAAGTCATCTCAATTCTCAATGCCGACAGAGTAATATTGCCGAAAAGAATATTCCTTGTGGGGGAAGAGCGGAACAGTCATGGGTTCACGAGGGAGCCGAATAGTCACCCTCTTTATGAACAATCTTCCCCCGGCGTTACATTGGAGTGAGCTAAGACAGGTGTTTGGGAGGATGGAGATCTAGTTGATGTGTTCATTGCTAAGAAGGTGTATAGATCAGGAAGAAGGTTCGATTTCATAAGTTTCTCAAACAACCAAGATGCTAACAAAGCCATTGAGCGTCTGCATGGGTTCAAACTATAAGGCTCCCACATTATTGTTCGGCGGGCGAAGTATAACGTGCAGGAATCATACTAGAAAAGAGTGTCTCCTACGTCAATCCAACACGATAAGAAGTCAAGAAAACTTAATTATAATCAAAGGAAATAGTAACTGGTGAAAACAGATGTGAGCCTAGAGTAAACTATGAGCAGGAGGAGGAGCCTACAGGTGATGTTTCTAGACGTAGATTGTAGTCACTCATTTTTATTCGGGTTTTAGTATTATTAGTATTATTTTAATAGTAATATTATTAATATAAAATCAATAAAAAGAGTAAGTAAAAGTAATATATATATTAATAAAAAAAGAAAAAAAAGGGAAAGCATGTGGCTCATGTTGAGCCACGTCACCCCACCCCCATGGTTTTGGCTATAAATAGCCGGGGGAGGGAGGCATGAATGAGAAGCCAAGGAGCCCCAAAAAAGGGGAGCTCGAGTGGCAGTCCAAAAAAGAGCAATGCTCATTGCTTTCAGCCCTAGCTAGTTCGATCCAGCATTCGATTGGGGGTCTTTTTGTGGTCCGATCGAGTTAATTTTTTCGCTATGACGGGATGGCACGGAGATTTTGGTGGGGTTAGTCAAAGTTTTTCATCCGAGCTCTTAGTGGGGTAAAAGTTTGATCCTTACCTTTGTATTTATTTTAATGTTGGTTTAGATATAGGGTAATATATAGTTTATTTGATTATGTTTTTAATTATTGACATGTTTTTATAATATATATTTGTATGTTAGATCTAGTTTTTAGGGTCTCGGTATTCGGTAAGGAGTGACATCCCGGGTCTTCGGGTGTCATCTATTTTGGTACCGCAGACTATGAGTTTTTTTTATGCATTTGAATTAATGGAATGTCAATGCATTTATTATGTTGCATATAGTTTTAGGCCTTTGATTTTGGTATTCTAGTGAGAGTGTCATCCCGGTCTCTGGTTGTCATCTCCTTTGGTACCATAGATATCGAAAAAAAAATTAATATTAGAACCATACAATCTAGGAAATAATTATTAAATCAAATCGTATTTAAAATTTTGTTAATAAATACGATACGAACCTGTTAGGTACCAATTTTGGGCGGTGTGGGGGTGCTAACCCTTCCTCATCCGTAACCGACTCCCAAACCCAAGTTTTTAAAATCTCTGATTTTGTTTTTTAAAGTGTTTGGCTACCAAAGTGGCCGGTGGCGACTCCATTTTTTCAAAATACGAGTTTCTACAAATTTCTCTTTCTAAATAATTTTTTCAATAAAAGCGGGAAACTTCTTCCAAATACAAATTTTAATTTTTAAATAACGCTAAAAAAAAATAGTCGCTACAACATGGCGACTCCGCTAGGGAAAAATATTTGTTTTCAAAAAAAATAAAAAACGAGTTAAGCCTTAGTTAGATTCGTATCGTAAGTATTAAGAAAATTTTAAATTTGGTTTAATTTAATTTTTAATTCTTAATTCTTGTTCGTTTACCTTTTGTCATCATATATTAGTTTTAGAACCCTTAAGTGTGAGTGATTACTTCACTTCGTGGGGTTTTCACCTCCGTATAGTGTTGTAATTCACTCATGAAATTCGATCCTTATATTTCGTGGGGTCTACACCCCGTATAGTATAAGGGTCGCATTCCTCAAATCGATGTCAGCGACGGTTCGAGTACCATTTTCTTTAGATCCAAACCACATATACTGGCCCGTAAGAGCCCATCGTTATGCCTCTCGTTTAGGATTAACCCTTTTAGGTTTTGTTTGCTTTTATTTGTTGTACATACCTTTTCTTTGCTTCGAATTGACTGCTTTATTTTATTGTTAAGTATTTAATTTATTTTAATTTTGTTTATTTTATTGTTTTGCTATATTGACTTGTTTGTTTTTGTTTTATATTTATTTTTTTTCTTTTTTGCATCCAATTTGCATTTCATATCATGCATAAATTGGATTCAAAAACAGTCCAATTTAGAAGGCAATCCAAATGAGAGAGAAACTTGTGATACTAAGAGCGATAATGCTATAGTATCGAGTTGGGCTGAATGAAGACCTGCCGAGAAAAGAGATAAATTGACAAGGAGACACATGTCGAAGGCAGAGTCCGCATAGCGTAAACGTAGAGGCGGATCCCCGTCAAAGCCAGTAGGGGCCATGTTCCCCCAAATTTTAAATATTTCACATTTATCCATTTTTCCAAAAAAATCAAAATCTTTTAATTTGGCCCCTCCAAAATTAAAAAACTATTATTATATTTCAAAATTTTGTTATAATTTTAATTATTTTTTAAAAAATTTTAAAAATGAGAAGGGTCTTAAAAATTTTCAATTTTAAAAAAATAGTTAAAGTCCTACATTTTATGAAAATTTTAAATTAATGCCTTCACAATCTGTGAACATTTTAATTTAAGACTCCAAAACTTTCAAAAATTTTAAGTAGGCCCCTTCAAACTGGATTGTCAAGATTCGCCCCTGAAGAAGAGACCATTGTCTACACTCCGCCTGCATAGATTATTGATCTTTTTGAAAGCCCTTAGGTACTTACTATCGATGGCCTTTTGAACAGTAGAAGAAGAGAATGGTGAGATCGCCTCACATTCTGAAAGCGACGTTAAGATATGGAGCGCAAGCCTTGCTTTACAAAGTCGAGATGTCAAGACGAGAAGCTAATCGCTATTTGTAATTCATTATTTCAGCTTCTTGTAATCAGACATCTTCTCCGTTAAACGAATGTCTTTCTAAGGACTGTTTGAGAATCAACATCTTCATTCTCATTCATCATCACAATTATGGAATTTACCATACTAAGACAATTTCCTTTTGTGTTTGTTATCATTTTTTTCACATTTGTTTTGATTACATTCTCATGGTATAAAATGAGGTATTAATTTTTTCAAGAGACCATCGTTGTAGAGGGCATTTATAACAAATAAAAGGTCTCGTGATCATATAGAACATACGAATTTCGAATGTTGTCCTAAGAGTACACTGAAGATTAGAGAGGGTGGATCATCCGAAGAGTTTGAGTCAGACAAGGTAACTGATACTCATGTTTTGGACAATGAAATGAAGATTGCTGCTACCCAAGTGTGTAAAGTGGCTCAGCAAGTAGCGGATGTGGCCGACGCAGCAATACAGTTGAGTCAGAATATTATTTCGGCAATATACCAAGAGGGAAAATTGACTCGGTTGTTGGATGAAGTCAAGAAATTAGGGCTCAGCAATATTTGTAAAGCTTAAAAAAAACAACTATGTAATACACTCATGTATATATATATCATTCGATCTATTTAGCTAGGTTATACATATTTCTATGATAATTATTCACAAACAGATCGAGGTGGTTAACCAACAACTTTTTAAAATGTTGTCAAGAAATAGGTAAGCCATTTACAATTCAGTAGCATCTGAATCAATACTACAGTAATTATTTAATACTATTCTTTACAAACATTATGCCACCATCTATGGAGTTTTCATCTAAGGAAGATCTAGACTCTATTTGAAAGTTAGGCAGTGACTTGCAACACTTGATCACGATTGAAATTCAAGCTTTAGATAACCTGCACATGCATGAATAATGAATGCATTAGGCTTAAATAGCCTAAGTGAGGTAGTGACCTTAAATGACAAAGCATATAGACAATGATATTAAATGGAAATTTAAAAGATAACAAGCATATGTTAACATTAGGTTTTTATATCTTAATCTTGGCTTAAACATGGCCTTGTTATTTAGAAGCTTTATCCGAGATCATATCCTTTCAAGTCTTGGTCAAAATTCTTTCAGAGTTAACCGAGTTCTTTTGAATTTCTTATCGAACTTATCAAAGTTCACAACTTATCTTATTGTAGCCTTAATAAGGCTTATCAACGTACTTATCAGAGCTTTCGAAGTTCTTATTAAAGCTTATCAGAGATTATAACAGAGCTTATCTGAGTTCATGACATTGCTTATCACGGTTTCCTTTCGAAATTTAGTATTTGAGTTTATCTCTTTTAAATCATTTGCCTTGGATCACATTTGGACATAGATGATGTTGGTCCGTGTTTGACCGTATTGGTCCGTGTTACACAAAGCACAAAGCAATGGCTAGTGTCAGAACATAACAACCTAATTTCTCATCTATCCAACCAAATTGTCGCCAATCTCTTTACATCTCCCCTGTTACCTCCTACTGTCGCCAATATATCATATATAATGGGCCGTCACCCGCGTAGCTCATAGACCGTAGTCCCAAAGTATACCATGTATTATGCCAATGTGTCCAAGGGCTTCCATTGAATAGGCAACTTAAACTTTTTATGCTTTATTATTAGGAGGAGAATCTTATGTTGCAAGTATCTTACTTGTTTTTTTTTCTTAGTATCTTATAATATGGGATGGACCTTTTAACTCCTTAAGGCTTTAGAATTCGAAAACTTATGACATTGAGATTCAATTCCTTTATTAGAATCTTATAACATTACATATCAAAAGTTAACTTCGAGCTTTAAATCAAAGTATACATAACCCTCCAATACAAATCATAGCATAGCAAAGTAAAATAATGCATATGTAATGCAACATAACTGACAAACTTATCAAATATGCCATGCTATGAATGTATTCACATTGTGCTCTATGTGAGACATATGTTTATGCTTATGAATTAATGAATACACATCATAGAAACAAAGATCGGGATGACATCGTGTCATCCGAGACAAATGTAACTACACTCACCTCTTATCCCGAAGTTACGGGATACCTGAATCCTCAACTACCCCTAGCTTCCAACTAACTCTTTCCCTCTATCTTCATATTATGAAATGTACCTCAAACAGATTAACAAGTTGTTAAGGCCCATTCAGTTTATTTACCAACAATTTAATTCTTCATGTATACTACAAATAAACCTACAAATCAGTTCAACCTATATACACACATGTACGTGCTCAAAACAAATCCTTAATACATGTATATACATGTAAAATAGTCTATACATCTACATAAACACTTATATATACATCTAACAGCCTTTACCATGGTTATATACTTTCAAAATAGTCCATACACTTTCATGTTTACGCAAAGAAGTCCATTTAGACATGTATACATAAATATACATCAAAACAATCCATATATTTTCAGGTTTACACAAAACAGTCCAATGCACTTTTCTACACAATTTCATGTATCAAAAATAGTCCCATATGAATCATATTCAAGCAATTCTGCCCTATTTTCATACATGCATAAATACATGCTCCAAAATTGTAACACTTAAAAATGAAAAAAAATGATGAAAATAAATGAAATGAAATGGGAAATGAAAAAAAGGAATGAGGCTGTGGGTTGTGAGATTTGAACCCACAACCCCTTGAGTTTCAGCCGTACACCCAGCCATCTGAGTTAAATGCTCTTAGTGTTGTGTTACCCCAAAATTTCTTTTGAATTAAGGTTAGGTTGGGGGTATCGAATAATAAAGAAACCTTTTGGCCCCTCTTCTCGGGATTATTGGAACAAATTACGCCAAATTTTCCCTATTACCTAACCCCTTATTCCCATCACCGCTCCGCCTGCTCTGGTCGTTCGTGGTCGTCACTGCCACCACAAGAGGCTTCCCCATAACCTCCCGACCAAAACCCCTAAGGTCTCCCTCTAATCCATTGCACCGTTCACCGGCCATCTGGGTTCAAAGGTTCGACGAACCTAGGTTAAAACATATTTAAAAATCCTTTGTTTTCGACCGCTGTAGTTATCGGTGTGTGACACCACCATTGGAATCGAGCACCTCACCTCAAGCCAGTCAAAACCCAACTGCCCGTTCATAGTTTCAACGTCGAGAGGCCCTTCGTTGGAGCTACAAAAGTTTCATTTACCGAGGCTCATTTTGGCAAGTTCTGGGTAAGAATCTTGTATTTTTCGACCGTATGTTTGTTGTTTTGGTTGAGAGATCTAGAAACTGAGCATTTTAGGCCATTTTCTAGCTGTTTTGGCCGCACGTGGAGTACACGCGCCGCCTAGGGCGATTCTCAGCCGCCCTAGACAGTGACCGGCCTAAACTGGGCTTGAACCGGCCCTGAATCGGTTCTACCTTGAACTGATTCTAAACCAACTCGTTGACTCGACCCGTTGACTGAGTCAACTCACTCGAGTTAAATTGTTGACCGATGACATCAGCGTTGACTGCTGATGTCAGCATTGACCATTGACCTTTTTCTAATGATGTTAGCATGATATCAACGTTGACTGCTGACGTCAGCGTTGACTTTGACCAAAAAGATAATTTTTTCCAAAAACCCTTATTTTATGTTTTTCAACGTCCTAAGTCTATTTTTGAAGCCCGTTTCGTAAAATTCTAACCTGAAAGACTTCAAAATTGATCATGAACGCGAGTTGTTTATGTGTTTAATTTTTAGTTTAAAAAGCCATGGACTTGAGATTAAAGATTGATTAATGGCTATGTTTGATTGAAGGATTTTTTACTACATATTAGAGTTTTCTAGACTTCAAATTCAGGTTCGAGGGCGATCGAAGGAAGTTTTGAAGTTCAACCGGTGTAACTCGAAAATCAAGGTAATACATTACTACCTCTCGCATGCTTCATGAAACATGTTAGTAAGCGATTATGGTATGCATGATTATGATTATGAGTATTTCCAACGCTGCTTGAGTTAATTCGATTACAAAATAAAAGAATAGTAATCTAGATAAGATCGAACCATTCAAACGAGAAGTTTAATAGACCGAAAGAACCCTGAGTTCAGAAAAAAAAAATAGTAAGATTGATGATCCCCTTATCCGAGTAATAGAGTTAAAGGATTTGATATTTGAAATATTTCATTAAGAAATGACGATAATGTCCTTATGCTGCATGAATGACTTAAACGCCCCTAACAAAGTAATTAACCTGGAATTTTACACTCGATATGATGAATTGATTACTTTATCTGAAATACCTATTCTTTTAGGAAAGACTACGGTATCAAGATGCAAATATGCATAATAACAATACACTTGGATTATCCAAACTCTGGACAAACATCAGAAGATAAATTTACTAGAAGATTCTACGTATTCCTGAAGTGATCTAAATGACAGTGGAAAATGAATTGATTGGAATGATAGAAATGACCGAAATGACATCGGGTACTAAAATTTCTAAATTAACTAAAATTATGGATATACCCTCAGTTTGGAAATGAACAATTAGTTGGGAAAATTCGAAAGGAGCAGGAAAATAAAAACATCTTCAGACATCGAAGAGTCTGAACTACTCATAGATAGTAAAAACGACCGAAACACTGTTAAGACTTGGATGAGAAATACTGTTAAGACCAAATGATTAGAACGACTCTAAAAGTTGCATTATACGAACCGTGTTATTAAGTTGTTTCCCCTACTAGTGAAATATTGGAAGAATACTAGAAAAGGTCGGTTCAATTTATTTGGAGTAAGTACATTGTTAATTGAAAGAATATAATGTTCTTCAAAAATATACATTCGGTGCTAAGGATGAAGTTCGTGTAAAATATATGTATTTGAATTCTTGCTAAATGCTGTAATATTGCGAACTGTTCAGCTCCAGTGGAATTGGAAGGTGGATAAGCCATTAGAAGTCTTGGATATCATAAGTAACCGCACTACCCTTTTTGACCAAATTACAAAATTACTCTCGAAGGTTAAAATAATTAAAAAGATGCTCAAGAGAGCTAATTGTCTATCATCTTCCTGATGAATTCAGAATTTGAATGATCATAATATGTCGAAAATATTTCATAAACAAGAAATAAGGAAAGCTCTAAATGACCTTGAGCTGCAATCCTTGAATACATGTACAAAGATATTTAACGAATTCCTTTGAATAAGGTTCTTAATCCAGAAATCAGTTTACCATGGATTATAGTTCAGAAATTCCTGTCAGTGTGAATCAATGACCCTTTAGTGAAAAATTGGACTTTTGGTGTGTACCACGCACACATGACGGACCTCCCTGATTAGAAACGAAGTCTCTACAGTATTGATATCAAATGATCATGTTATCTAAGGTAAAAGCAAGACCTCTAGTTATCAATGCCTGATGTGAGTATACTTGATTCATAAGTCCTGATACTCAGAATTCTACCGATTAAACATTTGTCTGTATCTTGATTCCTGGTATCCAATTGCTAAATATTGATGTAACGGTTTCTATTTAATATTGTTTTACCGGAGCATCATAGGGAAACGTGAGAAGTTCTTGATAGACACTTGTGCGCACAAGTCTCTTTCTAGGTTCCTAGCTTTGGCTAGGGTAAAGTCGCCCGTTTTCGGATCCTCTGCGTCAGCTAGAGTGATTCCACCCGTTTTAGGTTCCCATGCTTCGACTGGGGTAATTCCGCTCGTGACCTAAGGTAATCCCTTAGGATGGTACCCTCGCCTAATGGCCATGGTTAATGCTCGTACTCAGATCCTCAACTACGGCTAGATTGATTCTGCCTGTATTCGGTTCCTATGCTTCGGCAAGGGTAATTCTGCCTCTACCTGAGGTAAAACCTTAGGATGGTACCCAAGTCTAACGGACTCGGGTTAATGCTTGTATATGATACAGTTTTGGGGAAAAATGTATTTTCGGAGTTCGGATGGAGGGTAGTTAGTCTGAAACTAAATTCCCTATCTTCTCATGTGCCCATGATGAATTCTACTAATGTATGAAGCATGTTGTCTACTTCCCCGATTTGTAAGTAAAGATACACATTAACCCCGTGGCTCGAAGTAAAAATATCACTCCATTCAGTTGTTCCCTGAATTGTAGAATGCCAGTTTGAGACTCAGAAGTTCGAGTGTTGATTAACAGAATGCCATGATCGTTATTTCAGACTCATACTTTCCTTTATACCTGCATATGCTTATAGTATTTCTTGGTAGTTTTGTATTACTGGGCTTTTTCAAGCTCACGTTGCAGGTTGAAAGAATATACTCTTAGTTCAGTGATCGACATCAACTGTGGAGTTCCCTTGGCGTTGCTTGTAGAGTACGGTACCTGTGTAATTTGTGGGCATGTATGTTGAGGTTTATTATGAACTAGAGTCTGTCGAATGTCTTCTGAATTATTATTTTATGTTTAAACTATGTTTCAAAATGGTGTTTTAAGTAAAAATTTTATTTTACAATTTTAAATGTATTTGTAAGAATTTTCTTCAGTTTTTATTGTGGGTCACTCTTGTGACCCTAATGTGACCTTCTAGAATTATGTGTAACGCATAGCCAGATCTAGAGGGTTAAATTTAGTGGTATCAGAGCTTAGAGTTACGTCTCTCTGGGTTAGATCAGCCGATCATCTGTCATAGGTTGTCTGGTCTATGCATGCCCCTTGACCTTAACCATACTCCACCAAGTCGGGACTCCGATGTCGAATCAATTTCGGTAATAAGTGCATCTAACCACTCTGTCTATAATAGTTTGATCTGTACTGGCAAGGAATGTCGGTAATGTTCATCCATAATTTGGATTAACATGATGTAATCACTTATTTTCATTTGTAAATACATCTTGCATGTATATTTATTATATATGAATGTTACTAATATAAATATAAGGTGTGGTGTGTGCATGTATATTATAAGCTATGTATGTATACGTATTAATGGTGTATGTGTGTCGCGTATGTATCTATAGAGTACGAGCGTATTTATTTAATGTGTGTAGAGGTTATGTTAATTATGTGTATGATTATATATATATGTATGTTAGTATGTTACATTAATGTTTGCATGTGTATTCGTATGTTACACTTATATGGGTGTGCACGTGTACGTATGTAACGTCGTATTATTATTATTATCATTATTATTATTAATATTATTATTGGACTAATGTAAAATAAAATCTAAAATATAAAACCCAAATATTATAATAACAGTCCAAGTCCATATTATTACAAGATATATATATGTAATTTACAAGGCCCATTTTTTCGCCAGCCCAATCCCATCTAATTAACCCTAAAACCCTATATGATATCTAATATCATTTTTTTTTTTTGCAGTGATTGAAGGAGGGCCATTGGATCAAATCCAGATCCAACGCCACGATCATTCGGGAGAGAGCCGTCCGGCGCGCGTGAAACACACTCCCGCACCGTTCGACTTCTCTTTCGTGGCGTGCGTTGCACGCGTTGAGACCGTCGATATCTTACGCCACGTGTCGTCATCTCCAGCAAAACACCACGCACTTCGGGAATGATCGGGACCGTTCATGCCCCAAGTGATCCTAACCGTTGGATCAAAACCGATCCAATGGCCGTGCAAGCAGATCGGCCAAGAATCTTCTTCGCCACATGGTCGCATCATCGCTCCTTTGATAATCTTTTTACAATCTCATTAGCCCTCACCAAACCGGACATACAAGAAATAAATAAACAAGTCAGATCAAGCATGGGTTCTGAGATTTCATATCCAATCAGTTGCTCATCAACAGTAAAGATCAGATCTACTCTTATTATTATTGGCATGTTGTAATAAAAAAAAAAAAGAAAAATGGAGGGGATAAAGGAGGATTCGGTGAGTTTGTAAAACGGGGTTTTTTTTTTCAGATCGAAAAAAAAGGAAAAAGGAGGGCTCTATTCGAAAAATTTGTAAAGGGATTTCGAGAATCAAAATCAAAGAAAAAATTTGGAAGAAGGTTTATAACTCTCTTCTATTCTATTTTCTTCATTAGTTTGAATCTCACAACCAAATCGGTTTTTTTTTTAGTTTTAAAACCAAAATCCTTGTTCTTGTTTCAAGCTTCATTTTGAATCAGTCAAGAACAAAAGGGGAAATTCGAACCTTACCAGCTGTCTTAAGTTGCCGTCGAGGGAAAGAATGAGGGGATTGAGATAGATTTTTTTAGGTTATTATTTCAGTTTCTAATTGAAAGTGAAACCCCATCTATTTTAAACCCATATGAATGAAACGACACCGTTTGGCGTGCCTCAACCCGCGGTGACCCGATAACCCGGGGATGATCCGCGTTTTTTTTAAAATGGGTTAATCGCACGAGTGGTCCCCAAACTCTTTTCCCGCTTTAACTTCTGGTCACGGGATAATTATGTTTTGATCCTTCAGTTTTCACGCGTGTCTAATATCGTCATTGTTTTGGCTTTTAATTTCTGTTTTATTTCAATTTGGTCACCTGTTTATTTAATTTTCAGCCCTTTATTTGTTGTCATTTATAGTTATGCCATGCATGTCGCATTTGTTTTATTTCAGTCCTTATTGTCTTTGTTTATGCCTTGTAAATTATTAATCCATGCATTTTAGTCCTCTTTATGTTATTACCATGCAATTAAGTACTAGTGCATTTTAATTCTTAGCATTTATTTACATTATGCTTTGTATATATCTTAATTCACGCACTATTATTATCACCAGCATTATTATTATTGTTGTTGTTATCGTTATTGTTATTATTATTATATTTTATGTGTTAAATTAATATTCATGTATTTATGTCTGATTAGTGTTTTAGTATGTTGGTATTTATATGTTTATCGTATTATATTTATGTTTGCCATGTTTTATATTTTTGCCACTAAGATTGCATATGAGATATAAATTGTTAATGCAGTGCCCTTTTATCCGAGCGTAAACGGGGCCAGTATCAGGCGTAGTGATAGTGGTTGGGCGTTTATTCTCGGATAACGGGGCCCTTAAAATTTATTCGCAATTATGACCGAATTTTAAAATAATTGTCACTTTAATCCGGAAAATCCAATATTAATAAAGCGGTAATTATTAAAGTACCAATTTTGGGCGGTGTGGGGGTGCTAATCCTTCCCCATCCGTAACCGACTCCCGAACCCAATCTTTTTGAATCTCTGGTTTTATGGTGTCCGGCCTACCTAAGTGGCCGGTGGCGACTCCAATTTTTAAATAAAATGCGGTTTTTTTAAAACCCCACGGAATAAACGTTTTATATTCAAACACCTTTCAAAAACACTTCGAAAAACCACGCTTTTTAGCGATAAAAAGAAAAGGACATCGCTACACATGATAAATTTGAATCTGGATAAAGAACCTGAGATGGTTAGTACATGTGAAACTGAAGATCTGATTCAGATTAAGAATAAATGTTCGATTATGTGAAATAACCGATATAAGATAATATGTAAGGCTATTCATTGATAATGATGATGTTTGAGAATACTCTGATTGAAATTTGATAAAAGTATTATGAATTTAAAAGGAAGGCGTTTGTGAACGTGACGAAAGTGTAAATCATGTGGTGATTCCGTTATACACAAAGGAAACCGATGCCTGAATATTATACTAAAGGTAAGTGATATACTTTGAGGTTGTATGATTAACTTATGTGGTAGTTGGGAAAGTTCTTATTCTAGACTGAGTCTGCCTATAATAACAGTTATGAGACAAATATTCATGGCACCGTATGAGGCTCTGTATGGCCGTAAATGTCGTACTCTCATCTGCTAGACAGAGTTGTATGATAGGAAGACCTTGGGATTGAGTTGGTTCGGGAGACTGAAGAGACTGTCAGATTGTTCTATGATCGCCTGGAAGAGGCGTTTGCTAGACAGAAGTCTTATGTTGATCAGAGGAGAAAAGACATTGAGTTCGAGGTAGGTGATCAAGTCTTTTTAAAAGTATTTCCATGGAAGAAAGTTTTGAGATTTGGACGTAAAGGTAAATTGAATCCGAGATTCATAGAACCGTATCGTAATGTAAAGAGAGTTGGGCTTATTGCTTATCAGCTGGAGTTGCCTCCTCAGCTTAGTCATATTCATGATGTTTTTCACGTGTCTATGCTGAGGCGTTACCATCCTGATCCGAGTCACGTCATTCGGGTTCACGATGTGGAGCTAAGGCCAGACTTATCATAGGAGGAGGAACATGTGCAGATCTTGGATTTTGATGACAAAGTTTTGAGGAACAAGCGCATCCCTATGGTTAAGGTCCAGTGGAGTAATCGTAGCCCCGCAGAGGCCACCTGGGAGACAGAAGAATCTATAAGAGAGCAGTTTCCGCACTTGTTCAAACCAGGTAAATTTCGATGACGAAATTTCTTTTAAGGAGGGGAGAGTTGTAACACTTAAAAAATGATGAAAATAAATGAAATGAAATGAAATGGGAAATGAGAAAATGAATGAGGCTGCGGGTTGTGGGATTTGAACCTATAACCCCTTGAGTTTTAGCCGTACACCCAGCCATCTGAGCTAAATGCTCTTAATGTTGTGTTGCCCCAAAATTTCTTTTGAATTAAGGTTAGGTTGGGGGTATCGAATAATAAAGGAATCTTTTGGCCCATCTTCTCAGGATTATTGGAATAAATTACCCCAAATTTTATCTCTTACCTAACCCCTCATTCCCATCGCCGCTCCGTCTGCTCCAGCCGTTCGTGGCCGTCACCGCCACCGCCGGAGGCTTCCCCGTAACCTCCCGACCAAAACCCCTAAGGTCTCTCTCTTATCCGTTGCACCATTCGCCGGCCATCTGGGTTCAAAGGTTTGACGAACCTAGGTTAAAACCCATTCAAAAATCCTTTGTTTTCGACCGCCGCAATTGTTGGTGTGTGACACCGCCATTGGAATCGACCACCTCACCTCAAGCCGGTAAAAATCCAACCGCCCGTTCATAGTTCCGACATCGAGAGGCCCTTCGTCGGAGCTAAAAAACTTTCATTTACCGAGGCTCATTTTGGTAAGTTCTGGGTAAGAATCTTGCATTTTTCGGCCATATGTTTGTTGTTTTGGTTGAGAGATATGGAAACTAAGCATTCTAGGCCATTTTCCGGCCGTTTTGGCCGCGCGTAGAGTACACGCGCCACCTAGGGCGATTCTTGGCCGCCCTAGACGGTGATCAGCCTAAACCGGGCTTGAACCCAGCTTAAACTTGCCCTAAACCGGTCCTGCCTTGAACCGATTCTAAACTGACCTATTAAGCTGACTCGTTAACCCGACCCGTTGAGTGAGTCAACTCAGTAAGTCAACCAGGCCGAGTTAACTCGGTGAGTTGGCTAGACTGAGTCAACTTAGTGAGTCAACTCACCTGAGTTAAACCGTTTATCGCTGACGTTAGCGTTGACCGTTGACCTTTTCTGATGACGTCAGCATGACATCAGTGTTGACTGTTAAAGTCAGCGTTGACTTTGACCAAAAAGTTAAATTTTTCCAAAAAACCCTATTTTATGTTTTTCAACGTCCTAAGTCCATTTTTGCAGCCCGTTTCATAAAATTCTAACCCAAAAGCCTTCGAAATTGATTATGAACCCGAGTTGTTTATGTGTTTGATTTTCAGTTTAAAAAGCCATGGACTTGAGATTAAGGACTGATTAATGGCTATGTTTGATTGAAGGATTTTTTACTACGTATTAGAGTTTTGTAGACTTCGAATTCGGGTTCGAGGGCGATCGAATAAAGTTTTGAAGTTCGACCTGTGTAGCTCAAAAATCAAAGTAATACATTACTACCTGTCGCATGCTTCATGAAGCATGTTAGTAAGCGATTATGGTATGCATGATTATGATTATGAGTATTTCCAACGCTGCTTGAGTTAATTCAATTACGAAATAAAAGAATAGTAATCTAGATAAGATCGACCCATTCAAACGAGAAGTCTAATAGACCGAAAGAACCCTAAGTTCAGTAAAAGAATAGTAAGATTGATAATCTCTTGATCCGAGTAATGGAGTTAAAGGATTTGATATTTGAAATATTTCATTAAGAAATGACGATAATGTCCTTATGTTGCATGAATGACTTAAACGCCCCTAACAAAGTAATTGACCTAGAATTTTCACTAGATATGATGAATTGATTACTTTATCTGAAATGCATATTCTTTTGGGAAAGACTACGATATCAAGATGCAAATATGCATAATAACAATACACTTGGATTATCCAAACTCTGGAAAAACATCGGAAGATAAATTTACTAGAAGATTCTACGTATTCCTAAACTGATCTAAATGATAGTGGAAAAATGAATTGATTGGAATGATAGAAATGACCGAAATGACCTCAGGCATTGAAATTTCTAAATTAACTAAAATTATGGATATACCCTCGGTTTGGAAATGAACAATTAGTTGGAAAAATTCGAAAGGAGCAGGATAACAAAAACATCTTCAGACATCAAAGAGTCTGAACTACTCATAGATAGTAAAAACGACAGAAACACTGTTAAGACTTGGATGAGAAATACCGTTAAGGCCAAACGATTAGAACGACTCTAAAAGTTGCATTATACGAACCGTGTTATTCAGTTGTTTCCCCTACTGGTGAAATATTGGAAGAATACTAGATAAGGTTAGTTCAATTTATTTGGAGTAAGTACATTGTTAATTGAAAGAATATAATGTTCTTCAAAAATATACATTTGGTGCTAAGGATGAAGTTCGTGTAAAATATATGTATTTGAATTCTTGCTAAATGTTGTAATATTGTGAATTGTTCAGTTCCAGTGGAATTGGAAGATGGATAAGCCATTAGAAGTCTTGGATATCATAAGTAACCGCGCTACCCTTTTTGACCAAATCACAAAATTACTCTCGAAGGTTAAAATAATTAAAAGATCCTCATTGGAGCTAATTGTCTATAATTTTCATGATGAATTCAGAATTTGAATGATCATAATATGTCAAAAATCTTTCATAAACAAGAAATAAGGAAAGCTCTAAATGACCTTGAGCTGCAATCCCTAAATACATGTACGAAGATATTTAACGAATTCTTTTGAATAAGGTTCTTAATCCAAAAATCAGTTTACCTTGGATTATAGTTTAGAAATTCCTGTCAGTGTGAATCAATGACCATTGAGTGATAAACTGGACTTTTGGTGTGTACCACACACACATGACAGACCTCCCTGATTAGAAACAAAATCTCTACAGTATTGATATCAAGTGGTCCTGTTATCTAAGGTAAAAGCATGACCTCTAGTTCTCAATGCCTGATGTGAGTATACCTGATTTATAGGTCCTGATACTCGGAATTCTATCGATTCAACATTTGTCTGTATCTTGATTCCTGGTATCCAGTTGCTAAATATTGATGTAACAATTTCTATTTAATATTGTTTTACCGGAGCATCACAGGGAAACGTGAGAAGTTCTTGATAGACACTTGTGTGCACAATTCTCTTTCTAGGTTCCTAGCTTCGGCTAGGGTAAAGTCGCCCATTTTCGAATCCTCTGCTTCGCTAGAGTGATTCCGCCCGTTTTAGGTTCCCATGCTTCGACTGGGGTAATTCCACTTGTGACCTAAAGTATTCCCTTAGGATGGTACCCTCGCCCAATGGCCAGGGTTAACACCCGTACTTGGATCCTCAGCTACGGCTAGAGTGATTCCACCTGTATTCAGTTCCTATACTTCGGCTAGGGTAATTCTGCCTGTATTCGATTTTTATGCTTCGGCAAGGGTAATTCTACCTGTACCTGAGGTAAAACCTTAGAATGGTACCTAAGTCTAACGAACTCAGGTTAATGCCTATATATGATACAGTTTTGGGGGAAATGTATTTTTGGAGTTCGGATGGAGGGTAGTTAGTCTGAAACTAAATTCCCTATCTTCTCATGTGCCCATGATGAATTCTATTGATGTATGAAGCATGTTGTCTACTTCCCCGATTTGTAAGTAAAGATACACATTAACCTCGTGGCTCGAATTTCAGTAAAAATATTACTTCATTCAGTTTTTCCCTGAATTGTAGAATGCCAGTTTGAGACTCAGAAGTTCGAGTGTTGATTAATAGAATGCCATGATCGTTATTTCATACTCATACTTTGCTTTATACATGCATATGCTTATAGCATCTCTTGGTAGTTTTGTATTACTGAGTTTTTTCAAGCTCACGTTGTTTTTACCATTGCAGGTTGAAAGAATATACTCGTATTTCGGTGATCGACATCAGCTGTGGAGTTCCCTTGGCGTTGCTTGCAGAGTACGATACTTGTGTAATTAGTGGGCATGTATTTTGAGGTTTATTGTGAACCAGAGTCTGTCGAATGTCTTCTGAATTATTATTTTATGTTTAAACTATGTTTCAAAATGGTGTTTTAAGTAAAAATTTTATTTTACAGTTTTAAATGTATTTGTAAGAGTTTTCTTCAGCTTTTATTGTGGGTCGCTCTTGTGACCCTAATGTGACCTTCTAGAATCAAGTGTAACGCATAGCCGGATCTAGGGGTTACAAATTTAGTCATCTAAAGTTCATATAGATGCAAAAACAATTTTACTTACATATATATGATTTTATGCTTCAAAAACAATCCATATTATGCTCATACTTGCACAAAACAGGGCAGCCTCACCTATGTGTATGTAAATAAATCAAGACAAGTCATGTTTACATGTATGTACATATTTATACTCAAACGGTCCAACAATTATTCAATGTGTTCAAAACAGTTCACTAATATTTAAATAAACATAAAACAGGGTAATTGAACTCGTATACCTTCATATACATCTCATAACAGTCCAGGATACTTTCTTAAACATATGAAACAATCGAACGCACTTGCATACTTTTGTATATTTATCAAACATTCCCTAATTCATTCATGGATGTTCATAACAGCCTCGATTCTCGCAATTATGCTTACACATACTCAAAATAATTTACACATTTATATACTCTAAACATTCCTCTAATGATTTTATTCATACCGAATTGTTCCATTACTTGTATACGCATTTTGTACATCAAAGTAGTCCCTAATACATTTATTTTTATGAGAGTAGTTTCTAACATGCATAATTCCCTATTTATGTCCACACAACAGTCCACCAACGTTTATGTTTATGCAAATCAGTCCATTAGGTATTCGTAAACACGCCAAACAATTTGTTTATACACATATACATGTTTAAACATCTAAATCAGTACACCACATGATCATGTACAAATAAAACAGGGCAAAAGTGATCATATGCATATGCACATACCAAAACAGTCTACTTAATTTACCAACAAGAATTGATACCTACATCAAGATTGAATATCAAAAATACAACCGGCAAGGGACCATTCGAAACTTAATTTACCTTAAACAATTTTAGCATTTCCATTAATCTACATTTTCATAGAATCTTGACAAGATTATTATATAAATATACATATAATACTTGATATAACCAAGAGATACACAACGTGATTTGTAAAATCCTCTAACAATTCAATCAACAACAAGATACCTAAGAACTGAAGACCCATCAATCAAATTTAAAACCTGAATAAGAAGGAAGGAAGAGTAAGATCACCTTCATCCTCAAGCTAACCGATTGAAATGCAAGAAATTAACTATAACTAAGCAAATTCTTGTAAGCTTCGTCTCTCAAATTTTTCTTTTTCTTTCTTCCTTATTGCTTTCGGGTTTTCCATCTAAGAAGAGGGAAGAAGATGATCAGCAAATAATTATTTCTTTTCCTTAACAGCCGGTTCTTACATGCCCTTCCACATGTCTTTGCTTTCTAATGACACATATTTAAGTCCTCAATTATCATGAACTTTACATGCAAAGCTTTAATAAATAAAGCTTTCCAAAATGGTCGTTTCGAATCAGCGAACAATGTTTCTTTAAATTTCATAATAGGTCCTCAATTTATTTAATTAATTACTTCAAAATTTCTCGAATCAATTAAAGCATACTTGAATTAGCATCATACTCATAGACCATTTTTTGGGTATTACACAATCCCAAAAACACTTTTTAAAATTCACTCTTTAAAAAATGGATCGAAACATCCCAAAAAATTCTTTCAAATGTTCATGCAAAATAAAAGATGAAGAACAAGGGTGATGGACCACCGTGTCGGCCGCCCTCCACCAGCACCGACTGTCGTCTCCAGCGCTAGTACACCAAAAAAACTTCTTTTTTACTAGATTAGAACCCTCCAAGAATATTCGATTATAAAGTCTTCAAAACTCAAAAGAAAAATAAGATTTTCCTCTTTTTATATTGAACTCGAAATAAAAAATGATAACATAAGGTATAAAGAAAGCAAGAACAAGATATCAATATGAAGAAATCCGCTTCTTGTATTTCCAACGGAACTTCAATACAACTTAGGATCTTCTAAGGATTTTTGTATACAAAGTAAGAATGGTGTAGTGAATTACAAGAACGAGAAATGGATGGTGAATAAATTCCCTGCGTAGTAACTGATGAATGAGTTGTGTGTTTACAATGATGAAAGTGGGGTCTTTATATATGATTTTTTACTACCCAAAATACATAAAAAAAAAATCAGCCATAAATCCTTAAATTTTGGGTAAAAATCATTCTCATTTTGTTGATTTGATTCCAATCTCCTATTATGCTATTTGACTTAATTGTTTCCCCTTTTTCAGATTTTGATTCGAATCTGAAGAATTCCTTTTTTAATTTGAAACCAGATTTACTTTCCCTCTTTTTGCATTTTTGAGCCAAAAAAAATCAGTGACAACATTATTGAAATTAAAATTAAATGGCCAACGAAGGCCATAGTACAAAGCACACATCCAAACAAAGAAATGCCTAAAACGTCATATTTTGAACCAGCATTAGCTAGAAAATCCGCCATGGCATTACGTTCACGCGATAATTACCAAAATTGAACCGAAGCAATTGAACGAGACATCCTCAAGATATCATCAAAAATGGTCCACCAACACCACGGTTGACTGAGGGGGGGTGCTTATCCAGTTGAGTTCTACTTGGGAATCCCGATTCCACAATGAGATTTGTCATGCCTAACCACCCAGCTTCCAAGAATAGCTGTAAAGCAATTTTAATCGTAACTATTTCAGCATAATCTACTCCAAGACACGACACAGGACCTGAGAATAAAGCCTTAACAATCCCAGGTTCGGTACTATAATTATTAATATCTCGTTCCTATAATTGTTAATACTTTATTTTTTAAAATATTATAGATTAATGAAGTTTTTTACATATTTATTAAATGTGTATTACTTTTTCTTGCTCGGCAAATATTATTTTATTAAATAATTAAAACCTGAGTTGTGTGCTTCGTTAAAAACCTCCCTAGACCCTAAATGGAGGAAAATAGTACAACACAACCAAAATAAAACAACAACAAACAACACAACGCCAACTGACTTAGTACAACGAAAAATCACCCATACCATACACACAACAAATACAAAGCAGCAAGAATAGGCAAGAACACCTTATCAGCAAAGACCAACACCAACACATCAGCAAAAACAACCGACAAACTCACGAAACAATTGGTACAGAAATACGAAGCAACATACTCCCCACCATCCAAGGCAAAATAGCACCAAGCGTGGAATCTTCATACTGTGATCGAACCGCAATAGCACACCAACCATTTGAGCATATTAATCTGAAAAGCTAGAAAATCAAAAGCATATTAAACCAAACTGTAACAGACGAACACTCCGTAACTCTACTCCTCACCGCCAGACTCTAAAAAACTCAATACTTCATGTTTTTGCCAAAGCAAGAATTCATGAAGGATTGGCCACCACTACCAAAGGCAAATATGATCAAAAGCAATCTAAATTAACACGATTATGTTCACCGACTCAAGAAAATCCAAGCTTTTCCAATCCATTTTACTTCTAAAGAACTTCTAACACCATCTTGAATGCAAAAGCTACTTCAGAATCTACACCTTGACAAGGCACGAGCCCAGAAAGTAAATGCACAAATAGCCCCTACAACTATCTCAAAACGCCTCCGCATCCTGCTGCAACTTGCCTCAAAGCTCCAACAACATAACTTCACACTGCATAAATGTTTGACTAATTCTTTAAGATTTAAGAATATTTTTTTAATATATTATATGGTCACTTGTTTTTCAAAGATTGAGATAATCTTAATCTATTAATGGTCTAAATGTGTATTACTAATAAATTATTATAATTGTTTGACTAATTCTTTAAGATTTAAGAATATTTTTTTGTTGATATATTTTGTTTAGGTATTGTATTTTGCCTTTTTTGTTTAATTGTTAAATAACATCTGAGTTTTTTAAATTTTATGTCTTAAAGAATGTTTATATTGAGAAAATTGAAGTTATCTAATTAGATATATTTTAATTTTACACAATGAAAAATATTTGGTCATTAGTGAAAATTATAAAATTAGTGATAAGTGTTGCGTGATTTAAGTGCTACGCAATCGGTGCAAGTATACACGTCGCAAGTAATAAAGTGATAGATATCAAGTATCGTCTCTACAGGGATTGGTTTGGGCCACTTTGCTTAAGTGAATGCACTGCAAAAGATATACGTTGATGGTGATAGAGAGTGATAATAAACAAGTAAATTTAACTAAAATAACTAAGTCTAAATAAATTTGATAAATGGAAGAAGAAACCGAGTTAAGAGAGAGTAGGATGGTTTGATGTAGTTCTCGGTAGAATTGTCGTGGCAATTAATTTCCCTTCGATGTTCGACAGAGCGGTCTTTGATGCCTTCGAGTTATCCCTAACCGAAAACTAATGACTGTGCAAGCCTCGGTAATACATCCCAGCGTTAACCTTGGGTGGACATCATTGATCAGAAAACTCTTCTTAGTCGTTGAAATTCACTCCTTATCCCTAAGGTGAATTAGTTTCTACCAACGGTTGATTCAATAGAAACTGTATCCAATCGATTTTGCGAATCTAGCTCTCCCGGTTCTAGATAAATAGATTCATTCAAGCTTCTTTCCTAAGCTCACTTGAAATTATAATAACAAGCCAAGAATTGGATAAACATTGAATATTGAATTAAAAACCAAAGTAATTCATTCGTCCACAAACATCATAAACTCAATAACTCAACCCAATTAATTTAGTTCATTACTGGGTTGGAAGAAATCAACAAAGATAAAAATGCAGACATCGATTTAATCGAAAGATAAAAAGAGAAAAATAATATGGAGAAGTCAAACTCCTCCTTGATCCAATTCTCCCTTTGATTCAATTTTACTCTCGATTCGATCCTCATCCCCTTGATGTTGAAGATGCGATCCACTTGTATAGAGGGGGAAATCTCCATTTGAATTTCAAATTAGAGGGGATAATTTATTTATCTTTATCTGCAGCAGCTCTTGATTTAAATATGGGCTTTATCCAATTTGATAAAGATAAGTGATAAGTCTTGAAAAATCTTATATTATCTCCGACTTGCCCTGGCAATCTCTCGGCAATTCGTCCATGTGCAAAAAGAATAAAAATAGCAGCGATTTCTCCATGAAAATAGAAAAACACAAGGTTAAGCCCAATAAACGGAAGAACTGAGAATTTATGCATGAACAACTAAAAATGCAACTAAATGGGCTTAAGTCTAAACAAAAATCTAAGTAAAATGGGTACAAAATATAGTAGTTTTCTCACTTAACACACCCTCAAACTCAAACTATTGCTTGTCCTCAAGCAATGCAATAACTAACAACAATTACCTGCCAAGGCGTTTACCAAATAACATGCTTTGAACCTAACTTCAATCCTCAGAACAATGGCGATAAAGAATCAATTACTTTTGACCCTCGGGAAACCAGGAAAATCACTCAAAAATAATGTCGGTGCAGAGTTGTGGACAAGTCAATCAATAGGATTTCAAGAAAACTTTAGTTTTTTATTATATTGTTGAAGCAATTCATTCAACTAGAGCCAGTTAGACACCTCTAGCAAATTTTCTTATCTTTTTTCGGCTAAAGCTAGATAGGAAACTCTAGCAAAAAATTTCGACTAGAGTCAGATGGACACCTCTAGCAATTTTTCCATTTTGGGGGCTACAGCCAGATGGGCACCTCTAGCAATTTTTTATCATTTTTTCTAGCTAGAGCCATATGGGCACCTCTAGCACAATTTTTTTTCATTTTTTTGGTTTTTGTAATATAAATTATAAATAATATTTATTTATAAAGTTAATATATTTATAAAATTATATTATAAATATTATAAAATATATGATGAGATAAATGAAATTAAGTTCAACTGTAGTATTATTTATATACTATTTTCGTTAGGATTATATCAAGTCTTCAAGTTGACATGGTGGTTTGGTGTAAACCTTTTATTTTAGAGGTTCTTAGTTCAAGCTTCCCTAAATGTAGTGTTTTCTTAATTTTTTCTAACAAAATGACGTCATTTTAGCCTATCTTAGGCATCAAAGCAACTGTACCAAAACGACACCGTTTTGCATTTAGCGAGTCCGTTACAATTTAACGGTCGAGTGACGTAATAGTAGCAAAAAACAAAGTTCAGTGGTACAATAGTATCATTTTATAGTTTAGTGGTATGTTCGATACAAAAGGTTAAAGTTTAGTGGCATTTTGTATAGTTTACCCCAAAATAATTAATATTTATTATTTAAGGATCAGACACGAGATTAATAAATTTATACACAAATCATATATCACTTTACCTATTATCATTCATCGAGTAGATTTTTATAATTATATTTTAATAAAAAATCATCCAAATTGGAAATCTGACAAATTATAGTATTTTTTTTACTCTATTAGTTTGAGTTGTAAAAGGTTCGATATTTTTTAAATAAAGCTTTGGTTTTAATTTTATGAATAAAATAAATAGTACTAATACAGTTTTATGCCTAATGATTTCATGAAAGAGATGTTATTTAAAAAACATTAAAAACGTGTTTGGTTGAAATTTTTGAAAATATAGTTAAAAAGTTTTATATAAAATAAGTGAAATTTATATTTTAATTAAATTAAATATTTTATTATTATTTTAAATGAATTCATATCAAATTAGATTAATTTGAGACAATCGTTAAGTTAATATTTAATATTATTTATATATTTCTATTCTATTTATTTCATTTGTATTTTGATTAAAAAATAAGAAATTATAAACTTGAAATACTCGGATTGGGTTGTGCCATACATATGAAATGATATAGAATAATGATGTATTTGGTGAATCAAATACCATGGTCTAATAAAAAAAATTCGGATTAATTTAGCTGATAATATTTTGAAAGATTTTTTCGAAAAAGTTTCATTAACTCTTCATTTATATTGAGTAGACTTTATTGTTATGAAAATTCTTAATTCATGAGTTGTAGGTAGGGATTTATATTGAGTAAACATTAAAAGGATTGGAAGAAGAGAAAAAAAGAAAAGAATGATAGAAGAAAAAAAAAAAAGAAAGAGAAAAAAAAGGAATGAGAGAAGAAAAGAAAAAGAAGAAGAAGAAGAAAGAGAAAAAAGAAAACAAAAAGAAGAAGAAGAAGAAGAAGAAGAAGAAGAAGAAGAAGAAGAAAATAATGTTACATTGCATGCATCATATAGAAAGGGGCATGCTAATTTAAAAGCATTTTGCTTGTTTTAAACAGATATTTGAAGACTACCAAAGATTTTGATATGTGACTTCATGTTGAAGAAGTAGATTTTATCGAAGATTTATACTGGTAGTCGTGTTGGCGTAAATCCATATTTAAGGGAGATTAGTAGTCGTGTTGTCGTGAATCCATATCTTAAGTCCTCTGGGCAAGATGCTAACCTTATTTTGATGCCAAGACTGGTAGAAACCGGGGCATCATTTTAAAGGATTTTGGTAGCCATTTTGGCGTGAATCCAGTTCTTAAGTCCTTCGGGCCATCAATAAGTCCTTCGGGCATGATGCTAACCTTATTTTGATGTCAAGACTAGTACAATCGGGGCATCATTTTAAGGGATTTTGGTAGTCATTTTGGCTTGAATCCAGTTCTTAAGTCTTTCAGGCCATCAATAATACGTCTGGGACATTAGTAAGACCTTCGAGCATGGTGTTAAACTTTCCTTTGATGTCGAGACGAGTACAAATCGGGGTATGGAAATTGAAGCTTGAAGAGTTGGTCGAGGAAGAGTGAAAAGTTCCAGAAGAACTAGTGATTTCAAGGCCGAAAATAGGGAAGTATGACAAAAATGAGTGTTTGTGATCTTTGCTTTGTTCTCGTTTCACAAGAACAAGCAAAGAGGGGCAGCTGTAATAACTCATTTTTGTCTGGGTGTATAATATTATTATTATAATATTAGTGTTGTTTGTTAAGTAATTATTATATTAATAAGACATTAATATGTATGCGTATATGTGTATTAATATATATATATGTGTGTGTGTGCATGTGTGTTAGTATGTGTGTACATATATTATTGAATTATATTATTACTATATATATTATATGTATGTTGCATGTATATGTATGTGTATGAATGTTTGTGTATGTGTATATGTATATATATTAATGTTATATGAATGTATGTAATATGTGTGTGTAATATGTATATTTGAATGAACGTATGGTAATATGTATAAACATGTATGTTAGTATGTACTTGCATATGTATGTGTAAACGTATATATTATTATGTATGTGTATACGTATTATTATTAGTGTTATTATTATTTGTTTATTAACTATTATTTTGTTAAATGGGTTACCAATTAAAAAAGAAAACAGATTTGAAATAAAACTCGTTATTATTAAAATATCCAGTCCAAGTTACAAACCCATCCGGCCAAAACCCAAACCTAAATAACTAAAAAACCCTAATATTACAAAACCCTAATATCCCTTTTCTTTTCTTGTGCGCAATCGAATCTAGACCGTTAGATCAAATTTTGATCCAACAGTCCAGATCAATGAAGATAGACTCCTCAGCTGTCGCGTATGATGCACGCGCGGGCTGTCCGTTTCCCCAAGCGCGGGTTCAGCCCACACCCAGGACCGTTCGCACCCATGCGCCACGTGTTATCATCCTCGGCTGCCACGTCACCCCCAAGATCGTATTTGTGTCGTTCGATCTTCAAGCCATCTTAGCCGTTGGATCAGATCTGATCCAACGGCCCAAATTTTGTTTGGCCAAGAAATTATTCATCTCCTCAGCCACATGTCCTAGCCGTCGAATTTTTCGCGATCACCGTACGATCGATCTCCACCGGTTCAACCACCATTTCAAATCAAGAAACATAAAAAATGGGGAATGTTAGAACTACATCAACCACAGTATTTCTATTTAATGTTGCTTATAAGTGTAAACAAAGCAAAATCAGAAAAATCGGGCATATATATGTATGTAATCAACCATTAATGTACTCATATTTGATATTCAATAAAAAAAGAGATTTCAGAAAGGTATTTTTCTTTGCATGTTATTTGAACAAAAAATACTAAATAAAAAGAAAAGGGGAAAGGGTTTTTACCTCTGTCGTAGGGTCGTCGTCCGGTGATAAGCCTCACGGTCTCACCTCAAGTCGTGCATGGTGAATCGGATGACTAGGGTTTGAATAGGGTCTTGGTATTTAAAATTAAAAAGGCGAATGAGAATTTATCTTGAAAATCCAGAACTGAATTTGGGTTATATGATGAGAAAAATAGGTTTTTAGGGATTTTTTGGCGCCGAAAGTGGTGGCCGGAGGTGGCCGATAGTGGGTCGTAGTGGCCGGAATAGTCGGACCACCACCGATTTATGGGCTTGAGGTGGTTTTTGGGTTTAGGGTTTGAATGTTATTCATGTTCATGAAGAACATTCATCATGTTCATATGAAAAAAGGGGTTTGATCCGATTTGGGGAAGGTTTTTGGGTTTTTAGTTGTTTATAAAAAAACAGAGAATGGATAGTGTATATTTTAAGGGGTTTTAAAAAATTGGCTAAAATGGTTTAAAATAATCGGATGGGGTCTTTATATAGGCATTTAAATTTTGATCAAAACAATCCCCCCGCATTTTGGTATTTTCACTCGCGGCCCTTCTGCATTTTTAAATCATTTCCTTGGTCCCTCTAGGTTTTTGAAATCTTTTAATTTGGTCCTAAAATTTTATTAAATCAGCTTTTAAAGGGTAAAATTACCCTATGAGTCCCCCGTCCCACTTTCATTTTCAGTCTTGGCTTATCGCATGGGTAATTTACCATTCCAATCCTCCAACGTTTATAACGATTTACAATTAGGCCACCCAATTGGTTAAAATGTTTTAAGTTGTTTATTTCGGTCCTGGTCCCTAAAATAGGTATGTGGTTTTTAATCAGATCCTCTTTCCAGTGGTTTAATTTGTTTTTTAGCCCCTGACCCTTTTATTTTGTTTAATTTTAGCTCTATAACATTGTATAATTTGAGCTTTTATTTTGATTTATATATCCTGTTTATGATGCTTTATTTATTTATTTAATTTTGTGTATTATTTTGTTACTAGCATATATGTGATATATATATATATATATGTATTATATTATATGGTATATTTATATAGTATTTCAATTTTCATATTATATGTGTATATTATAATTTATATTAAATATACATATATCATACTATTTTATATTGTATATTATGTATTAAGATATAGTAAGTATTAATAAGTCCATGTATTATTTTTATTATTATATATATGTTATATATATTATAATCTTTTCTACATGTATATATTTACTTGGTTGTTTCATTTATTTATCATGCTATTTATGCTATTTATTTTGTTAATATTCTTGTACTTATGTATCTTATTTTATGTTAGTATCGTGTTTAATTTCTATCATATTTAGTGTTAGGCCTTTATCCCGGTATTCTAGTGGGAGTGTCATCCCGGTCTCCGGGTGTCATCTCCTTGGTATCGTGGATATCAGGGTAATTTTAACATTCGAACCATGCCTTTTAGGAATTAATTATTAAATTAAATTGAATTTTCTATTTTTCTTAATAAATATGATACGAACCTATTAGGTACCAATTTTGGGCGGTATGGGGTGCTAACCTTTCCCTATCTGTAACTAACTCCTGAACCCAATTAAAATCTCTATTTTTTGTTTTTACGGTGTTCGGCCTACCAAAGTGGTCGATGGCGACTCCATTTTTTAAAATACGAGTTTTTCTAAAATATCCCTTTTTTAAATATTTTTAATAAAAGCGGGAAAACCCCCCAAATACGATTTATTATTATTTTTTGTAGCGGCTTCAAAAAAATAGTCGCTACAGCATGGCGACTCCACTGAGGACAATTTTTTGTTTTCAGAAATAAAAAGAAGGGTTAAGCTCGTTCGTATCGTAATTATTAAGAAAATTTAAATTTGGTTTAATTTAATTCATAATTTCTAAGTCTTGTTTGTTTAATTTTTTGACATCATATAGTAGTCTTAGAACCCTTAAGTGGAAGTGATTACTTCGTTTCGTGGGGTTTTCACCTCCGTATAGTGTTGTAATTCACTTCCGGAATTCGGTCCTTATATTTCGTGAGGTTTTCACCTTCATATAGTATAAAGGTCGTATTCCCTTGAATCGATGTCTAAGCGACAATTCGAGTACCGTTTACTTTAGAATTTAACGCATATAATGAGGCATAGAGCCTACCTGTTAGAGCCATATCGGTACTCTGTCCGTTTAGCGGAAAACCTGTTTAAGTTTTTTTATTTGCATGTTTGTTTGTTTATGCATATTGCTTGATGTGAATGTTTTATCTTATTGTTTCTATTTATTAACCAATTATTTAGACTATCCTTATCAAACTGACACACAATTATTTTTGTGTTTGCCCCTTTTCATTTTTTGTGCATTGCATTTTTATGGCATACTACAAAGGTATTTATTTCGCAAGTGGCCATCACTGTAGAATGCGGTCATAATGGACAAGAGGTCTCGTATTCAGATAAAACGGGCAAATTTCGAGCATTGTCAGAAGAATAGAGAGGGTGAATCATCTGAAGAGTTCGAACAAGATAGGGTAGCTGATACTCGTATTGGGGATGAGCGAGGTGAAGTACAAGAATTGAAGAAACAGATGGCCGAGATGATGAATATGATGACCGCTATGGCTAAAGACAGAGGGTCTGTAAAGCCAGAAGAAGAGTCATTCAAGAGTCAGAATAAAGATTCGATGGTCAGAATCCCACTCCCAAGCAAAGTAACATCAGCAAATATGACAAGTCAAACCCTTTTATGGTTTGCATCAACAAACCAGTGAGGTACACCGAGCTTCTTCCAATGCTTATTGAAAAGAACCTTATCACCCAGTTCAGTCTGTTCTGAAAGAACCACCTTACCTGAAAGGTTATAACAGCCGAGCCAGGTGCTGGTACCACTTAGGAAATTTGGGAAACACTACAGAGAATTGTGTGGCCTTGAAGAACCAAGTTAGAGATCTTTTTAATATGGGAGCATTGAGTTTTGAAGACGGATGGCCCAAAATCTACAATGAGCCAACGATCACTCGGGGGGGGCAAAGTTGGAAAAGAGCCAATACCTTGGTAAAGGTTTGAATAACACAGAAATAAGTCACTCCAGCAAATTAAATTTAGAGGCCAAAGATGGGGGCATCCTAGAAGAGGGACACTCGTTCGATTATAATCAGCTCAGGCATGAGAGAGATAATTTGAGCGCGAGACTAAAGAGTTTGCAAGATGATTATCAGAAGCTCTACTGCATGTTCAGAAATGTTGGAATGGGTGACACTTTGGAAGAATGGCATCATTCAACTGAAGAATGACCTGGGACATTGGAAGCAAAGAGGCAGAACCAGGGAAAATAAAACCCGACTGTTGGCACAAAAGTTAAAGGAAACCGAGGAGCGATGCGATACCCTCCGAAAAGAGTTACAAAATAGTCTACCTATGAATGAGATTTTGAAAGCAAGTCTGCAACAGAGTGAGCCCAGATCTAACATCTTTCAGTCGAAGAATGAAGCTCTCAATGAACAAATAGAAGAACTTAGGACTTCCTTGCTTACGAGCGAGATTTGTGCCGAAGCCTACAAGCAAGCTGGCTATGAAAGTGTTGAAAAGGTAACTCTTCAGCTATGAAAATCGAGTTAGAAATACAAAAGAGGGACAAGGACATGAAGAGTGTCATCGCTCAAGTGTGCACAGTGGCTCAGCAAGTGGCAGATGTGGCCGATGCAACTATGTCGTTGAGTCAAAACATGAATCTCCCACTGGACCATGAAGGAAAGATGACTCATCTGTTGGACGAAATCCAAAAGTTAGGGGCTAGGGCTCATCAGTATTTGTAAAGTTTACAAGACTGATATATAATGTAACAAGCTTTTTTGTTCAATGAAAGTCTTTCTACGATGATCACTTTGCGACTAATACCTTATTGTATTCATGTTTGCATTTTGTTGATTCAAAAATATTCCATATTAGAGATTTTTTATAAAAGGAAAGATATTCTATAATGCACAGAGATTGATAATGCTATAGTGGGGTACCGAGTAAGCATTTTGCTCCAAGAAGGGTGGCTAATAGATGTCTGTAGAATATTGTCAGTCTTTTGTACACAGACATCCTATCTTTATAAAAATCCTCCTAAAAGACTATTGGAGAATCAACGCCTCATTTTCATTGTTGTAGTAGTTCATATTTAATGTTTGCCTTTTACATTTTAAACATTTATAATGTATTTCATGCATTAATTAATTAAATAATAAAATTTTACGAGTTCGATGGCAGTATTCAAGAACCAGTTGAAAGAAAGAATGGAACAAAGACTTGACCAATTAGAGGATAGAGTTAAGAGAGAGCTCAAGAAAAAGGAAAAAAAATAGATGTTTTCAATACAAAGGAGCTTTGCCTAGTCCCTGATTTGGTCATTCCTCCAAATATCAAAACTCCCAGATTTATGCAGTATGATGGCACCAGTTGTCTGAGAGTGCACTTGACCATGTTTTGCAGAAAGATGGAAGGCCACTAAAGAATGAAAAGCTATTGATCTATTACTTCCATAATACTCTGGAGGGACATGTTGCGGTATGGTATAACCGTTTGAGCAGAAATCAGATTCGGTCCTGAAGTGACTTAGCTAATGCCTTTTTAGGACAATACAAGTATGCTTTGGATCTATCACCGAGTCGGCAATTCCTTCAGAGCATGAAAATGAGATTAAATGAGAGCTTCAAAGATTATGCTTTGAGGTGGTGAAGTCTAGCAGCCCAGGTCCAGCCTCCCATAACTGAAGAGGAAATGACTTCCCTATTTCACGTGACGTTTCCCATTCTTTTCTTCGATATAATGCTCGAGAAGTCAAGGAGTAGATTTGAGGATTTCATGTCGATTGGAGAAAGAATAGAGTACGCAATCCAAGAACAAAAGTTGGGTTTAAGTCTAAGGACCAAACCAAAGAGAAGGCAGAAGAAGACAAAGAAGTAAATGAGTGATGTCTCCAAAGCACTCGTAATCATAAAAGAAGAAGGCCTACTAATTTTCCTAAGTTACCACAAAAAATTCGTCGGATAGGCACAGATTAGAAATATTTGGGGTGCCTGTTGCAGACATATTTCCCCATTTAGTGGAGGGTCGCTATCTCACTCCCAGACTAATGAAGATTACACCCAATTCGTCTGCCCATAGTTGCGACAAGGGTAGTACCTGTGAATTTCACATAGGGCATCGGGGCATGCCACCAAGAAGTGTAGGGCGTTATTAGAAGATATCAAGAAGCTGGTGCATGATGGAGGGCTGACACATGAGATGGTGAAACAGTGGATGCAAGAGCAAAAATAGTAAATTATTTCACTAGTTGAAAAGGCAAAAAGGTTAAAGTCGGTGAATCTTTAGCCCCAAGAAGTCCCGTCTTTTATCTTACTCATATTTTGACTAGATGTCGGCTTATTATGACATCTTTGATTTAGTTTTTTTTTAAGTAATGCATGGAACCAACTCTGCTACCTTTGGCCCAAATGTGGCAAAGATCTTTTTGTGAAGGGTATGTGTCATGTTTGGTGATTTCCATTCCAATAAAAAACACATTTTGCTTAACATACAATGACCTTGAAAGCATGTATATGTATATTTCTTCTTCCCTCGTAAGTTACTGGATATTAATTGCAAGACGTAACATCGATTCTGAGATCACTTGAATGTTGTAATAATAATGAGGTGTGATTTTTCCCTAACAAATTCTGGTCAGCAGAGCAAGACTACTACTCCTTTGATGATATTCGATGATGAAAAGCTCCAAATTTTAACCGTAAGAGTTGCTTGAAATTGAAATTCTAAGCTTAGTCTTCTGTGCCTTAATGGATTGTAATTAATGACTAGAAATATATACATATATATATAAGAAAGAGAAGAAAAGAAAAAAAGAAAGAAGAAATGAACTACAAAATAAATAAATCTCGGATCACTCTAATGGAGTCGTAGGATTGACAAAACTAATAAGGAAGCTTTGCTCCACCTGTTCAAGACCCTGGCATCAGAGATGAATCTTTGAAGATACATTATAATTATTATAATAATAATAATAACACAACAACTACCAGAAGCACCCACTTACACCCTGAATGATATTCTTTGAATGATATTTTTGCATTCTAACGGTTAAACAAGCCCATTTTTTGGGCGGAGCAAAAAATGGGAATTGAGAAGGAGTAGTCTTTTGTAGCAACGCGATAATCATAAAAATGAACCAAGTCATCTTGGGATATTTTACAACTTCAAATCGCCACAACATTCAAAGTCTTTATAGACACAAGCTATGCCTGAAATGATCATCGAAAGGTTGAATCTGAGATGCTCTTGCACTTGATATCTAGAGATTATATTCTGTTTTTTATTGTTATTAAGATTTTGGTTTCAAGGTTCTGTATGTTAATCCAAATGACACCCTTCATTGGAATGATGATCAGCAAAATGACATTTTAAGCAAAAAGATTTTCATGTATTACTTCGGGGATTAGATTCAGAGTATAAGGTCGTGGATGTGATTGATCGACCTATCATAGAGGAATGACCCATCAATGACTACGATGAGGATGATGAAAAGAATTTATATGTAGGATGACTTAGGGGCTTAAAGCATATTTCAACCATGGTGTTGAGTGATTCGGAGAATTGAGGAATGAACCTTGTTGAAAATCGGATTTCAAGATATAGAAAAGTTTATGGGGCTAAGATTTATGCTTATCCTGAGATGAAGAGAAGAAAAAGACTCCGAGTGATGGGTCAAAATCGATCAGATTAAGCCCATGATCCAATAGGACAATACTATATGAAATAATAAGAATGAATGATAAAGTATGAGGACCCAGAGTAGATTTCCGCTGAGATGCTACAAGAAGATTAAATTAAAAGATGAGTTCGAGGAGTGGAGGTATTTTGCTCACCCGAACGTTGAAATAGATGAAGACTCCGAGTATGGAGTCAGAGACAAGAAAAAAAGCTTAGCCCAAGATTGAATGGGGTAACATTGAATGAGACGATAAGTCCCTACATAAGAATGGTGTAGGGACTAGAGTGAGATTATTTGCGAGGTGGGTATTGACTCTGAAGAAGAAAAAGGGTGTTCGCACAAGAGGATTGAAAGCGTGGGTCCTGTCATATGTGAAATGAGTATTCCACTGATAAAGTGAAGATTAAAGAGCATACTGCAAAAGAAATAAAGGAAATAAATTCAAAGAATGACCTTTTAAGGGATAGGATTCTAAAATAGAAGAAGAAAAGAGAAGAAAGAGAAAAAAGAAGATAAGAAGAAGATAAAAAAAGAAGAAGAAAGAAAAGGAAAAAAAGAGAAAAAGAAGAAAAAAGAGAAAAGAAAAAATGAAAAAGAAGAGAAAAAAGAAAGAGAAAAAAATAAATAAGAGAAGAAAAGAAGAAAAAAGAAAAGAAAAAGAAGAGGAAAAGAAAAAAAGAAGAGAAGAAGAAGAAGAAGAAAAGGAAGAAAAGAAAATAGTGTTACATTGCATGCATCATATCGATAGGGGCATGCTAATTTAAAAGCATTTTGCTTGTTTTAAACATATATTTGAAGATTACCAAAGATTATGATCTGCGACTTCATGTTGAAGAAGTAGATTTTATCGAAGATTTATACTGGTAGCCGTGTTGGCGTAAATCCATATTTAAGGGAGATTGGTAGTCGTGTTGGCTTGAATCCAGATCTTAAGTCTTCCGGACCATCTGTAAGTCCTCTGGGCATGATGTTAACCTTATTTTGATGTCAAGACTGTTAGAAACTGGGGCATCATTTTAAGGGATTTTGGTAGCCATTTTGGCGTGAATCCAGTTCTTAAGTCCTCCTGACCATCAGTAAGACCTTTGGGCATGATGCTAACCTTATTTTGATGTCAAGACTGGTACAAATCGAGGTATCATTTTAAAGGAATTTGGTAGCCATTTTGGCCTGAATCCAGTTCTTAAGTCCTCCGGGCCATCAGTAAGACCTCCGGGCATAGTGTTAAGCTTTCATTCGATGTCGAGACGAGTACAAATCGGGGCATAGAAGATTGAAGCTTGAAGAGTTGGTCAAGGATGAGCAGAAAGTTCCAGAAGAACCCGTGATTTCTGGGCCAAAAATAGGAAAGTGGGACAAAAATAAGTGCTTGTGATCTTTGCTTTGTTCTTGTTTCACAAGAACAAGCAAAGAAGGACAGCTGTAATCACTCATTTTTGTTCGGGTGTATAATACTATTATTTTTATAATATTAGTGTTGTTTGTTAAGTAATTATTGGATTAATAAGCCATTAATATGTATGCGTATATGTGTATTAATATATATGTATGTATGTATGTGTGTGTGTACATATATTATTGAATTATATTATTATTGTATATATATATATATTATATATATGTTGCATGTATATGTATGTGTATGAATGTTTGTGTATGTGTATGTGCATATGTATATATATTAATGTTATAAGCATGTATGTAACATGTGTGTGTAATATGTATATTTGAATGAACGTATGGTAATATGCATAAATATGTATGTTAGTATGTATTTACGTATGTATGTCTAAACATATATATTATTATGTTTCTGTATATGTATTATTATTAGTGTTATTATTATTTGTTTATTAACTATTATTTTGTTAAATGGGTTACCAATTAAAAAATAAAACAGATTTGAAATAAAACCCATTATTATTAAAATATCCAATCCAAGTTACAAACCCATATATTATTACCATGCCCATCCGGCCAAAACCCAAACCCAAATAACTAAAAAAAACCTAATATTACATAATCCTAATATCCATTTTCTTTTATTGTGCGCAACTGAATCTAGACCGTTTGATCAAATTTTGATCCAACGGTTCAAATCAACGAAGATATACTCCTCGGCTGTCGCGTATGATGCACACGCAGGCTGTCCGTCTCCCCACGCGTGCGAGCAGCCCATGCCCAGGACCATTCGCACCCATACGCCACGTGTCATCATCCTCGACTGCCATATCACCCCCAAGATCGCATATGGGTCGTCTGATCTTCAAGCCATCTTAGTCGTTGGATCAAATCTGATCCAACAGCCCAGATTTTGTTTAGCCGAGAAAATCTTCATCTCCTCAGCCACGTGTCCTGACCGTCAAATTTTTTGCGATCACCGTACAACCTATCTCCACCGGTTCAACCATCATTTCAGTTCAAGAAACATAAAAAATGGGGAATGTCACATCAACCACAATATTTCCATTTAATGTTGCTTATAAGTGTAAACAAAGCAAAATCAGAAAAATCGGGCATGTATATGCATATAATCAACCATTAATGTACTCAGATTCGATATTCAATAAAAAAGAGATTTCATAAAGGTGCTTTTCTTTGCATGTTATACGAACAAAAAATACTAAATAAAAAGGAAAAGGGAAAGGGTTTTTACCTCCGTTGTAGGGTCGCCTTCCGGTGATAAGCCTCACGGTCTCACAATGAGCCGTGCATGGTGAATCAGATGACTAAAGTTCGAATAGAGTCTCAATTTTTAAAATAAAAAAGGCGAATGGGACTTTATTTTGAAAATCCAGCACCAAATTTGGGTTATAGGATGAGAAAAGAGTTTTTTGGCGTTGGGAGTGGCGAACGAAGGTGGCCGGCGGTGACCGGCGGTGGGTTGTGGTAGCCAGAGTAGCTGGACCACCACCAGTTTCTGGGCTTGACGTGGTTTCTGGGTTTAGGGCTTGAATGTTCTTCATGTTCATGAAGAACATCTATCATGTTCATATGAAAAAAGTGGGGTTTGATCCGATTTGGGGAAGGTTTATGGGTTTTTAGTTGTTTATAAAAAAGCAGAGAATGGGTAGTGTATATTTTAAGGGGTTTTAAAAAAATGGCCGAAATGGTTTAAATGAATAGGATGGGGTCTATATATAGGCATTTAAGTTTTGAAAATGAGTTATTTACAAAACAATCCCCCGCGTTTTGGTATTTTCACCCGCAGCCCTTCCGCGTTTTTAAATCACTTCCTTGGTCCTTCTAGGTTTTTGAAATCTTTTAATTTGGTCTTAAGATTTTATTAAATCATATTTTAAAGGGTAAAATTACCATATGAGTCCCTTCGCCCCACTTTCATTTTCAGTCTTGGCTTGCTGCATGGGTAATTTACCTTTCCAGTCCTCCAACGTTTATAACGATTTACAATTAGGCCACCCAATTGGTTAAAATGTTTTAAGTGGTTTATTTCGGTTCCTTAAAATAGGGCTGTGGTTTTTTATCAGATCCTCTTTCCAGTGGTTTAATTTGTTTTTTAGCCCCTGACCCTTTTATTTTGTTTAATTTTAGCTCTATAACATTGTATAATTTGAGCTTTTATTTTGATTTATTTATCCTGTTTATGATGTTTTATTTATTTATTTATTTATTTAATTGTGATTATTATTTTGTTACTAGCATATATGCGATATATATATATGTATTATATTATATGGTATATTTATATAGTATTTCAATTTTCATATTATATGTGTATATTATAATTTATATTAAGTATACATATATCATACTATTTTATATTGTATATTATGTATTAAGATATAGTAAGTATTAATAGGTCCATGTATTATTTTTATCGTTATATATATGTTATATATATTATAATCTTTTCTACATGTATATATTCACTTGGTTGTTTTATTTATTTATCATGCTATTTACTTTTATTAATATTCTTGTACTTTATGTATTTTATTTGGGTTTAAATTTGATACACAGGCTGTGTAAAATAAATTTTACACAAGCCTACTTATTTCTACTATAAATCAAAATTAAACCTAAACCCTAAAAAACTAAACCCTAAACCCTAAATTCTAAACACTAACCTTAAATTCTAAACCCTACAACCCAAACCCCTAAACTCTAAACCATAAACTAAACCCCTAAAATTAAAAAGTCTGTAAATTAAAGTTTACACAGACTATGTATTGAAGTTTTTCTCTTTTATTTTATGTTAGTAACATGTTTATTTTCTATCATATTTAGTGTTAGGTTTTTATCGTGGTATTCTAGTGGGAGTGTCATCCCGGTCTTCGGGCGTCATCTCCTTTGGTACCGTGGATATCAAGACAATTTTAATATTCGAACCATGCCTTTTAGGAATTAATTATTAAATTAAATCGAATTTTCTATTTTTCTTAATAAATACGATATGAACCTATTAGGTACCAATTTTGGGCGGTGTGGGGTGCTAACCCTTCTCCATCCGTAACTAACTCTCGAACCCAATTAAAATCTATGGTTTTTGTTTTTACGGTTTCCGGCCTACCAAAGTGGCCGGTGGCGACTCCATTTTTTAAAATATGATTTTTTTTTAAAATATATCTTTTTAAATATTTTTAATAAAAGCGGAAAAACACCAAATATAATTTATTATTATTTTTCGTATCGGCTTCGGAAAAAATAGTCGCTACAATGTCATGGTCTTATCATTTTTTTTATCAATAGCAATTTAACTTCTTATTAATTTGAAAGCTTATCATATTAAATCTTGTCTCCCACACATATCGATTTTTAACATTTATTAGAACCTTAATCACTTTAAATTTAGAAATCTTTAGTTCTTAGCCCTTTCTAATAATTAATCTTGACTGCATCATACTTGAGGTAAAGAATCATTTGCCTAATCTACAGACCCGACAAGCCACTTGTTTGAATTATTTTTTCACTTAGACCTAACTTATTTATGTTGTTCTGGATATGTTTTTTTTATCAGAAAAAAAAAAGATCTCATTCACCAAATCCAAACATTGCATTAGATAGTATAGGCCCAAAATTGACAAGAAACAACAGAGGCCCAAAATTTCAACTAATCAACTAAAAAGAAGAATTAAAGCAACTGTAAAAGAAAAAGAGGAAGAAAGATGTCTGAATAAAAGGAGAAGAAAAAAATAGGGAAGGAGAGTCGACCGTCAACTCAAAAATAATTGGTTGATTAAGGTGGAGGTGGAAGATTTTTTTTTTCTTTTAAGAAGCTTAAGTTGTTTAGGAGGTGAGCATTTAAAAAAGCAAAAAATTAATAAATTATACTAAAATTATAATCCAAGCCATAGCGGTCCGAGTTATCAAAACTTGACCCGTAAAACACGGCCCGGACAGATAGGTCAGCCATGGACATGTCGCATGTCAAAGTCCAGCCCAATGCCTACTATTTCTCACGAAACAGCAAAAGCAGACTTTTCGACTAAGCGGGAAAATTAGTCCCTCGAAAGTTTTTGAAATCTCTCTCTTTTCGCCATATCCACTGGTTTTTTTCCTGCATCAAAGTTCCAAACTTTCCTTCGGTTTCTCTCAAAGTTTTATCGGAAAACAAACAGAAGAGACCCCCAATTTCGTCCACCCCAAAGCCCTGGGTTTTCCCCCCAAATGAATTCAACTCACAGTCAACACCAAAACAAACCCAAAGCTAAACCCTAACTACGGACGAAAGAAGATGAGCGGCCACCAAAGCCACACCCAGGGCGGAGATTCCGGCGGTGGTGATTTTGGGAAGTTCCACGGAGTCCAGCCGGAGCGTGATTTGGAAGCTAATTGGGAAGTCAATCTTGCGAAAAAGCTTGAAGACTATCTCTTGAAGATTTGCTCCGGTGAAATTACTGGCTCCCAAGACGATGACGGACATAGCTCAGTGAATTTCGCTGAAGGTTCCGCCTTAATTTTCGATTTACCCTAAAAAGAGAATCTTCTTTTTTCTTTTAAATTCTTGCTGGGTTTTCTAATTAATTTATATTTATGCATTATTTTTTTTCTATGTAGCTGCACTGCTGCTTCAGGGTTCAGTTCAAGTGTATAGCCGGAAAGTAGAGTATCTATACAACTTGGTTTTGCATGCTTTGGAGTTTCTCTCCCAAAAGAGGTTTCTTTTACTTCCCAAATTCTTTATTTTTCAAGTTACTTCGACATTTTTATCTTCCATTTCAGTAAGGGTTACTCCAGAAATGAAGCATTTTTCTTAAAAATGATGCATATGTTTGAAAAAGGCAACAAAACCAACCCGATGGTGCATTGGATCAGACCGAACAAAGTGCTGCACATGCTGCTTCGGATGAGGACCATGATAAATTTTGGGAGTCAGATGACATCCCAGGTGACCTTAAACCAACGACTTTATGCCCCTTTTGGTTGAAATTATACTGCTAGCTTCTGCTGAAATGAGTGCTTACATTTGCAGTGGAAGCGAAGATTAGCTTAGATAGTTCGTCCAACAAAGACAATTCGGTTAACCACTATGTGAAGCCCCCTGCAAATTTAGTTGTTCTCGAAGGTGATTGCTTAGACACTTCTGGTGATGGCAGCGAGTTAGAGTCCTATCTGGTATTTATAGTTGCTTCACTCGATAGTATGATGAAGTTTGACTGATTGTATTGCCTAACTCTTTGTTTGGTTTTCATATATTTGTGGTTGTAGTTGGCAACAATTGATCTCTACCAGGATTTTATTCTGTTAGATCCATATGATTCTATAGCAGTCGATGATTATTTGAAGGGTAATGATGCTCGTAAAGGTGAACATGGTACTAATAAAGGCAGTTCAAGACGCAAGACCTTTCAGTCTCCCACATGGCGTTCGGGGGGGAGTGCACATAAATCATCTCACGGAAAGAATAAGGATACTAATGTTAACCAAACTCCTAGGGTCGATTGCGATTTTGATGTTAATGACCGTAATATGGGGCCTGATCCATCTGCCGCTGATGACTTTGGAAATGTAGATCATGGATTTGATATAGATGATAGGCATTCAGAACCCAGAGACACAGATGATTCAGATGATGATGATAATGATAATGATCCATGGAAACCTCTGAATCCTCATGAACCCGGAAACTTGAAAGTGAGGCCTTTCAGAAAAGGTAGTTAAAATTTGGTTTCTTGCATGCTTTTTTTTTCTACCTATATAATTTTGGTCTGTGCCTAATAGTATTTGTTTTTTTGTTTTTCCTTCATAAGCAGTAAAAGCTTCCAGAAAGAATATCGTAAATTCTACGAAGAGTAATCCTATAACTACTTTGTTTCCACTCGCTAGATTGCATGGTACCATTAGTCCCGAACTTACAGAAATGTGGGAGATGCAGCAGAATGCCACTGAAAAACAAAGGGAATCCAAGTCTCCTCCATTATATGAAAAGGTATATTTACTAAAAGTTTAGCTTAGGTGAAGGTGATGAATGGTTGGTTTGTAAAACAAGTTCTCTTATTTCAGCTTCGTCAATCACTAACTGGGCGAGGAACTGGAGCTGCTTATGCTTTTCCTAGTTTCGAAGAATATAACGAAGACAATGTGTATAATGATGAGAATGTTGATTTTGGTGGACCTGATTTTGGCGTTACAGAGAACATGCCTATGGATGAAGATTTACCTTTCACGAACGAGAAGGTTAGCATGTCAGTGATTTGATTCGTTGTTATATTTACCCACTAGAAAGTGTGAGATTTTCTGTTTTTGCTCATTTATTGATCTTTTTCATAGTATGGGGATGGTGATGCTGAATTTGGAAAGAATGAAATGTTTGACAATGAAGACCCTTGTTCCCAAGCAAGCCTGGAAGATCTCTGCCGCTCTCACCTGGTAAGCAGACTCCGTCTTTACAGTTACAATAAACAAACAACTGATAAACCTTTTTCCAATCATTTGTTGTGGAACACAGATTCTACGATGCCCTTCTTCATTTCTGCTTTACTTGGGATTGTATTCTTAAAATTCTCTTAAAAGGGAGAGAAATGCTTGAGTACTTGATTGGGTCCATCAAGAAGTAGATTGGTTTAGAGAATAGAAATTCTTGATTCTCATTTGTACGATTTAGCTATCTCTAGAATTATTTTCTCAATGCCTTTATATTTTGTTTTTCCGGTTGTCCTACATATCATTTGGAGAGCTCGCTCTTGTATCCAAGTGCTGTTAAGGAAAGTGATGATCATAATTGCTTGACACTATAAAATATGCGTTGAACTATGGTTTGATCCCAAATTGTTGCTTGGATATTAATTGCTTGAATGAGTTGCATGTATTTTTTTCCTGCAGGATGCTCTGCTTGCCAGCATAGCTGAAAACGAGAAGCAAACTGAACTGGCTGCTCAAGTTTCATCGTGGAAACAGAAAATCGAGCACAACTTGGAAGAGCAGGTAATTAAAGTTAAGTACACTACTTTGTTCTTTTCTCCTGGTGTTTAAAACTATGGGTAGCTTTTGTTTTTAATAGGATTCACATCCTCCATTTGATATTCACGAGTACAGTGAAAGGATTCTTGACAAACTCTCACTTGAATCCGACAAAGGAGATGTCATGCCGTTCAGTGATCTTGTTAAGGGTCAAGAAAAGCATGATAGTGCTCGATCCTTTTCTGCACTTCTCCAATTGGTAACTCTTTCTCATTTCTCAGCAAATCTTTGTAGTCAGTTCTTTCTAGCTAGAAGTAGGTTAGTTAAATTGTTGTAGTAACACACACACGAAACCTTACTTTTTCCACACAGGTGAACAATGGAGATGTTGGTTTAGATCGAAGTGGACTTCATGGAGAAGAGTCTGTTTGTTATACGGCTGTAAACCCATTCCATGTTCGACTCCTTAAGCATGATAAGAGAAGGGTGGAACTTCGAATGCCCAAAAAGAGAGTTAAATCGCCCTTGAGTAAAAAACGTACAAAAGGCAATAGAAACATATCTTCACCCGAGACATGTCTACCAGTCAATTCGGACTCAGATTATGGTTCAGCGAAGTTGTCATCACAACAGAATTGCAAATCTTCTGTTAAGCTTGGAAAGTTTGGCGGTGTAAGGTGCAGTCCAGAAAGCAAGAGGAGACGAAGGTCTCGATTGGTCGAACCTGTGGACTTGCAATCAGCACTGTGACACAAAACATAGTATAGAAGTCAGGGCAGTCTTCTCTCGATGCAGCAATTCAACAGTTGAGCTGAATAGCTGTGAAGGTTTCTGACCATAGATTCAGATTATTTGACAATGTTAGCTATGAATTTGTATTATTGGTGTAACTCTGTCTTAGGATGTTTTTATCTGTCCCAAATGGCTTGTATTAACATAATACTACTACGACCTGTTTTCCTTGTAGATTTTGCACTCATGCCATGTAACAATAACGCCAATTTGTTAATTTTCAATTATGTAATCTGGGTGTTAATTGAGTTGAGTAGCTCACGAGCAACTCAAGTTTGATTCGATTAAAACATAATCAACGTTCGATTCGAGTTGACTCAATTTGAATTCAAATTCAACTTTAGACCTTAACGAGCTGAATCAAGTAAAGTTTAACTTGATTTGATAGGCTTGTGAACAACTTGTTAATTTTTTTTATAAAGGTGATTAGTTTGAATCTATAAGATAATAGAAAGATCAATTTTTGATATTTTGTATTTTGTCAAGGTTAATTGCAGATGTTTTTATCAATTTCAGTAACTGTTTCTGAGGGTACATTTAGTGAAGGGGGCCATATAATTGATTCTTATGAGCTTCACTATCTTTGAATATCATACAAATTTTGATTTATAGTAGAGATTGGTGTCGATCTTTTCATGAAAAAAAAATAAAGACTATTTAAAGTTAAAGATATTAGTTTATTTAATTCTATATTATTTAGACAAAGTAAGAATATTTATTTTAGTTGTTTATTACTATAAAATATTATAACTCCTTTTTTATTGGCATAATAATCATTTTGATAAAAAAGGAAATTATTCTCCCATTCTCTTAATTTGGTGATGGCAAGCAACGGAGAATGAAGTGAAGAGATATTGATTGTCTTATTTTTAGGATTTGATTATGTATTATTAAACTTTTTTTTAATAGTTGTAATAATAGATTGGTTTGGTGTATTTCTAGATTGTTACTTTGGTTGTAATATGTAATTTGATGTATTTGTTATTTGTTATTTTGGAATTTAAACTTTCAGATTGTTTCACACATTATTTTGATATTTTTTAAAATTTGTTAATTTATATTTATATTAAACTCTATATATTATCACTATAATTTACATATATTTAGACAAATAAGATAAAATTCTGACGAACTAACAAGTAAGTTTTTTTTTAATGATCACAAATTGAACAAAAATTTATTGAGCTTATAGAGTATCGAGTTACGTCGAACACAAATCAAACAATTTTCAAGTTAAATCGAACACTGCTCAACTCGTGGTCGATTCGCTCGACCCTATTTACACAACCTCCTTCGAGTTGGCCTGAATTTGCTGAATGTCCTCTGTACATGACAAAAAGGACAAGGAAAAAAATAAATATGGATTGAGGAGACTCGAACATAACACAATTGAGACGCATAAAAAAATATTTAAGCCACCGTAGAAATATAATATTTAATTAAAGTTGACAAAATATATATATATATATATTAAATAATAGTTAATTCATGATTTAAAATAAAAAATTTAAAATTATATTGAAAATTCATTTAACGAATTTAAACTCACGAATATAACTCTAATCATAAGATAAGTTTGGTTTCGTTAAATGAATTTTTAATATAATTTTAAAATTTTATTTAATTAAATTTTGTTAAAAATACAAATATAATAATTAAATTAAAGTTAATACTATGAAAAAAATAAATAAGATTAACAACAAAATTAAAGTTGACTCGAATATAATTGTTATTTTTAATATAATTTAATATATATATATATATATCAATATGTAAAATGTTGTCAACTTTAATTTAAATATTATATTTCTACAGTGGTTTAAATGTTTTTTGCGTCTTAAATGAGTCATGTTCGAGTCCCCTTAATCCTATTTATTTCCTTTTCCTTGCATTAACAACAAACTAAAACATATATCAGGTGACACGTGTCACCACATGATTGGAAGATAAAAAATAAAATTATTAAATAAAATAAATACTTAAATTCTTCCAATAAGGTGATGACACGTGTCGGCACCTAATTGAATGATTAATTTATTTAATTAAATTAAAATTAGGATCAAATTGATAGAATATGTAACTAAAATGGACCAAATGTGTAGTTATACAAATTTTCATTAACAGCCACGTCGCCCCCTCCATTATATTTTAACGGCTTGTGGTCAAAATATGTCCAATTAAATAGTTGGGCGGTCGAATTTTAAATTTTTGTAGTTTAGCAGTCAAAATAGGTCAGACCCAATAGTTAGGTCGTCACCCAGTTAGTTTACCCTTTTATATATATAAGATTTTAGTCTTAATTATAAGTTGATTATAGGGTATAACGTCTTAATTTAAAGTTAAAAAGAGCGCAACCTAAATGTTAAAAAACACATAATCTAAAATGGTACCATGAAAATGTTATGCTTCTAGTTTTGTGTGGTAATATTTTAGGTTGTATTTTCTAACATTTTAGGTTGCGCCGTTTTTTAGTCTTAAATTAGGCTGATGTATCCCCTTAATCGTGTATATAAGTATATTCGAACTTATGAGTTATGTGATACGGTAGTAACAGTGTAAATAATGCAAAATTCTGTTTTCACATCAAAGGCTTAAAATGATCTAAAATGATGTATAATAATGTGTAGGATCAGAGTTGGTACTACAAGTACAATGGAACAATAACAAAACATACAACTGCAGATTTGACATGCTTTCTTACACCAGTTTATGTCTGCAAATTTTGCTTCCTTGTTAGCTCAGAATTGCTAGGATTTTGTCGCCTTTTCTCCTTCACAAGAAGAATTACACATTTGCAAGTGAAGAACACAATCATCAATCCAAGTGAAAGTACCAAAATTAATTCAATCCCCATAATCCATTCCAGAGCTGTCACCACCAAAAACCAACCATTTAATCAGGAGTTATTAATACCACAAATTCGTATCCGACACGCATATCTGCAACTATAATTTAAATTCTGAATTGGAACAGTTTAAGAACCAACTTACTACGAATAGCCGACGAGCTCATCGGTTTTCCTTTGATCAGATTTACCATAGCCTCCGCGACCAAAGGCTTTGTTATGCTATCAACACAATCCGAACAACGTCCATACCAGCCCAAATCATTTATTTTCACCGTTAATACCGCAGCACCGTGTTCTCCTCCCTGAAAGAAAGATCAGATGATTAATCCAATTCTTTCATATGTATATATAGCTGCAGAATATGATCAAGTACTGGAATTTAAGACTTACATGGTAGGACAAGTGTTGCATGACTGTATTGCAATCGTTGAGTGATGCTCGGAACCTTATTCCGATAGCTCTTACCACGAACTGTTTCGAGATGGTAACATATGTTTGAAGAGGTTGCCATTGATAACTGCTCTTCAGCTTCAGTTTGGTTGAATCGATAAGAGCAGCCGGTAGCTTTGCTAGCAAAAAACCATCACTCACTTCCATTGAGAATGCCACTTCAAAGCCCGACTCACCCCCTGAAATTTTATTCACAGGCACAGTGTTACTCGGACTCGAGTGTAAGTGTCCTAATCATAGTTCATGCAGTTCAGAAACTTACCAGGGAAATTAAGAACATCCGGATCACCAACGGAGAACCGAAACCGATCTGTTTCTTTGTCGAACAACAAAGACTCATCCCCCGTGTCCTTCAACATAATGAATTCTGGAACATTTATATATGGAGGATCATTAATAGGATCCACTACTATTTGAACATCCAAGTCATTTACTCCATTTCTGTTCCAGGCCGAAACTCGAACCGTGTCGTTTCCAGAAAAATTTCCATTCCTGGCATAATGAAAATCATTAGAAAGTTATATTCTCGTACTCATGTCTGAAAATACATTAGACTCGGATAGTTTCAAGAGCTAAAACAGAAAACTTGCAATCGAATTCGATGATTGGTACCCAAGATATTGAATTGACTGAAGGACATAATTGATTACTTCTAAACGTCCCTCAATGGTTAAATTGGTTCCTTTCTCGTCTCCTTTGTTCATACAAAATTCGGTCCATATCGGCTGCCAAAACTGCATTGACATAGGTGATAGAGATATTGTTCCATACTTAGCACTGAGAATGACAGAGATATTCTCCATTGGATCCGAATATTTCAATTCGAATCCATCGTAACCACTGCAAACAGTGAGCTAAGAGTTCAGTTCTTGTGAAAAAAATGACTGATATGAGGCCTTAAACTCGAGAAAAGGCGTGAACATTACCCGAATCTCGGACTTATTAGATCTTCAACCGCCTGCAACTGGCTTGGAAAAGAAACAAACTGAGGAGGAATGGTGAGTACAGATATCTTGACAGTAGCAGTAGCAAGGTCACCATCAATGTCTGATATTGTATATATGAAAGAATCATTCCCAAAATAGTCTTTATAAGGTGTATATCTGAAAAGCCTTCCATATTGTAGAAGTGAACCATGAATCGGCTGCAACATATTGCATGTTAACAAAGGGGGCTATAAGGGGATAGATAATCGGAATTCGACATCTTAATTTTTGATCCTACATTCGAGAATTCGACAATACTTGTGTTGGCACCTGCAAAGTAGTCATTTTCCAGCACATCGAACGAAATCGACTCGTCCTCCCAAAGAGAGATGATATCATCATATGCTTTAGGAAAGTATTCACCTGACAGACATTAGAAGCAAAAATTTAGTCATATGAATAACATAGGATGCTTTTGCAGGCATGATGCAATGCTAACTTACTTCCATACACATCGATCGCGAAAGGGCAGGGCGAGAAATGATATCCTTCGAACAATGCACACAACTCGTAAGTGCCGACTTCCATGGCAAGATAGTGACCTGTGTATGAACCATCATTGTTATCCTCAAACATCCAGTGCGAGAAACCCGGCTTGTGAACCGAAGTAAGCACTAGCTTTAGCTTCGAACTCTCAGAAACGACGGGGTTGGAAAACGAATCCATCAGTTGTACTACTACTTCATTTCTAACCAGCTTCAGTGCCTTGGGAACAAATTGCACAACTCCTGATACTGATATATTAACTTGACCTATCAGAAAAGCTTAAAATCATTAGTCACCAAGGAAAGAGATGCATACTTCAGGGTTCGGATCAGTAACATAAACTCGAACAATTGTACCCGGTTTTACTTCCTTTGCGAATGGACTACCACCATTTAGTATTATATTTCCACAAAATACATAAATTTTATGGATCCCACTCTTCTGAGGTGTATATGTGACATTGAATGCAGTGGCCCAAACTGTCAAGCTTCCAGTAGACTGTATTCAGAATCAAACAGTCGTTAAAATCTCAAACATAACATTTACATACATACATAATATATATAGATTTACAAGCAAAAGAAATTCTTACAGTGTTGTTTAGGCCCATAGATGGAGCTGGAACATGTTCGGTTTCAGTTATTGCAATGCCGGGCAGTTCTCCTGGCATATGATAAGGCTGTTTATGAAATGAACCAGAACCAAAATGTTGGTAAATTGCTTGAACATGCGTACCGTTACTAATCTGTGTAGGATGTATAGTAGACGATACGGACGTGGAATCGATTTCCCTTCTGATTTCTACTTGAAGTCTTTCTACTTCCACCTGGGACGGATACTGGAATGCATCGCGCAAATAAACCGAAAACTCTGCCACTTCCCCAGCAACAGAAGCATTTAAACCGGTCCCATTGACAATACTCTCGAGTCCATCACAATAACCTATTCGAATACATGTCGGACATGGGGACTTAGGAAAAAAATAAGAGTTCGGGTAACAGAGAAGTAGAATGAACAACCTTTCATAACGCACCTACAAAAACAGTATAAGCATATGGCATATACGAAATGCTTTTGTTGTGCTTCATATCAGAAATGGTGAGTAAGAAGTTCCCAGCTTTAGACAAGCTGAACGAAAACAGCTGAACCCCGGGTTCTACTTCTTCAAACTGCAAATCCGTTACAGGTACCGACATATTGGTATCATCCTCGATTACATCGGCATCGAATTCGTACAAGCCCGGAACAAGGTTCCCATATTGATCTTGCTGGTATATAAGTAGTTCCATCATGGAAAAGATTTGCCATGCACTGAATTCAAATTTCCATTTTGCTACACAATTAGCGACATCTAAAGGTCCTGCAAAGCAGACACATGTTAAATCCGTGTCCGACACTTACACCCGAGTCAGAGTAACATTAAAGCAAAGCAAATCACCTGGATATACCTTGAATGGTAGCGGGGAGCCATTCAAGGTCTGGTTTGCCCCTTGGATATTCAATAAGAAGTTTCCTGCTATAACTGCCATAAACTCCATTATAATAAAACCAAATTCATTCCAAGCCATGGATGTGACATTCAGCAAACTCGCAATGGATCCGTTTTCATGGAGAACGGTCACCGAGATGTTATAAGAACTCGGTTTTTCATCCGTCGAAGTCACATTATTCCCGAATGCATCTTTAGGACGGATCAGAACCGGAGCCCTCGAACCGGCTTCGAATTCATCCCAGAACCCTATCCAGGAAGCAACACTGGCAGATGGGTGCATTGGACCTGGTTCAACAGTGAAATGTAAAGATGAATCCATAACTTTGAAAGGGCCATCTTCGATGATCACATTAAACAACCCGACAAGAATTGGGACAAAAACAATCTGCCAAGTACTAGGATCGCCATTGATGTCTACAAAAACACCAGATACGTAAGAACTATTCCCTGTCTTCCCATTTACTGTGATCAAAGGCTTAAAAGCAGTTCTATCAAGTGAAGCATTTCCTTTGCTATCAAAATTCCCCAGAACTTTGATTTTGATTGTTGCAGTTTCCCCAGCTTTGAATGTATCCTTGTCATCCAACCAACTGAATGCAAACTTTGGCACTATGGCGTCATCTAAAACATGTAATAACATCGTATTAGATGCAATAATTTATGTTGTTATTATGTTATAGCAACCTTAAAAACTGTTTTTTTTACAAGAAAACAATGTGAATACCTGCAAAAGAAGCTGAGAGTAATGAGAGTGTTGAAACTAAAATGAAGTGAAATTTGGCCGCCATGATTGATGGAATTCAAAGGATTCTTAGTTTACCATTGCCATTGGTTCTTTTCCTGAGGAATGTAAGTGGATGACGTTTATGAAAAGGGTAGTTTATCAAGTGTATTGGGGTTTTGACACGCGTCATTATGATTAATTTAGGCCGTTGGATTTCTGCAGCGGTTGCTGGCAGTTAGTGGTGTTCAGTTTGCGAGCGTTTTGCAGTTTTTCCTCGTTTTTTCACCGACTGATTCCAGTGCCAAACGGTGCCGTTTCAATGCTAATATCAGTATCTAAAAGTAACGAAAGAGTGTAATTTATTTTGTTTGAATATTTTTATTTATAAGGTGTACATAAGTTTTATTAATTACTAAAAATGAATATATATTATTACACAACAATAAAAAGCGAACGATATAATGTATCATAAATAATTTATTTTTTTCAAGTTTTTATGTCTCGAAATAACGTCTCATTGAACATTCAACAATCATCACAATGCATACATGTTGCAATGTTCAACAGCCATTTTTTTAAATAGACACTGTTTGGAGGCTCGTACGGTCAACCGAGTAGCCAAGAAGAAGGTGAATTGGATTTTTGCTTGGTGGATGAAAGGCTAAACTATAATAATTAAAACACGATGATTTATAGTGATTCGACTTTTAAACCACGTTTACCTCCACTGCCTTAGCAGCTATCCACACTAAGGAGATAACCCTCACAAACCTAGACTTATACCCCAAAGTCTAGAAACACTCTATTACAAGAGAATACAAATTAACAAACAAATAAAAACCATCACTAGGCAAGTATGTTTGCACAATTAAGCTCTCACTCAAATCCTAAACACTTGAGCAAATGTGACAATTTAGCTCACTAGTGTTTTCTACAAGAAATATGACAATTTTAAGCTCAAATACAATTTCTCAATACATGAATGTTGGATAATTCTTTCTTGTTCTTCCATAGATGCTTGGAGGTGTCTTTTAAACCCTCTAATAACTTCATGGCCGTTACTAGTCGTTAGGGGTTGTTTAGAGCCGTTGTAGCCTTTATTTTCAGTAATAAATGCAGTTCTGGACTCCTCAATATCGGTACGCGGGGGCTTGTATCGATACATGTTCTTCAGAAAACTAGCCGTTGGAGCATTTAAAACACAGGGGTATCGATATGCTATACAAGCCTATCAGTATGCTCCTACTCGTATCGATACGGAATTTGACTGCTGAAATTTGGGGATCAAAAGTCGTATCGATACGCTCAAAACCATATCTGTACGAGGTCCTCTGAGTATCGATACTCAACCCAGTTTTTGACACTTTAGTTATTTAAGATCATTTAGATTGTGTCAAAACCCTTTGAAAACATTTCAAACATATTTTTCAAATTTATAAACTTTGAAATATTTTTACAAATTAATTTAAGTCTAAAACATTTTTTATTAAATTATATCAAAATCAAATAGATTTTATAGACACAAAATAAGAGTTAACAATCCAATAAAAAGTTCCACAGCTGTTGAATCATCACTCAACCAGTAGTTTAATCATTTGAAATTTCTCTTTATCAATGTTAAATGAAATCATTATCTTTATATTTTGCCTACATAAATTATATAAATAGAAAATACAAACATTACATGAATAAACAGATTTGAATTACAGCATTCAATGGCATCTTAAAATCCAATAACTAAAGATATCCATAGTACCCTGCAGATAATTATAGTTTCTATAAAGAATTAATAATCCCATTTCAATCTAAGTTGTTGTAGTATAGTGGTAAGCATTCCCGGTTTCGATCCTTGGTAATGTCGTTGTTTATATTATTTCTCCTTTTGCCAGTACTATTAGTATTTTTATTTAAAATATTAAATCAATCAGCAACCAAGTCGTTGTAGTATAGTGGTGAGTATACCCGCCTGTCACGTGGGTGACCCGGGTTCGATCCCCGGCAACGGCGTTTTTTATTTTTCGCTCCTCATGAAGCGTGAAGAAAAAGGCCATAAAAAATGATAATTGGCTTCGCCCGGACTCGAACCGGAGACCTTCATTGTGTTAGACATAACCAACTACAACACGAAACCCTGTTGTAAGTTTTAGACCATTTCTCTTCTAATAGATTGTTTTAGAAAATCTTTTCATTCTATTCATTTTTCTCTGCAACCAAACACGCACTCTTTCCCTCAATTCTCTACGCAGACTACGCCACCATATTTCATACTTTCTATTGTTTATATATGTTACTCCATAAAGAAAAAAAATGGAATACATTTTATCTTTGGTCATGTCATCCCTTGAATTCTCCATAAAATTAGCCCTTAAACATGGGAAATCTAATCAAATTAACCCTTTGTTTAAAAAACAAAATTTTAGTAATTTAAGAAAACAAAAGCTTCAAGCAACACTATAGTTAGCCGTACCAACCTTAGGCACATTAAATTATTTAAAAAAAAGATAATCAAATGTGTTAGGACAAAACGGTTATCGATGCAGATGATAATATTATTCAAAGTTTTAATTAAGGTAAAATTGATTTATTTCAATTAAGTTTCTTAAATTTTTTAACGTATATTTCAATTCGATTTTCAATTTATTTGTCCCGCCCTAGTTTTAGTATCCAAGACAAAACATGCTAACGGTAGAGCCATGATGGGTTTAATATAAATTTATCTAAACTCACTTTGATTTTAGTTCGGATAGTGTTAAATGAAACAATCGTAGGGTTCCCTTGGACGAATGCACGGTGGCTGAAATGCCTTAACAACACGCCATTATCACTTCTCAGTATCAAGAAAACTAGAACAGGAAATAATTAAAAGAGCGACACCGGAGAAACCGTAACTAACATACTGCAATTGACATCCATGGTTCAAATTTGAGTTCAAGTGTTGTAAAATATTCAAGTTGGGCACAAGAACTTTAGGATAGAGGATTGACAAACAAGGCATGATTTGGCTTAAAACATATGGTTTCTAACAGCAGCTGGGGTACATAAAAGCCTCTTGACCTCAAGATTATCATGATCACCACTCTTCATCATTATAACAAACATGATTAACCGGATTTGAAGAGCAAAACCGCTTTCTGATCTAAATAAAAATAAACAAAGTGGTTTGTCTCATGAGTTACGTACGAACCTGCATCAAAAATAAAAGAAGCGAATGTTAATGCAACATGGTTTTGTAGCGTGGACGGAATTTTCATTCTAATTTGTTTTCAACTAAACGCAAGAAGACCTAAAACTCAAAGGAAATATTCATCATATAAAGAAAATGTTCTAATGTATGCATATGGTGCAAGCAATAAACTCCATTCACTTTATGGATGTAGATTATCCAGAACCAAAGAGAGCAAAACAGCCTCTAATACCATTGAAATATATAACTAATAACTGAGCAAGTGTAGCACTATCGGTCCAAGTTTATAAATAAGGGTATTTATATAGGTTGTATACCGCGAGACAAGCTACATCAATGATTATGCAATCTAGCATACAATCCACAGAATCTGGAATGAACAGCAAAGAGTATGATTTTGGTTAAACTACCTATGCATTCTCAAAATTATAGCAGATAAAATTCTGTGGTATATAAGAAAAACTAGAACTGCCTCTTCAAGAACATAGTATTTTTACATGCTCCATATTTGGGTAATATGCATTTCACACTTCACAGTTTCACTTATATTGGTTGCCTATCTTTGTAATGCAGTAATGAGCATCTAGCCTAGTAGTGCTCTTCCATCCCATGAATCCCTCCACCCCTTCTCTCCTCTCCTTCCTCGAATCCCGAGTTTTGTGCCTGGGATGTTTAAGCCGAAAGTTCCAAGTTCCAACCACTTTCGTACTCAATAGAAAAAACATACAACACATATGATATACAGTGCGAAATATAGGTCCAACATTAACTCCATCAACTAAATGGAAATGGCATAGCAACAAGGCTGTTGGAGGTATCAAATAAGTTATTAAACACATGGATGAACTAATATTAACCCACGCCTTTTTTTGCGCCTTGTGCCTTGGGCTATATGGAGGTCTTAGTGCTTTGAGGCGCCTAGCGCCCTTGAAATCCAGTAAAACTAAAAATAGTGAAACATAACAACAAAAGATAGATCGGGATTGAACTGCAGACAGATTAGGCCATACTCATGACCGAAAACAAAAGTT